>OZ030393.1:24463788-25063788 GCA_964023965.1 Melinopterus prodromus | reverse complement strand
AACAACCTGAAACATGAAAATACATCATATAGTTTTTAATTGAAAAGAATATAAACAAAAAAATCTGATGTGGCCGGGCACATGACTTTATCATACAATATATAAAATTAATAGTTTAGCTGCGTGAGAATCCATTTTATTGAGATAAATCGTAGGTATTGTCAAAGCATCAGCATTTAACACTACCTACACTACGTCATTAGAATAATAATTTATGTCACAAGTGCCGAAAGTACGGAATAGCGCGACGAGCGGTGATGCTGCGCGTCACCGAAGGCTGAGTGTCGCCGTCGCATGTGAGCGAGTCGCGCTATCTAGTTTTTGGCAGGAGTGACATCAACGTTTATTGTGCTGCTTTTTGAGAAATGTGTATTAAAAAAATAAATAAAAAATGGTAATATTTCTGTATAGGAAATGTTAGGTTGGTACCACTTTGACGAAACGTCAAGTTTAAAAAGCTAAGTCAAATTCTGGCAGATTTATATTTGTTCATGACACTGTAGATGTCACATCCGTACTAACATACTACAATAAAACTACAGTCATCGCTATACTTTATGTACAATTTTCTCAATTTATCGTTTTTAGAATTAGATATAAAGACGGGTTGATATTTCTTATCAACAAGCAATCAAATTGGTGATCTTAATTTATTTGAAATTTGTATTTTGTAATTTGCCGCACTAGAGCGGCAACTTTCCATAGCGGTTCTCCAACCTCTGATGAAATCAGCTGTTTTCGAGTGTGGCAGCACAAAAACATATTTGTCAAAATCCTGGCTGCTATGTAGTTTCATATCAATGCAGATGCGACCGATCTCGATCAAATAGAATTTGCTCCTGCAGCTAAACTATTAATTTTACCAAAAAATGTTATAGACATAAATTATACAAAATTTCCTCTACTTTAATTTATTATTTAATTTATTTTGATGAAATTACAGAAATGGCGGCTCATTTGCAAAATCGTTGAAAAATGCTAAGAGTAAATAGCCAGTTCCTTTGGACCATTTTGAACCAAAAGCTTTTCAGCTCTAAGTTTGGTCATAAAACTTCTAAATATGAACTTTCGTCCCGATACCTTTAGTAGTTTTTCCGGAATCGTCGCCACAAAAACCGTTTACACACACACAGACATACATACACACACACACACACACACAGACATTTTTTTGTACGTTGGTCAAAATGTCCAGGGGACCCAAAAAGACCTATTTCCGCTAAAATCTCAATTTTTTTTTTTTGCAATACTTTACCATACTGCGTATGATAAAGTAAAAATACATTGATTTTCTTTTTGGATACAGATTCATAGAAGATCACTACGAAATGTTTATATGTGATGTTAAATAATGTGGAGAGTACGAAATATGTGAAATATTCTTTGGGACTTCCAAATGCCTGTTCGTGGTTCTGTTATCTTATTGACTTATTTTGCCAATATTTTTTAATTCGGTAATCTGTCGCCGGATATCCAAATTTCTTTGGCGAGGCATAATCGCCGTGTCGTTTTATGTATTGTGTCCGTAAACACTAGTAACTATAGTAATGCACGTGCGATCCGCCACTACTGGCAGCGTCGCTGTCGATCCCTTCTCCCGCTCGCCCCAAGGACCGAAGAGCGCCGCGTCAACTGCAGCAATAATGAGATGCTTCAACTCGATCTTTTGTAGGGAAAATGCAAGATAAACCATGATTATGTAATAAACTTTAAACCTATGAATTAGTGGGTAGCCTATAGTCTATATTTCATTATTCTAGCTCTTCTAATAAAGGAATTGCTGGCATTGGATAATATAGCTGTTTGTGGGTCAAGCACTAATCCAATGATTTTACAAAAATGCACATTGAATGTAGCATACCACAGGTGATTTTACTTTTTAATTCGTTCAAATCTATGTATTATTTCCGGAGTAATTAATTGCTAAAGTTAACCGAATAAAATTTAGGTGGCAAAAACAGCGCCAATTCTTCTTAATTTGAAAAAATCGGGAAAACGCCAGAAAACAGCTTTCTAATTTTTATGAGTTGTAGCATATTAAACAAGGACAGCACCAATTTTTTCAAATTTGTTCGCTCCTAGGTTTCCGAGAAAATGGACGTCAAAAGAAGCGACATAATATATGGCCACGATAGTACTTACATACGTAGAGTTGGAATTTACGAATTTAAGTTAAAGGTCTAAAAGAACGTCAAAACTCGTATGAGAAACAACGTATTTATGTGCTGGGTAAAACCTTTCGCTTCCAAAGTCGTTGAAAACATGATAGGTTGATATATTTTATAATAAGAAAAGCAATACCATTTAATTAAAACGTGACTATTTCCAAAATCTAGAAAGTTAAAAAGTGTCTTACGGAATAGTTACCTTGTTTATTTGCGAAAATCCAACACACTTCCTTAACTATGTATTTAAATGTACGCTAGTTAAGAATGCCTGCAAAAATCCCATAAAAGCAAGCTAGATATATTAGATAAAACAGTTTTTTCTTCTGAAGAAGATGGCCAACTTTTGACATTGGAGTTTTTATCTAATGTATGATAATCCTTTAAATTCTCCAGTAAATTTTCGGGACTCGTAAGGGACAGCCTGTTTACAATGTGTGCCGTGTTTCTCTTACGTGAAGCCGTTCAGCTGTGTTCGGTAAGCTCGTTCACTTGTACCATTTGTACGAAAAGGATGCATATGAAGTTATCGTAGACGTAGACGATTTTAAGATTTAGCATTTTTATCCCAAGTTTTGGTCTCACTAGACCATAGGCAGGAAGATATTAACACAAAACGATTTCGAAAGATGGGCAAAATCGTGTACGTGACATTATAGATCTGACAGCAATGAAGAGTAGATTGAAATGGAAAGATCTTTCAATTTTCTAATGTTCTATTAACCTTCTTCTCAATAATCACCGCTTTTACGATATACGGCTGAAAAGCATTAAGTACCAACGAGCACATTATTCATATTATTATGCAGGAAAAACAACGCGCATCTCTAAAACGTATCGGATCATTATTTAATGAAAAAATAACAATAATGTGATGTGGACAGGCACATGACTTCATCATACTATTTATAAAATTAATAGTAAATGAGATTCTACTTGATCAAGATCGATCGTATGTGCATTAAAATAAAACTAGTTAGCCAGCATTTGACAGATATTTTAATACAATAAAAAGTGAACGGATTCCTTGATTTTGTTTTATTTTAGCAATCGCAACATGTTTCGTGTCCTACTGGGCCCTTCTTCAAGCGCTATAGGAAATGAGTAATAAATTACACAATTGACAATCAAATCAAACTCTAAAAACTCAATTGTAAAAACTTATATTTTGTCAGACGCGGCGTGGTGAACATAAAACAACATACAAAGGTCACAAAAAAACATATATGAGGCAGCAGAACAGATTTTTTTAAAAGATAGTTTTACTTATGAGAGTAGGTATTGTCAAAACATCAGCGTTTGACACTACCTACTGACAGAATGAATATAGTTGTCAAATCTTCTCTTACTAAGATGCAGACACGACCGATCTCAATCAAATACATTTTGCTCATGCAGCTAAACTATTAATTTTACCAAAAAATGTCGTAGACATAAATTATTCAGAATTTCCTCTACTTTAATTTATTATTTAACTATTTTGACGAAATTACAGAAATGGCAGCTCATTTGCAAAAGTGTTAAAAATGCTAAGAGTAAACATCCAGTTCCTATGGGCCCTTTGGAACCAAAAGCTTTTCAGTTCTAAGTTTGGTCATGAAACCTTCTAAAAAGACATACCGTACGTTTCCCCGACGCTAGGCATAGCATTTACGGAAGAACGGCAACATCGCTCTCCCCACCTGGCGTATTTGTCAGCGGCTCCCCGGTGCGCGCTTCGTGGGCTAGTGCCTAGTAACTAGTTCATAGTTAATAGTTTGTTGTTCGCAGGACTGTGTACGCTTTTGTGTTTCTGTTAAAAATGCACGTACATGGTGCATACATAATTTCTAAATTCTCTTTTATTGTCAGAAAATAATACGCAAAAATAAAAACGCTATTCTCAAAAAAAAACTATAAATTCTACTACGAATAAACAATTAAATAAACATTATTTTAACTCGGGCTCAAAGATTCCGCCTTGCGCTGCAAGACAGTATCCGAGCCGGTTGTAAAAATTGTCCTTCACGCCAGAGAGCGTTTCGGCTGTTACAGTGTTGGCAGCTTCTGTATTTTTTGCTCTCAACTCCTGTAAATTATGTCCCCTATTGACTTCATCAACATAACTAGTATTTTTAAGATAACCCCACAAGAAAAAATCGTTCGGAGACAGATCAGGTGATTTTAAGGGACAACGAATGTCGCCTGTCCCATTAATAAGACGGTGAGGAAATGCGGTTTTTAAAAACTCTCGCACCCTGGCCGCCTTATGAGCAGGACAGCCGTCCTGCTGAAACCAAACATCATCCTGATCTACTCCGGGAAGGTTATAAAAGGCCTAGAATACCAGCCCAAACATTTACTTTTTCGGGATATTGAGTACGGTAAGCTGATTTTGTTGGGCCCAATATCGAAGAATGGAAGGATTATGTTTACCATGTAACGGAAAAGTCGATTCATCAGTAAAAATAATATGTTGTATAAAATATATATAATATTTAATATATAATATTAAATAATTGATATATAAAATTTTCATCTGCGTTCGCCTTTTGCATTACAGTTTCACAAAACTCCATTCTACGAATACTGTCCTCTGCGAAGGTTTCCTGAGTCTTTGAGTACTTATAACTCCGAAAATCACCCTTCTTCAGAGCATTAGTAACGGTTTTGTTACCAATAACCAATTCCTCGCCAATCCCTCGAGTGGATTTGTTATCGTCCAGTACTACAGAACCGCAGATTAGTACATCTCGTCGTTCGTTTGCCTCAATTTCTTGTGGACTTATCTCCCTTGGATGACAAGTACATACTACAGCTCTTTAGACAAAGATCTTTTTTAAATTGATGCACAATATTGAAAATGGTTTGTCTGCACGGGATAGGTTTACCTTCAAAAGTGATTGCAAACAAATCCACGCCGAATTGCCACCGTAATACCACTTGATGAACTGAAGCTGTTCTAGCGGAGGGTACATCGCGATTGCAAAGATACGAATGTTATGAACCGTTGTTAGATCTGCGATAGTTCTGCCGTTGCGTGCATGTGCTCCGAAACGCAAAACCAGTTTGACGACTGACCTGGGCTGGTCACGTGCTCTCCCACCAGTCGGCAGTCCCACTATAATTGGCTGCCCCACTCAACCGACGCTGGCAGTGTTGTCGCGTGATACGTTAGTTTCTATAGACCTATGCCTAATTTTTGGGAACAGAACCTGTATATCGGCTAAAATCTTCCATTTTGTTTTCGGCACTATTACAATACTTTATCATACTGCGTATGATAAAGTAGCAATGTAGTGAATTGTTTGCGGTTTTCGAGATCTATTTGCGTAGTTTAGCGTCTATTTGGATGCATAATTACACCGGTTTGTTGTAGTTCGGCAAAAAACATTTTGGTAGTACAAAAGACACTCTCTAACTTTGTGTAGGACATAATATGCCGGGAATGTTCAAGTTTTAACTGCATGCAATTGTTTTTCTTATTACAAATTATGATGCGTAGTCACGTTTTCAAATACTTGGGACGCGGAATTGATAGGCCCAGTACATAAAAACATTGTGTTACAGACATACAACTTGAAGACGCAGACTCGTTCTTAAATGATGTATACCGGGTGGTCGTTTTAACTTGAGACTCCTAAATATCTCGTGAAATATGCATGGTACGACAAAAGTATCTGGATTAAACTTGTAGGACTCAAAGGGGGAAATGAGCTGACGATATCAGTTTCATTGCAGATGGCGCTGCAATCGGTGAAAATGAGGCTAACTTCACTTTTTTAAACGGGAATACCCAATTTTTTTATCAAATTATGATTTTCTGCTAAATAAGAAGAATCTTTTGTCTGATTTTTTTTTTCGTATGATGCATCTATTAAAAGTTATTGACGATGGAAGTTTGTGGCGGCTGCGGTAGTTACGACCGCCGCCACTGCATGGGATGGGCTCGCCGTCCGGCAGTCAACGCAACGACTGAGTAGACACTCACGGTACAACGTAGGAAGGTATGTACCTAACCGGGATACGTTTTGGTATCTCGCGCGTTTCGCCGTCATGCGCATAGGGTTTGTTTACGAACGAAAAAATGCATCGGACGAAAAAAGTTTCAGACAATAGATGCTTCTTATTTAGCGTAAAATCATAATTTGATAAAAAATTTGGGTACACCCATTTAAAAAAATTAGGTTAGCCTCATTTTCACCGATTGCAGCGCCATCTGCAATGTAAATGATATCGTCATCTCATTTCCCCCTTTGACTCCTACAAGTTTATTTAAGACACTTTTGTCGTACCATGCATATTTCACGAGATATTTACGAGTCTCAAGTTAAAACGACCACCCGGTATACATTTTTTGGCAAATAAGTAAGATACGTTTTGTTATAACGTACATAGTCGTCGAATCATAAGAACCAACGATAATGTTAAATAAAACTTAATTCGGTTATCTTTGACCGTGAATAACTCGCAATGTCGACACGATATCGATAGGACTTTTTGCTCGTTACTTGTATCACCCAACCAAAGGTGTATAGAAAAGTCTAGCAGTAGTTGCGATAGTATAGCAAAGCGAACAGCCAGTAGGTACGGTTGTTATAAACGTTTTGTTTTATTTTAAACCAAACAAAAATGTTTTTTAAGTCTTTTTTAACGAAACAATGTTATTTTAAAAACTTCACAAAAACTGTTTTAAACAAGGAATAAAACTTATTATATTTTAAATCACGCAGTTATTTTATTTGTAAGCATTTTGCTCGGCGCTTTATTTCATTCTTTACTTTACTTGCTGCCACTGTTATTGGATTATCTACTATATTTTATGAAAAAGAATTATATTTGACTAATAAAAAATGTACTAGTATACCGGGTGATGGAAGCTGTTATTTGTGGAACCAGACGAATTAAACAAGGAATAAAACTTATTATATTTTAAATCACGCAGTTATTTTATTTGTAAGCATTTTGCTCGGCGCTTTATTTCATTCTTTACTTTACTTGGTACCACTGTTATTGGATTATCTGCTATATTTTATGAAAAAGCATTATATTTGACTAATAAAAAAACTAAATTATTTTCTCTTAAAGTTATGAATCTTCATATCAATGACATTATATCACTTAAAACATCAAGAACGGCCAGGAAATATTCGCTCAGGTATAGATCGTTTATCGTATATTCATAGCTCTAGGGAACAATTCCTCGAAAAGAGGAAACATTATTTCACACTGTGCATGATGATTGATGGAATATAAGCGAATACAAGTAGATCATTTCTAGGCACATAACAATATTGTGTATTCGCAGCCCTTGCAACACTTGTTAGCGGTAACGTACGGGCTAACCAACAATAAAGCATCTTTTATTCAACAGTTTTCGATCTCCGTCAATAACGTTGCCAAGGAAAGCCTTATACCGTAGATTCCTTTTATTTCGTCTAGTACATTTGTCACTTGTATTATGTTTCATAAGGAAATATTGTTCTACAGTATTGTCTTCTTCGACTGACTTTGCCAATTAATATCTTGCTAGCACTGCAATTTGCTAATGGAACTGCATATTGGTGGTAAAGAGATTGCAATACTGATGCTATTCATCACTGCCATCTCTAACATCCGATTTGGATTAATATGTTTTGCAAGATTTAGTACTTACGTATGCATTAGAGAATTAGAGAAAAGCATTATATTTATACAGCACATGTTGGAATAAACGCTACATAACGCAAACAGCAATTTTGTGTGGGAGTTTTTGTCTGCTTTACTACACGTCTGGATTCACCAACATATATGTTACCGGCAAAACCCGTTTTCAGGTAGAACTAGTTTAACCTAAGCCAAACTAGTTTAACCTGGTTTGTAAACGCATACCTTAGGTCAAACTGGGGTGGACTAGGCCAAACTGATTTCGATTAACGGTATTGCAATGTACTATTATACCGGGTGATCCAAACTGTTATTCGAATGAAATTTGGATAGCTATAACAGACTAAAAATTAATATTTTTGGGATTTACTCGAAGTTAGTATGATCTGTCTTTCTTCCGGAATGGACGTTATCTTTGAAATTGCAATCTGCACACTTTACTTTGCATGCAGGAATTTCAATAGGGATGATATTCTAAAAACGAAACACATCGATTGACAATTTTTGCTTGTTCTGGTTTTTTCGGAAATGTCCTCATGTTTTACATTGTAAACTGCAGGCTAAACTTTGTCAGCGGTATTTTCAATCGTGATGATTTTCTGAACCCAAAATGTAATGATTATTAATAAGTACCTCAATTAGACCGATAGGCGCCAGATCAATAATTCCACAAATAAGAATTTTTACTTGCAAGCTGATTGGCTGGTGTTCGATCTGCGATATTTATTCGTAACTTATAGCGATTTAAAGAGGCCAAACATCGCCTGACTCCATAAATGAAAAATAGTAAACAGTAGTTGACGGAGTGAGTCGCATTTTTTAGTAAATGAAAGTAGGTGTGAAACTCAAATGCAAATGACGAATAAACTGCTTCGTTAAACTGACCAATGCCTTATACAAAATAATTTACTAAACTGAACAGAACTTTATTATAAATTTATTAAAAAATAGAAGTAATACAAATAAACATAAAACTATCCATGCTGTTAACAGTAAACAAACTCTTATAAAGTCAACAACAAATACAGGATCATGCTAAGCAAGTTAAAATATGTTTTCACCTATATTTGTTTTTCCTAACCCCTTATATTACAACGTAAAAAAATCTGATGTGGCCAGGCACATGACTTTATCATACAAAATATAATATTAATAGTTTAGCTGCATGGGAATCTATTTGATTGAGATAAATGGTGTCTGCATTAAAATTAAACTAGTTAGCCAGGATTTGACAGATATTTTGATAGTCAATAGTATCAATAGTAGGTATTGTCATAGCATCAGCATTTGACACTACCTACTGTCAGAATAATAGTTATTTATCTCACAAGTGACGAAAGTACGGAATAGCGCGACGAACGGTGATGCGGCGCGTCACGGATGGCGGAGCGTCGCCGTCGCATGTGAGCAAGTCGCGCTTTGTAGTTTTCGGCAGGAGTGACATCAACGTTTTTTGTGTTGGTTTTTGAGAAATAAGCATTTAAAAAAAATCAATAATGGTTATATTTCTGTACAGGAAATGTTAGTTTGATACCACTTTTACGAAACATCAAGTTTAAAAAGCTAATTCAAATTCTGACAGATTTATATTCGTTCATGTCACTGTAGATGTCACATCCGTACCAACATACTAAAATATAACTACACTCATCGCTATACTTTATTTACAATTTTCTCAATTTATCGTTTTTACAATTAGATATAACAACGGGTTGATTTTCTTATCAACAAACAATCAAATTGGTGATCTTATTTTATTTGAATTTAGTATTTTGTACTTTGCCACACTAGAGCGGCAACGTTCCATAGCGGTTCTCCAACCTGTGATGAAATCAGCGGTTGCCGAGTGTGACAGCCATGACAGCCATACATTTCTGTGGTGACAGCACGAAAAATTATTTGTCAAATCCAGGCTACTATGTACTTTCATATCAATGCAGATGCGACCGATCTCGATCAAATAGAATTTGCTCTTGAAGCTAAACTATTAAGTTTACCAAAAAATGTTATAGACATAAATTATACCAAATTTCGTCTACTTTAATTTATTATTTATCTATTTTGACCAAATTACAAAAATGACGGTTCATTTGCAAAATCGTTGAAAAATGCTAAGAGTAAATAGCCAGTTCCTTTGGACCCTTTTGAACCAAAAGCTTTTCAGCTCTAAGTTTAATCATGAAACTTCTAAATATGAACTTTCGTCCCGATACCTTTAGTAGTTTCTCCGGAACCGTCGTCACAAAAATCGGGTACACACATACACACACACACACACACACACACACACACACACACACACAGACATTTTTTTGGACCTTGGTCAAAAATGTTCAGGGGACCCAAAAAGACCTATTTCCGCTAAAATCCCAATTTTTTTTTTCGGCACGATTACAATACTTTACCATACTGCGTATGATAAAGTAAAAAATGTCCATTCAGGAAAAAAAGACAAAGTCATACTAACATCAAATATATCCTAAAAATTTAAATTTTTAGTCTATTATAGCTATCCAAATTTCATTTGTCTGGTTCCACAAATAACAGCGTGGATAACCCGGTATAATAGTACATTGCAATACCGTTAATCGAAATCAGTTTGGCCTAGTCCATACCAGTTTGACCTAAAGTATGCGTTTATAAACTAGGTTGACCTAGTTTGGCCAAGGACTGGCTACAATTTAACAAAAAAGTTCTTGAAGTGGGTACTATGTAAATATTACACATGTTCTACTAAATCAAAAGATAAAAATATTCAAATAAACAATAATTCTAACATTTGTTTATTTTTTTATAGATATATATTTATTGTACTGAATTATTGTTTATTGGTTTATTTTTTTAAATACAAAATTATAAATTTCATTTGTGTTTTTATAAAAATTTTGCATACCCCACACTACAGCTGTTAATTAAGTTTTATGAAACCAAAATTAAATCATTAAAACTCCAAAATCAAATCAATATAACCAATACTTGTCGCAAACAGCTTAAACAAGTAAAATTACATAATCTGTCGTGATAGTAAATTAAACTGTCGTTAAGAATGCCTAATTTGGCGTGCTGAATACATATTCTGTCGTGTTAACAATTGTCGTGGGGAATACCAAATTTGTCGTGCTGGGTACATATTTTGTCGTGCACAATTTGTCGTTGAGAATACCTAATTTTGTCTTGCCATTATATATTCCCCGTTGATTTCACACAGCATGCAGTCCAGTTGAATCAAGAAGAAGTCTATCAATTGGATTATTGCTACGTCACTGCGGGGCATATGGAACAAATAAGTACAATATATTTTAGAGCGATTATTATTATCTGTTTTCTGTTCCTTCACGAGTCACATAATGACATTTTCAGTCGCTTTCTAGACCTATTTCTCTACCACTGCAATACGTGCATTCCGATCAGACGCTTTTCGAACAAGAAACCATCAGTAAATATCGACAGAACAGTACACCGGCATTAAAGAAACCCTAGGCTTCCTAAGAGATCACAACAAGATTTACACAGAAGAAGCAGCATTACAGCATACGTAGAGTAACTGTAAACAGTTTTACTAGTGTTTTGAAAAACATAAAGACTGAAAAATAACCTCAACGTTATTCAAACTAAAAATAAACAGCAAAGAATCTCGCAGTTCATAAATACTGAGACCGAAGGTACTAGAGACAAAAAACAGCAAAGTGACCACTGCCCGGAACAGTTCAACGAGCATCAATTAGCGTCAAAACATGATCCCATAAAACTTGCTCGTGTAAATGGTAGTTCATGTTTCTTCAATCCAATTAGTGGCGCCTTATCCCATGGGCAAAATGGGCATTTGCCCAGTGCTCCAATAACAGGGGGCCCCCAAAACAGTATTTTAGAAACTGATTTCCGTAATAGACTACCACACCATGCCAGTCCTCATTAACGTTGCAAGCACGTTTAGGCTCATCTCAGCGAGGCTCCAACTAATCTTTAACTAATTTATTACTAGTCTCAAAATAATGAATTTTATATTTTCGCTCCTGCCGGTTGGTGACCAAAATCAATCTTTTATAAACTATAAATTAATTAGGTAATTTATCAATACCGGAGTGAGAATATCAGATTGAACTTTAGAGTAGTCTTGCTTATGGGGCCCCCAAAGTAGAGGCAGTTTTAGCAGTTAAACTCATGTTTTTGCAATAAAAGAAACTATATATTTAATACTAAAGGAGACTAATGAGAAACCCTTGACTCAGTTAGAAGAGAAAAACTGTATGAATTCTTTGTAAATTTTCCGTCGACACTTTTCCTTATGTTCGGGAATTCTATTTTGTAACCATGAATGTCAAAAGACTCGCCAAATAAAAATTACGATCTGCAAAATAGTGTAAATTTTTGAAAGTCCTTATTATTATACAGTGTGTATAAAAAGAAATGTAACCACTCAACATATTTCTTTCTAAAAAGTCGACAAGAAAAGATTTAAATAAAAATTGCTTAAGCTTCAAATTTGAAATGCTTAGATATGAAACACACTTTATATTTAAAAGTATTTCGTATTTATAACTTAAATCATTTTCAAAAACGACGAGCTATCGACAGGGTAGAAATCCCTTTAACATTGTTTAATTCCTGTCTTTTAACATTTAATTGTCTTGTTACATTTACACCACTGACCTCAGGGACTTGCGGTTTTCACAGTTCAATTTGTAAAAGAGCATAATTTGCAAAAGAGCATAAAAAAGAGGGAAAATATACAAGGGCTATATTAAAAAAATGGAAATTGGTCTTTCAAATAAATAACCCTGTCTATTCAAAAGTCATTCATGTTTCTAGCTTAAGTCTTTCCTAAAACATTAATTTGGTTTCCTTCTTCTAACCTTTGAGGACACGTTACTTTTGACACGTTACGTTTCTTCTTGTTAAAACTGATATTGCAGAAGGCATTCGGAATAATTGTATTTTTTTGATGATATGGAATCGGAATCTTAGGTAATATTAGAAAAAGAAATAGGAAATTACAATTTATTAAAAGTAACTATGAAAACTGCACCATAAATTTAATAAGTAGATATTCAGAGGACGTGTATATATTGATGATGGCGTAGTTAAGAATGAACTATCGCAGTGCCATAATATGGCATATGTGCAACATTAAAAACCCATTTGACAGGCGTCTTTTATTCTACCATCCAAAACAATATCACAGTCGATAGAAACCCCACCGATATTAAAAATATATTTATTTGTTAAGAATACCCTTTATTTATTAAGATAATATATTTTACTTGCTACGAATTTTGATTTTTAAATTTGTAAGGTATTATTGTTATTCTAAATTACAAAATAACTAATAAGTTATTTTGTAATTTAGAATAATCTGTTGTTACTTTAAATAGTTTAGGTACTTACATATATTAAACGTTGTTGCAAAAATGTCAATACTTTACCTATTATTTGTGATTTTTGTTAATTGTATCGAAATGTTATATCAGTATTACTAGTATATATTATTTTTGTATAAAAAAGTAATTCTTCGTAATTCAACATTGTATATGGGGGGCTCCCAAACTCAAAATTGCCATGATGGCAAAACGCGCCGCTGAATCCAGTAAACACAAAAGAAATACTAAGTGCAACAAAACCTTTGAACCCCAAAAACACTGCTCCGCCCATAAAGTTTATGATCAACAATATTATTTCTTCAGGCATATTTCCCGATAAGTTGAAGATTAATTTCAATATGTTAAGCATGCCGAAAGCCCCCCAAAGAATAAACATTGGAAAGCACTCAGTGTTTTATTTTATTTCTCAACTTCAATTCACCAATGTCAATGGAGAACTTCATAGCCACATGTTAAGCATCTTATGCTTTTTAGAAAAATCATTTTGGGTCAATATGATTAAAATATTGCTCATTATAAAATTTTGTATTTTGTATGCAATCATATTTATGTTATTTTAATGCACCCGTAATGCACAATATGAATATAATATTGCTCAATAACTCATAATTGTCATAACAATTTATTTAATGCACCATATTTATTATTTTATTGCTCAAATCATTAAATCTAATGCACAAAGTGGTTATTTTAATGTACATATCTACTTAAATAATGCACGCTTAAATTGGAACTTTTTTTATTTATTGAGCTCCCAACGTGGTTAACTTGCATAGAGGCATTTTTACTAGGTATTAAAAATCGAATTCCGAAATCCCCGAAAAATATAACACTGACGATGTTGAAGAATAATTTAAAAATATAAAGAATAAGACAATTCATTTAGGTTATAATCTTTGACAGTTGATGTATCTTTAAAATATAAAATTTGTTTAATTAAGTAATTATTTGCTAATACCGGTTGACGGGCTGTAATAAAGTACGCGGAAACCGGCGGAGATGGCGCTGCAATCAGCTAAAGCCGGTGGGTTTTCCTTTCGTTTTACGATTCTAGGGTCTTTTATGGGACTGTCTTCGGCTGTAAAAGAAATTGACGTCTTTAGGCGCGCCGATAACGAAGATAATGACGTTAAGTAATTGAATCGGTGAGAAGTTTTCTTTGTATTGCACACTCGAAATGATACACCGCCTACTTTATACCTATTCTTCCATTTATTTTCAAAAATAAACAGCTATCCTCTTCAGGCTATCCCGTAATTCGATAGACATGGCTCAACCACAGACTTTTCGGACGGATATATGACGGTTTAACCCAACTTATCCATGCGCGATTCCCTTTCATTCCTTTGATAAACTGCTGTAAAGATCAGTTCTCAAAAGCAGCTTTTTGTTAAAAGAAAATAAAATAATTAGTATGTGAGATCACATCTTTTGCAATGATATCGGGCCTTGTCATTGTACCATTAGTGCCCACAGCATGGGCGCCAACGACGACGAAGGATACCATTTTTTTGTGTTTTCAAAATAGTTAAAACAGAGTTCGAAATTAATCACAGTTAATAATTAACGCAGAATGTTGAGGAGAGTTCAGTTGAATGTTCTTCGTCAAATGTGAACTATGAAGCAGATGAAGAGGTTGGGTTAAATGTCAAGGATCTGTGGGTGCTATATCCATCGAAATGCTAGACACCTGTATAGAAGATTTAAGGTAATAATTAGCAAACGATTTCTCTCGGCTATAGTTCTGGTCGGATCACTGTAACTGCGCATGCACACTTTTTATTATATTTTTATAGAATAGTGACATATTTGACGACCAGATAATGTTATAAGCCTATAACTCACTAGTATTAATCATGCCTGTGAATTATAGCCATTATGAGCGTGTCAGTGCGACATTTTATATATGACTTATAAAGTGCACACACAACAAAAAATATATTTTTGTCTGGAACTTGAATTATTTCATGTGAATGTTTACCGACCATGATGAACGGTATTTTATTATATACTTCAATATTGTTGAAGTTGTAGGCTTTCATAAGTTTATTTCAGTCTTAGGGTAGCCGGTTCGATTCCAATGGCATGCTTCCATGGTTTCAGATTTTTCTTTCTATGTACACCACATCCAACTTTTCACATTCCTCCAAGATGTCATTACCACACTGAGCGAAGCACGGAAAATTGGTGATGCTGATGTTGAGATGTATGGCTTTACATGAGAAGCATTTGGGAGTACACTGTCGAACAGTGGCGTCATCATACTGCGTATGATAAAGTAAAAATCTGATGTGGCCAGGCACATGACTTTATCATACAATATATAAAATTAATAGTTTAGCTGCATGCGAATCAATTTTATTGAGATAAATCGTAGGTATTCTCAAAGCATCAGCATTTGACACTACCTACACTATGTCATTAGAATAATAATTATTTATGTCACAAGTTCCGAAAGTACGGAATAGCGCGACGAGCGGTGATGCGGCGCGTCACCGAAGGCGGAGTGTCGCCGTCGCATGTGAGCGAGTCGCGCTATCTAGTTTTTGGCAGGAGCGACATCAACGTTTATTGCGTTGCTGTTTAAGAAATACGAATTTAAAAAAAATAAATAAGAAATGTCTGTATAGTAAATGCTAGGTTGGTACCACTTTGACGAAACGTCAAGTTTAAAGGTGCGTTCCGATTGGTAGGTAATGGTAGCTAATGGCGGTGGTAGAATACGAACTTATAGTATTTCTTACATTTCGTGATAATGACACATATTAGTTTGCATGTACATAAACATGAGTCACTAGCAATTTTCTATTGGAAATACTATAATGGCGTTTGCTACCACTGCCATTATCACTAACGAAAACGCACCTTAAAAAGGTAATTCAAATTCTGACAGATTTATATTTGTTCATGACACAGCCCTACCAACATACTAAAATAAAACTACAGTCATCGCTATACTTTATTTATAATTTTCTCAATTTGTCGTTTTTAGAATTAGATATAAAGACGGGTTGATATTTCTTATCAACTAACAATCAAATTGGTGATCTTATTTTATTTAAAATTTATATTTTATAATTTGCCGCACTAGAGCGGCAACGCTCCATAGTGGTTCTCCAACCTCTGATGAGATCAGCTGTTTTCGAATGTGACAACACAAAAAAATATTTGTCAAAATCCTGGCTACTATGTAATTTCATATCAATGCAGATGCGACCGATCTCGATCAAATAGAATTTGCTCTTGAAGCTACACTATGAATTTTACCAAAAAATGTCATAAACATAAATTATTCAAAATTTCCTCTACTTTAATTTATTATTTAACTATTTTGACGAAATTACAGAAATGGCGGCTCATTTGCAAAATCCTTGAAACAGACTTAGAATAAACTACCAGTTCCTTTGGACCCTTGTGAACCAAAAGCTTTTCAGCTCTAAGTTAGGTCATGAAACTTCTAAATATGAACTTTCGTTCCGATACCTTCAGTAGTTTCTCCGGAATCGTCTCCACAAAAATCGTTTACACACGCACACACACACACACACACACACACACACACACACACACACACACACACACAGACATTTTTTTGTACCTTGGTCCAAAATGTTCAGGGGACCCAAAAAGACCTATTTCCGCTAAAATCTCAATTTTTTTTTCGGCACGATTACAATACTTTACATACTGCGTATGATAAAGTAAAAATTGTGATTTTAGCGGAAATAGGTCTTTTTGGGTCCCCTGAACATTTTTGACCAAGGTTAAAAATAATGTCTGTGTGTGTGTGTGTGTATGTGTGTGTGTGTGTGTGTGTGTATGTGTGTGTGTGTACGTGTGTGTGTACCCGTTTTTTTGTGGAGACGATTCCGGAGAAACTACTTAAGGTATCGGGCCGAAAGTTCATATTTAGAAGTTTCATGACTAAACTTAGAGCTGAAAAGCTTTTGGTTCAAAAGGGTCAAAAGGGTAATTTCGTCAAAATAGATAAATAATAAATTAAAGTAGAGGAAATTTTGGATAATTTATGTCTATAACATTTTTTGGTAAAATTAATAGTTTAGCTGCAAGAGTAAATTATATTTGATCGAAATCGTGTCTGCATTAATAGTAGGTATTTTGAACTTTTGACAGTATTCAGAACGTCAGCGGTTGCGAAACGTCAACTCAACACGCAAATGTGTGGAGAATGCGATCGAACACGCGCGCACGTACGCTATGTGACACAATATTGGAACATGTTGGTGTTCAAAACTCTGTTTCACACACTGTTTCTAGTGCGGATAGCAATGTTGTTATGTTTTCGCTAATAAACGCAAGAAAAATTGTAAAATTGTAAAATTGACGTATTTGGGTCCCCTAAACATTTTTGAGCCGCTATTTCTGGAATTTCGTCAAAACAGTTAAATAATAAATTAATGTAGAGGAAATTCTGAATAATTTATGACTATGACAAATAAATAGTTTAGCCGCAGGAGCAAATTCTATTTCATCAAGATCGCTCGTACTGCATTAAAACACTATAGTATTAAAAAAAAACTAGTTAGCCAGGATTTGTGAGATATTGTGATTCTAATGACAGTAGGTAGTGTCAAATGCTGATGTTTTGATATTACATACTGTAAATATGATCAAAATATCTGTTTAGTTCTAGTAGTTTTATTTTAATGCAGACGTGGCCGATCTCGATCAAATAGAATCTCATCCAGCTAAACTATTAATATATGGTATGATAAAGTCATGTGCCTGGCCACATCAGATTTTTTTTTTCGTCTTCCACTCATTGATGAGATATTTTACTTTCTGTCACTGGTCAAGGTGTTAAGCACAGTGTAGAAACTCGTTGGAACGCAAGAGTGGAAGTAGTAACAATAAATGTAAAAAAAACATTTCTTAAACATTTTAAGTGCATTGGACAAACTGGGTCTGTGAAAAAAAAAATATTAATACACGACCATACGCTGGAATATTACTCCTCTCATTGGAAGCTTTTTCTCTTCTGTGCTAACTCAATTTAATGCAATTCCGTCCTTTTGGAACTTAACGACCCACAACAATATCTCCAAACAAAGGGGTAAAATACCCTGCAATGTGACTTAAACCAATTTTCTTACAAATGTATTTCAGTGGACAAAGGGACGCGCTAATGCAAAACGCAGTTACAGCAGTCAAAAAATGTGTGATGAGTTGGTGATTTCCACTGATCGTTGAGTTAGAAAGAAAAAGATTATGAGTGGTAAACATTCGCGAGACGTGGGGATATATTTTAGAAGAGGAGATACAACGGGAAATGAGTTCTCTAACAAATAACAGTTTCTTCTTTTTTTTTTTTTTTACTTTATCATAAGCAGTATGATGAAGTATTATAATCGTGCCGAAAAAATTTTTTGAGATTTTAGCGGAAATAGGTCTTTTTGGGTCCCCTGAACACTTTTGACCAAGGTACAAAAAAATGTTTGTGTGTGTGTGTCTGTGTGTGTGTAAACGATTTTTGTGGCGACGATTCCGGAGAAACTACTAAAGGTATCGGGACAAAAGTTCATATTTAGAAGTTTCATGACCTAACTTAGAGCTGAAAAGCTTTTGGTTCACAAGGATCCAAAGGAACTGGTAGTTTATTCTAAGCCTTTTTCAAGGATTTTGCGAATGAGCCGCCACTTCTGTAATTTCGTCAAAATAGTTAAATACGAAATTAAAATAGAGGAAATTTTAAATAATTTATGCCAATGATATTTTTTGGTAAAATTAATAGTTTAGCTGCAAGAGCAAATTCTATTTGATCGAGATCGGTCGCATCTGCATTGATATAAAACTACATAGTAGCCAGGATTTTGACAAATATTTTTTTTGTGCTGTCACAACAGCACAAAACAGTTGATTTCATCAGAGGTTGGAGAACCGCTATGGAAAGTTGCCGCTCTAGTGCGGCAAATTATAAAATACAAATTTCAAATAAAATAAGATCACTAATTTGATTGTTTGTTGATAAAAAATATAAACCCGTCTTTATATGTAATTCTAAAAACGATAAATTGAGAAAATTGTAAATAAAGTATAGCGATGAGTGTAGTTTTATTTTAGTATGTTGGTACGGATGTGACAGCTACATGAACGAATATAAATCTGTCAGAATTTGAATTAGCTCTTTAAACTTGACGTTTCGTCAAAGTGGTACCAACCTAACATTTCCTATACAGAAATATAACCATTTTTTATTTACTTTTTTTAAATATATATTTCTCAAAAAGCAACACAATAAACGTTGATGTCACTCTTGCCAAAAGTTAGATAGCGCGACTCGCTCACGTGCGACGGCGACGCTCTGCCTTCGGTGACGCGCCGCATCACCGCTCGTCGCGCTATTCCGTACTTTCGGCACTTGTGACCTAAATAACTATTATTCTAATGACGTAGTGTAGGTAGTGTCAAATGCTGATGCTTTGGCAATACCTATGATTTATCTCAATAAAATTGATTCTCGTGCAGCTAAACTATTAATTTTATATATTGTATGATAAAGTCATGTGCCTGGCCACATCAGATTTTTTTCCTTGCAGAAAAGTATTCTTTTCTAATACCATGTAATATTCTAAGCATACATTTTTAATATCACGTAAATAACTTTCTTGTTATTGACAACAGCAGTTGGAAAAGCTAACAAAGGCCTCCTGAATTTTTAAAATTGATTCAAAAATACATGCTGGGAAACTCTGTTCCAAACATTGTAGTATTGCTAATATTTTTTTTAACAATAGGCGAAAGTATCGTCTGTTGTGTCTGTTGTGGTTTTCCAAACTAAAGTTGATAAAAACTGTCTTCGTTCAACAATGAGCGATTTGGGATGGCAAAACCTAGCGATACTTTTTATAAAGAAAAAGCTAACAGATAATACTAATAAGTTCTGATCAAGTTCTTCAAAAAATTTCGAATAAAAAATGCAAGGAAGATAAATTTATAAACACGCGTACATGTTATATACATTATTTGTGTATATTGTATTTATACAATCCATGGGTACATCAGTTTTAGCAAAAGAAATAAAATGTGTGTTAATTAATTTGTGTTGATGCCCAGTAATGTTAATAACCATCACTTAATTTTGAATTACCTAGTAACGGCGACAAAGTGGTGACCGCCCCAGGCGGCGAAAGCTCTTGCTACGCCACTGCTGCCCAACCATTGTCATCCACCGTATATTTTACCGGTAGACTGAAGCCGTCTTCACAACATCCAAGGTAACGAGAAAGTGCTATTATTTTTAAGTTAATTTTTTGGGTTATGTTTCTATATCTATTCACTGGTTGTTACAGTTACAGTTTTTATCACAGTATCCGTTGCGAGTTAATTGGCCCTGTGCACAGTATGGAGTCGGGGACTGAGAAACGATTTGGATGACCGTGGCGGAAGAAGAATCCCGCGAGAAGTTTTCACCGTTACCGATGCACGAAATAGCGCTGAGATCGAAATTTGTTAATTTTTATTAAAATACTTCACGTACAACGAAAGAAAACGCGGCTTAATGTCACTACAAACACACTACTGCTTCTAGCAATTTATGTACAACAACAACTTTAGTCAACACGTTACAGGGAACTACCACGTGGGTGATTACTAACGGGGTAACTGCATAAAACAGCGCCACTTCGTCTTGATATTAGACATGTCCCGTGGTAAGACAGATGGCCTTGTCGTATGCGCACCCGGCCAATAGTGTTGCCCCAAGCTCTATGGTGATCATAGTTGCGCCACGTTAATTATTTATTATAGCTTGTAGGTTAAAGTACATTCAAATTGTCCAGAATAAGATTTTGTCATGATTTTATCCGAATTTTACGAAGTTGACAGTTTACTACAGTACCAACAGTTTTACAACCGGTACCTGCCAAATACCCTAGATTGTAAATATAGTAACAAGAATTTCTAAATTTATATAAAATTAATGACGCAAAGTAGAAAAATAGTATAATACACTCGACTTATAAGACATCTTGGCGCATTCTTTCATTTAGGGCATTCGTTGCTGGCGCTCCTCGTGCCCAAAACAACTCATGCGCCAATTTGATGTCTTATAAAACTTGTATAATAACATACGCCAGAGGTTTAATAAAAAATATCAAATATATAAATGCACGACATTGAACAAAATACATGTCATTATACGTGTCCATGTTTTCTTCTCCCTCATATTCTTCGCCTCGGGATTGGGATGCTGGTCCTATCTCGGGCTGATGGTATTGAGGGTGCAGTGGTCTTGTTCGTCAGTTAGTTGTAATCTGTTTGTTACAATCTGTTCATTTTCAGAAGGGACTTTATCTTGAGTTTAAAAGTTATGTGTTTGAGTCGTCTTATGTCTGTGGGTAATGCATTGTATCTGTGTAGTACCTCCGATGGAATGGATGGAGCACATCGTATCGTTCTGGATGTATCTGCTCTAAGGTGTTGTCTATTTCTTGTTCCATATTTATGCACTTCTTCGGATTTTTTAAACTTTATTTTGGTTTTTATTAAGTTATTGTTTATTTTGTAGACTAGTAGAATTTTATTTTGTAATATTAATTGAGGAATGGTTAATTCGTCAATCTGTTTATACACATCAGATGTTGGTGTTCTTCGGTCAAGACCATAAAGAGTTATTAAAATTTTATTTTGCTGTCTCTGTAACTTGCTTATCATCAATTTCGCTGTGTTACTCCAAATTGCTATCATGTAGTTTATGTTAGATGTGAATAAGCAGTGGTATAGTGATTTCTTAAGAAAGTCAGGAACTAAAGCTCTTACTTTGTGCATTGCGGCTATTGTCCTTGCGTTGGTGATAATTAGTTTTTGTATGTGTGCATTCCATGTCAGTCTGTCTTGTATTATCAGTCCTAGATATTTTATTTATTTTATAACATAATATTACTGTTTTAACCATAACATTAAAGATTGTCCAGTCAGAATTTTGGGAAGAACATCGCCACGTGTATATTCCCAGAAATTTATACACACCCTGTACAGTATAATTTAAAATTTTATTATGGTAACTGTAACTAATCCATTTGTTGTTTCCATTTTAATGTTGAGGGATTTGAAACTATTCGAAAATTTATTTCAAAAGTTATAATACCAGTTTTATTATCATCAGTATTATTTATTTCTTCTGCCTTTTTTAGGAATAATACGGACAGCTTTATCAATTTATAAGCTTCCATTAGTTTCCAAAGAAATTACGATCGTAAAACAACCGAAATCATCTGAATTTTATACCAGAAGTTTTCGAAGGATAACAGGATACCGCAGTTAACGGTTTCCTAATAAAATTTTACGTCTTTTTACGATCGAAACAGTCGCACAATGGATATCTACTTGTTCGATTGGATAAATGCATCTCAATTATGAGAAACGGAAGCGAGCTCTCCTATCTAGCTATTGGCGAGGAATCGATATTATAGCCTATTTGTTGCTCACGTGGCTATATTGGAATGATTACAACAGCAGTAATATATTATCTGTCAAGATACAACAAAACCACAGCAATATCTAAACCTCTTGACTAACGTCACAGGGAAACTTATTCTGCGTGGAGACTTTAATGCTAAAAATACCTTCTGGGCAGGGCCACCCTAACCACAGGGCTAAATGGGTTACAGCCCTGGGGCGCCAACTTTTTGGGGGCGGCAATTTTTGTGTTGTATTTTTTATTATTAGTTATTTTGTTATTATTAATTTTTATTGTAAATCTTTTCACAAAATTAAACAAATAACCTGTTCTAAATGAAATAAGAAATTGGATGCCTCAGACATCTAGTAGATATATAGATATACCTATGAGACATCTAGTAAATATGTATGAGATCATGAAAAATATATGATACTGATCTACTTGATCACAGTTTCATCGTTGTTCATTGTTAATAAAGATAACTGCATCTTTTACTTTGGTGTTTGTTGGGCTTTTATTTTATATGGGCTAGTTATCAATGTTATTTTTTTTGGAAATGGTAATAGCTTATTACTCAATTATGGACTGTTCTTATTGAACTGACGTATTGATTTTTTGTTATTTCTTAAGAATTATTCAGTGACCGCGCAAAGTATGGAAGCATGACAAAATCTCGGAAACTGGAAATATATTTGTAACAAATTCAATTTCCCTCTTCAATTGTTTTGTACTTATGACGTCATCGACACTGTTTCTAAATAGCAACACCATATTTTTCTTGTTGATTATGATAGATCTGTTAATTGTCTTCATGGTAGCATACAAATTTTATAACCGCATATTAGAATTTTTTTAAAAAGGTTTAAAAATTAAAGATTTTGTTAGTGAACGAAAAGCGAATAGGCCGTTTAGGTAGATTTGCAATAGAAATTGGTCCATCAGCACACTAGTTAGAATCGCTGTAAATGATTCAAATATATTGTGAACAAACATTCAGGATTTCAGGTAAAAGTACAAAGTTTAAGGTTTACTATGAGACCCTTTTGAGTTTCTAGAACATTGGGTTCATGTTTTTGACATTTTTATCTCGAAAGTCTTACAGGAAAATGATATCAAATTATTTACCATCTTCTTTAGAGCAGAGCAAATTAAATAATTCAAATATGTTGTTCATATAGAGTGGTCTATTTAATAACTTAAATACGTGTGTAATCAATTTGGAAAAAAATGCAAAGACAGCAAATATATAAGTAAGTTTGGTTTTGATAAATAAAAAACGTTGTTTTTCATTTCGTCTTTGTTCAAATTTTGTTAAATATTATGTTTTTGTGTAGTATAACGGTAATAAATTGGCTTTTTCTAGTTCTGACACTTTTGTATAACGCATGCGCATCCGCTACCTATATCTTGTATTTTCTTATGAAGAGGGGCGCATTAATTTTAGTGGCCCACGGGCGTCGAATATCTTAAGACGGCCCTGCTTCTGGGGATCACGATTAACTACCACAAAAGGATGATTTACCAAGCAACGAAACAGTATAAATGAGAAGTTCGTTCTGTAGAACAAACTTTTATTTATACCTGTAGGTAAGTAAACCTACTTACTGGCCCACTGACACAAATAAGATCCCAGACCTAATAGATCTATTTATTACTAAAAATCTATCATCCGCTTATATCGAAGAGGAAGAGGAATTTGATCTGGATTCCGATCATTCACCAAGTGTTCTAACCTTAAGCCAAACGATAATTAAAAGGAAAGGAATCCAACACTTACGAGTAAAATATATGTGCTGGGATACATTCAAAATCAGTCTGGAAAATAGAATAAATCTACAAATACCAATCAAGAATACCTCACAAATAGAAGTTGAAACTCTTGGATTAATGACAGATATATAGAGATTCGCTTTCAAAGCCACGTCTGTAATTTCAAGAAAAGTGAAAGGTAATAATTACCCAAAGGAAGTAAGAGAGATAGTCATCGAAAAAACACAAGAAAACGTTGGCAGATAACCTGGGACCCAGCAATCAAAATTAAATTAAATTGGTTATTAGAAATTCCGTAGCACGATTCAAGAGATTAAGCAACAGTCAATAAACAAAAGCCTAGAAGAAATGGCAAGTGACGGAAGCACAGATTATTCCCTATGGAAGGTGATTAACCCCCGAACTTAAGAAACCAATCTCCCAAATTCCTCCAATAAAAATACTTGGAACAATCCTTCACTCCAAATGGAAGAAATTAACAATTCTACAATAATCCTAGGATGTTGAATATTCCCAGTTACTCCTAATAAGGTAATAAATAAAATAAAAAAATATGAAAACAAATTAGTCGTGGGTTTGATCTGATAACACGTGAGGTTTTATAAAAAATTATCAAAAATCTGATGTGGCCAGACACATGACTTTATCATACTATATATACTAGTTTAGCTGCATGATATCATCGAAATTTCTTTTAAATGACAACCACATATTTTTCGTACTGATTATGATAGATCTCTTAATTGTGTTTATAATAGCATCCAATATATTTTGGAATATTGATCAGTTAGCTTGTAAATGGAAAGCGAATAAGCATCTTTGGTAGATTTTTTTGCACTAAATATGGGCTTGAAAATGCAACAAACTTTCAGGATTTCAGATAAAAGTACAAAGTTAAAGGTTTACTATGAGACCCTTTAGACCTTTAGACCATGCAGGACACTGGCTTCAGCTGTTGCAAAAATGTAAAAATTGTAAAAATTGAGCATTTGACATTTTGACCACACTTTTGTCGAAAACCTTAGACGACAGAAAATGTTCAAGTCCGGATTCGTATTCAGGGCAAATGATTAATTCTCAATTTATAATTCTATCCAAAACGCATTTTCATATTCCATTTAGATAATCCAAGTTCATCAGATTCATTAATATTGGGCAATTTTCAAATATCCTTTTCTCGAAACTTTGTCATAAGTCGGTAACAATAGAGGGTCTCCGAGGATTTTTTAACTATTATACCAAACTTAATTTCAGTAAATCTAGGGCGGTGAGATCAAAAACTGTGTTGGTCTGATTTGGAATTACCCATCGGCATTAACAGTAACTATTGTTAAAGAAATCGAACATTATTCTACAAAACACTTCATTCAAAGCTTATAGGTAGGTATACATAATATTGGTGGTCGCAGAACTTCGTAACTTACTGAATAGCGCCATGTCACCGTTTGCATAGGTGATTCAGACGGTCTCCCATAACCCCATAACTTAGGTAACTCGGTAACTTTAATTATGTAGTTACTGGTGCGCGAATATCGAGCTGGCATAACAATGATCGTTCACCTATATATCGAGAATCCTCACCCAAAGTTCCATTCTCGACCAGTGACAATAGATCACGGTAAAGTAGGTTTATCGGTATACTAATAAAATTACGACGACTAATCGACGTCGCGTCGGGAGTGTTTCGGCCCGATCTTCCAGAGCTAAAGGATATTTTTTGGTTTTTCGCATATCGATATACGCCGGTGCGGGTCGTTCGCCCTACCGTCCCCTAACTTAATACGTAAAATTTGCCCAAATCCGCAGTTTTTAAGGCGAGATCGAATTTTTCATCTCCATAAAACTCTATTAATTTTTAATAGTGTACAAACTTTTCGTCCGCGACAACGTAGGTTGCTACGCAACGTCAACAAGGTTTGCTCGAACAGCTGTGCCATGGCTGTGCCGGTTTGACATTTCTGGCAGCGCGCCGCTGCCTTTCTCTATACTTTCGGCAAAAACGTGTTAAAATGCATAAAAAAGTGTGTCGTATAATCGTATATTTGGCAGAAGACGCATTGAAACACGCGCGCTGGAATCTGTTATATCCCTTGGCGATGAATTGCAAACATGGAATCAAATGAATGCCAATTTATTATTGTAAGCCCGATCGCAAATATGATATTGATTATTTCCGGTACGTTTTAGGCCTTGCAAGTTAGTAATCAGATGACATTCCAAGATCCTTATTCCAGGGCCTTTTGTCACCGCAACACATATTTTGGAGCACTTTATCTGAGAGCTAACGACAACGAATTTCTGGCGCAAAAATAAGGTTTCCGAGAGCGCATTTTCCGGTTTTATTTTCGATAGTAATTGGAGTCTGGTGTTATTTTGCGTTGAAACCAAGTTGAAATGGCAAGCGTGTCTGTTTGTCTTTTTACCGACCGTTTCTTACACTTTTTTACCGACCACACCAAAACTTCGACTGCACCGAAAGTTAGGTTATGTAAACGTCAACAGTTTGTGTTTTGCAAATACGTGCTGAGTATTGCAGTATTTTATCATCGATTTTGTTATTCTACCATCCGCAAATTTGCATAAGAGCGAAAGGAAGGAAGTACGGACGAAAGACGGCGCCAGAAACACGATTGAACGATACGACCTAACCTTGACAAGGTACACGAAATTGCCCGGTAAAGAGAATTGCAGTAATTAGTAAACATTGGACATTTATTCATTTTCTGTCGTGTTAGTTGCATACACGCACGTTAATTCCAAGAACTGTCAAAGTAAGTACAAATGAACATTATTTTTTTACATATTTGCAACTCATTCATCAAAATATATCTATCTACATCGTACATACGCATTTTGTCGCAATTTTTAGAATTCTCCAGGACATTCCTCTTCTGTTTACACGATCCTGCAAATGTTGGTTGCTAGCTCTGACAAATAAATCTGTGGTAACCTAAATCTACTACGCACAAATTATCTGGGTAATTGATAGGTTTGCAAAATATTTGGGCCACTAAGGCGGAGAGAACGCAATGACAATCGCTGAAAGACGCTGAAGTTACCAAACTGCAATACCATTATGCCTTTAGCAGAGCTACCCCAGTAGTAATTTTCTTGAGAAAGGTTGTACATGGTATAATTTCAAATGTAATTATTTAACGTAATTTTAATGTCTCTGTCTTTTAGAATGAATAATTCAAAACAGAACCTCCAACTGCGCATGTGCCGAATTTTTTCATGCTATTACTTCAAGGAAAGAGGGCGAAGGTCACAACAAGCCTATTGACTGCGTAACCTCTTCCGACAAAGCCGACAGTATCTTTCACAAGTTTATTGTGAGTAAATTCAAAATATTTTTAACATCATGATATATGATATATTTAGTAACTTTTAGATATTAATATTGTAAAGTAGTTGTCGTATAGTTTTACTTTTAAAGTTTCAAGAATTAAACAATTTATTAATTTATTCAGTGTGTATTTTTAAGTTTCTGTTTCTCTCTGTGCTTAATTATCTTTTTATAATCTCAAATACTTTAGTGCTATAATTCATGTAATCTCAAAACTAAATCTTATTTAATAATTAAGTTTTGTTTTATATAGTGGTATTTAGGACTATTAGATATATAACGGTTTATGCATTTTATCAGACAATAAAAGTAAATTAATCGAATGTTTTTTGTGTTATTTGTTTGCATATTCTTTTAATGTCGTAACAATACATAATACAGGATCATTATACAATATTGTAGTCGATGTAGGCCACGTTCATGTTAGAAACTTTTTTGCCGCTGTACACAAACAGCTGTTAGTCAAACTTGAAATAGATTATGCAACCAATTTAACGTTTGCATGTAGAAAAATGATATTCCATTAAAATAGGGCGGCAACCAGAAATCTTTACATTTGATATCATGGCCTTTTTGACTACAATAATTTATAATTACCCTTTATTTATACACCAAAATAATAATAATAATGGCAAACTAATAAAAAAATTAAAATTGTTATCTAACAAAATCACTTTACCCCTTATTGCAAGAAAATGAATATTATTTTTAGAATATTATATACTTTAGGCCTTTTATGCAACCTAACATTTTAACTATTGGGCAATAGGCGGGTTTATAGAGGCAACGATTAAGTCGAATCAAATTGAAATTTTGATTTTCAAAAAACTACTCTTTTTAGAAAATATATTAGATATACATATTATTATATTAGAAACCATATTTCCCAACATTCAATCATAAAATTGCATACTATAATATCATATTACTATATGGTAACAGGAAGATAATAATATAATTAAATCGCTTATTATTAAATGGGACTAACTCATACTATTTTTCTATGTAGTTAGTCCCTTTTAAATCGTGTATTAACACGATTCAATTATATTTTATAAAAAAAACGCTTATTTTCTATCGAAGAAGACTGACTGCAGTCCCGAGATCCATATATCATATGATTCCCCATTAATTATATTCATACATTTGCGTGGATGACAGTCCAGTGTTTCATTTATTTAATAATTTCAACAGTATTACTGGCGATATGTGAGGTCTATCCACTTCGGCGATCTACCTTTCTCGGCGGTCTACACACCTCAGCGATCTACATATCCCAGCGATCTATTGATCACTAGTCTTATAATACTAAAATGAACGGCACATTTTTTGCATAGACGTCGCGCAATAATTGTCGATTTCGCTCAAACTGTTTTAACGTAAGGCTTTGGGTCCGGCTTTTGAATATACGCGTAAACCGGCGTCGTCGAATCACCGTACACTCTATTAACTATTAGGGAAGAGTTTTTGTAAATTCGCATATCGAGTCGCGAGAAAATTTTTCCATCCGCCGTAAAAATCGATAAATATTGAGTACGTCTGTGAGCGCCTCCACCATTGAGTAGCGTCGCCAGGGTAACGATAATCGATAATGTCCACGCAAGCGCAGTCTGACGGCTATGCCATATGTGACAGAACTGGACGAGAGCGGCCGGGCCGCATGCGCTTAGTCCAGTTATTCGCGACAAAAACGTTCCACGCAGCTCAAAATTGATAAGAAACAATCTCTAAACACGGTAAGATCCCGCGATATACCGACATAGACCGTCTAGCGTACTATCTAATTTATTTTGCAGTCGAAACATACAAGTCGCCAAACGCGGGTTAGCGTTGGTCATTATGAAGACAAAATTGGGCCCGAAACGGCAATAAAGGAGAAAGCATGCGCGAACAATGAATTTAGCTTATCTTATAAGTGAGCGAACGCCCAATAAACCAACAATAAAACATAAATTTGACAAGGCGAAGTTAGGTTAGGATAAGGTCTCTATCTTGCGGTTTTTTTCTCAATTCGGTGCGCAAGACGGTACGACATTGGTTTTTACGGCAATTTAAACATCGACTCTACAAATAGAAGGTTAGTTTATCGCAATTATTATCGAAAAATAAGCGAAAAGTAAATTTCGCTGTTTTAGTTTTAGCTTCGTAGGTTTTATTCCATTTTTGACACGAATTCAATATCAGGCTTGGTGGCGTAATGGTTAGACGTCTTAGCTTCTGTCTTCGGCGTCGACGGTTCAATCCCGGTTGGAGACACAAGTTTTTTTTTTTATATTATTACATATTATAATTACAAACGCATTTTTAAAATGTAATTTTAATTTTGTTGACATTTTTGTCATAATATACAGGGTGTTTTCTTAACCGCAAAGACGAATTAGCATGTTGATCCGATTTATATTATCCTATTGTTGATCAACTTATTATATTATTATGAGCTGTGTTATTATTATTTTTCATTTTTAGTCACATGACATACGGGGTGTTGCGAAAAATGTAAATGTGCGATAACTTAGTCGTACTTATTTCTGATATGTTATTGCGAGTCTTATGCTAGATACAAATTTGAATAGGTGCGTAATTATTCCATTATTATTTTTATTCGATAATTTTTCCGCAATATACAGGGTGTTGCAATTTGTAACTTTTCATTAACTATCGTTTCTTTACGGGTTATCTCAAGATGATGATTACAAGAAGATAATAATATACTGAATACAATTGATAAAATAGAAACAAAAGCATTTATTTGACAAAAGCGTCTATGTAACTATAAAATAATATTTGTCTATAAAGCTGAGCTTAAATTTTTTCATTTGTCCGTTACAGAAATGTAGCGGACATTTTAGCTGACAGGACGACCTACTTTTTACAAATTTTAAATGGCGGATGACCCACTTTTTTCTGCAGTTTACTCCTTTAAAAGTTTATAAAAATAATAATTCAATTAAATAAGTAAATTATGAATAATATCCTTTTCACGATAATAATAATAATATTCTTTTTTGCCCAACAGCGCACCAAATTAAGGACAACAAATAACAATATAAGCAGTTATGGCAATTAGTTATATCCATTAAGTGTGAGTTAAAATTGTATTCATTAATTTACGTGCATGACCGGACCAGCATGTTAGACCAATTAATGTCATGTTATTTAAAAAATATATTTGGAAATATTTGAGTCTTTAATATGAGGTCTTTTAATATGAAATTTGTTGGATCTAATGTCTATAAAAGTGACTGGATTTTCTTAAATTTGATATGCAAATATTAGAATTTATGTATTTGAAAACTATGAAGACACTTGAAGAGTAAAGTACCTTTATGTCCAAAGCTGTGTAAAAATGTTCCTTGAGAAATGTGTTTGGAAATATTAAAGGTCTTTAAATACGATTTATACTCACCTTTTCTGTTGGACCTATCGCTTTTTACCAACAAGATAAAAATAATAAAGTATTTTTATCTTCAAAGCTATGCAAAAATATTATTTGAAAAAGTAATTGAAAATATTAGTAGTTATTAAATATGAATATATAGTCACTTTCGATATTCCATTGACATGCAACAACAAAAGAAATAATAATTTCGTGTTTAATGCTCTTTAATATTTCTAAGCAGTTTTTCAAAAAACATTTTTGCATAGTTTGTAAAATAAAGGTACTTTACACTTAAGAGTTTTTTCTATAGTTTGAGTAATACCCTATACATGCAAACATATAGTTAAATACATTATAATATTTGCGTTTTAGATTTAAAATAATCCAGAAGATTCCGTGTATATCATGATTTATTTTTTTCAACGCAAACTATCTGGGTATGGATAATTATAAGGAACAGAATAAGAAAATAAATAGCGTGGAATATGTTTTTTTGTTATCTTGGAATATATCATTACGTGTTGGTTAATTAATCATTTAAGTGAATTAATTTAATTTTAACGAATAGTTTATTTGATCTTGAAATTGCTACACACTGTCAGTAAATTTTAATAACATCTGGAGCAGATATTTAGTCTGCTAGCTAAATATATGTGAGTATTTATTTATAGTACAAACATACTCAAAACAAATATTGATTAAACTCTTTACAAAATATAACGATATGTTTTCAATCGTACATATGTATATAATTTGTCACCAATTATAAAATTGTATAGAAAAATGGTGACATGTATATTCAAGGGAGTATAAAATTTTAATTTTATATTAAGAATAGATTTGTATTGTTTTAATATAGACTATGTGATGTGATAAAATAATTAAAGCACTTTTGTTATCAATAAATTTCTACATCTAAATAACTTCATGTTTATTATATCTATTCCGGGTTTATTAACAATTTAGGATTTTTTTTGTAATGTTTTATTTGAAAACTGTTATACTATATAACACTAATATAATGTAATAGTATATTTGTTTTAAGTAAATTGTCAGCAAATAACAGCGGAAATATAATAGTATAGTTTGTACAGATAAGAGGCCATATAGAATTTTGATAAATTTTTTACAATAAGATAATCATCGAAATAAGATAATACTTGATAAAATTAAATAACATGGTATAACCTGCAGAACGTTCTTTAGTTATTCAAAATTTGTTAACAATTGACCTCTTTATTCTAGGATAAGATCATTTAAGCCCACCTTTTGCTAGAATTATTGTTAGTAATGGGATAAATGAAAAGAGGGATAGTCAATAATGGTAATTGGTAGCATTGCTAGAAGTAGATTAATCGTATTATTTGAAGAATCGTATTATCAGTATTTTTAATTATCGATTATCGATTTTTAAAGCTCCATTCATAATCGAGTACTCATAATCGATTATTATGAATAGGGAAGAAAAAAAGAATTCGTAGGTGCTCATTGCAACCCATTGTTGCTATTTGTTTCTTGAGACAATTAAATTGGTATTCTAACGTTTGCTGATTATTTCAAAAATCAATTAAGTATTATCGAATATGTAATCGGACTTTGGTCATCTACCTATTTCGACGGTTTACCTATTTCGGTGACTTATCGATTTCAGCGATCTATCGATTTTGGCGATCTACCTATTACGATGTTTAACATATTTCGGCGATCTACTTATTTTGCCATCAACCTACTCCGCGATCTACCGGCTTCGGCGAACTATTGGCTTCAGCGATGTACCGGCATCGGCGATCTACACATCTCAGCGATCCAAGGGGTCACTAGTCTTATATACTAAAATGAACGGCACATTTTTTGCATAGACGTCGCGCAATTGTCGATTTCGCTCAAACTGTTTTAACGTAAGGCTTTGGGTCCGGCTTTTGAATATACGCGTTGACCGGCGTGGGCGAATCGCCGTACACTCTATTAACCATTAGGGAAGAGTTTTTGCAAATTCGCAAATCGAATCGCGAGAAAATTTTTCCATCCGCCGTAAAAATCGATAAAAATTGAGTAAATTCATGAGCGCCTCCGCCATCGAGTAGCGTCGCCAGGGTAACGACAATCGATAATGTCCACGCAAGCGCAGTCTGACGGCTACGCCATATGTGACAGAACTGGACGAGAGCGGCCGGGCCGCATGCGCTTAGTCCAGTTATTCGCGACAAAAACGTTCCACGCAGGTCAAAATGGATAAGAAACAATCTCTAAACACGGTAAGATCCCGCGATATACCGACATAGACCGTCTAGCGTACTATCTAATTTAATTTGCAGTCGAAACATACAAGTCGCCAAACGCGGGTTAGCGTTGGTCATTATGAAGACAAAATTGGGCCCGAAACAGCAATAAAGGAGAAAACATGCGCGAACAATGAATTTAGCTTATCTTATAAGTGATCAAACCAACAATAAAACATAAATTTGACAAGGCGAAGTTAGGTTAGGATTAGTCTTTCTTGCGGCTTTTTTTTCTCAATTCTGTGCGCAAGACGGCACGACATTGGTTTTTACGGCAATTTAAACATCGACTCTACAAATAGAAGGTTAGTTTATCGCAATTATTATCGAAAAATAGGCGAAAAGTAAATTTCGCTGTTTTAGTTTTAGCTTCGTAGGTTTTATTCCAGTTTTGACACGAATTCAATATCAGGCTTCGTGGCGTAATGGGTAGACGTGTTAGCTTCTGTCTTCAGCGTCGACGGTTCAATCCGGGTTGGGGGACACAAGTTTTTTTTTACATTATTACATATTATAACGCATTTTATAAAAGGTAATTTTAATTTTGTTGACAATTTTGTCATAATATACAGGGTGTTTTCTTAACCGCAAAGACGAATTAGCATGTTGATCCTATTTAAGTTATCTTATTGTTGATCAACTTATTATATTTTTATGAGGTATGTGTTATTATTATTTTTCATTTTTAGTCACATAACATACAGGGTGTTGCTAGCAATGTAAATGTGCGATAACTTAGTCGTACTTATTTCCGATATATTATTGCGCGTCTTATGCTAGATACAAATTTGAATAGGTGCGTAATTATCCCATAATTATTTTTATTCGATAATTTTTGCGCAATATACAGGGTGTTGCAATTTCTGCAATTTCAACTTTTCATTAACTTTTGTTTCTTTACGGGCTATACAATTGATAAAATCCAAATAAAAGCATTTATTTGTCAAAAGCGTCAATGTAACTATAAAATAATTTTTGTTTATAAAGCTGAACTTAAATTTTTTCATTTTCCGGCTTTCTGTAACGGATTAATTAATGTGTGTTTAATTAAAAACATCATTTATATTAGGGTCATTTTTTTGGAAAATCATTTGTTAATTTTACAAAATGTATGTAATGTAAAATTTTACTTTGCTTTACGTTTGGATACCTTATGTAGGCAGAACGTTGAACACTAAGTAAGAACATTTTATTTTTGTTGAACCTAAAATGCAAATATATTATATTTATCTGCTTGCATGTACCGGGTGTTACCAAAACTATGAAAAACAGAAAGAGTACGAAGTACCTTTTAGTTGAAAGTTATGCAAAAATGTTATTTAAAAAAGTATCTGGAAATATTAGAGGTCTTTTAATATGAAATTTGATGCATCTAATTTACCATAAAAGTATCTGGGTAATAGATCAAGAAAGTATAACGATAAGGCACAGATTAACAAAATGAATAGCGTGGAATATGAAGATGGAGTTTAGACGACATTCTTTATCTTGGAATATATCATTATGTGTTGGGTAATTAATCATTTAAAGCAATTAATTTAATTTAATCGAATAATTTATTTGATCTTGAAATTGATACACAATGTTAGTAAATTTTAATAATATTTTGAGCAGGTATTTAGTCTGCTAGGAAAAATATATGTGATAGTACTCAAAACAAATATTGACAATGTGACAATGACAATGAGGACAACAAATAACAATATAAGCAGTTATGGCAGTTAGTTATATCAATTAAGTGTGAGTTAAAATTGTATTCATTAATTTACGTGCATGACCGGACCAGTATGTTAGACCAATTAATGTGTGTTTAATTAAAAACATCATTTAAATTAGGGTCATTTTTTGGAAAATCAATATCACGAATTGATAAAAATTGCTCCTATAGACCACAAAAAAACTCTCCAACTGAAGATGAATTCTCTCGCAATAGGCATAAATTTTATAACTAGGTAAATAAAAATATTATAATAAAAAAAATTTCTGATCATCTTAAAGATGACAGGGACCGTTGCGTCGCTAGCACAATGATTTAGAAAACTCCAACTCTAACCGACGAACCAACAGAGCTGATTCAAATTCAGGTTGTTGCAGTAATTCTTAATTTATTTAAAATTTACATCCCGCCTGTATATCACCAGTTTTCTTGCATTTGATTTTTCATCATTACGATAAGTCTCCAGTTACTCGCTGCACGACGAGCGCAGCGAGGAGTGCTCATATGAACCAATGCGTCTGTAAAACTCAGAAATTGTGGTTTCAATATTTACGGCTTTCGCTATAACACTGAAATCATTATTCATTTTATAATAGTTTAATTGGTGCATAAGGTGGTTGGAACACGACGGGCGCAGCGAGGAGGGCCCAACTGAACTAATGCGTCCGTACGCCAAATTTAGGCATTGTGGTTAGAATATGTAGCCGTAACTATGGTTACCGACCGTTTTTATTATGACACTTAGAAGAGATTTATAATAAATCCATTATGGAACCAAATTGAAAAGTTATACATCATACAAATAAGTTTTCTAAGACTCAAATTGGGTCATGAGTAGTTTTGGGCACGACGAGCGCAGCCAGAAGTGCTCATATGAACCAATGTTAGACATTTTTGATATGAATATTCATTATGACACAATAAATCCATTATGGAACCAAAGTGGAAAGTAGTACATTATTGTATACATTTTGTAAGGATTTAATTGGCGCACGACGAGCGTAGCGAGGAGTGCTTTAATGCAAATCCGTCGCTACGGCAAATTTATAAATTGTGATTGGAACATGTAGCCGCAAGTATATTTACCTACAAATTTCATTATAAAACTGAAAAAGTAATTGCCACAGTACCTAACTCTATTATGAAACCAAACTAGATAATAAACAACATTATAGGCGTTGTATAAAAATTCAATTGGCTCACGACGAGGTCAGCAAGAAGTGCCCACATGAACCAATGCGTCCGCCGTACGACAAATTTAGTCATGTTTGATATGAATACTCATTATGATACACTAAGTCCATCATGGAATCAAAGTGGAAAGTACATTATTATTTAAATTTTGTAAGGATTTAATTGACGCACGACGAGCGTAGCGAGGAGTGCCAAACGCAAATTCGTCGCTACAGGAAATTTATAAATTGTGTTTAGAACATGTAGCCACAACTATGTTTACCTAGAATTTTCATTATAAAACTGAAAAAATAAGTGTCACTGTAAGTCTATTATGAAACCAAACTAGATAGTAATACATTATTATATGCGTTCTATAAAATTTCAATTGGAGCACGACGAGGGCAGCGAGAAGTGCCCACATGAACGCTTATTATAGGCCAGGGATGGGGAAATAGATTTAGAGAAGGGCCATATAAAATAATTAAAATATTCACACGGGCCAGATGTACTGAATAATGAATACCTTATTAAATTGGTTTAAGCCGCGTGGAATTTAGAGTAGAATTGATAGCGTAACTTCATATAAAATATTATTTTTATTTATTTATTTGTACGTAATAACTGTGAATAATTATTAATAAGACTTGCACATGTTACAATATTACAGTAGAGCGTCGATAATCCGAACTAATTGGGACCGAAGGTGGTTCGGATTATCAAATTGTTCGAATTATCAAATATGACAACTAAATAGTAGAAAATACGAGTAGGTATTGGACAGAAGTTCAATCTTAATAAAACCAAGCACCATTCGATTCCGCTCTTCATAAGCTATAAGAATGCCAAAAAGTAAAAATCGAAGCGATATCGAAGGCATATCGAAGGGATTTATTTATAATTTAATGATGGTTTATTGTGATTTATTATGATTTATTATGATTTATTTATGATTTATTTATTTAATAGTGAAAAGTACGAGTACAAAAGCAATATTTGTCTCTAAATAGGAACCGACAAAAATGGCTTTTCCCTAGGTTACTCTGTGATTTATTTTATTAATATTTCTTTTTGGGCGTTGGGATTACCGAATGTTCGGATTACCGAGGTTCGGATTATCGACGCTCTACTGTAATTATGAAACCTAATATCCCTGTGACTGTCAGAGTTTTGCCCCCCCCCCTAAATCGCGATAATGTTCGTTCCTAACGTATTTCAATCAGTTTCCATAGAAAAATGTTTATAACTTCTGCAAAAATGTTTGAATACATTTCTATCATACCTATAAATTGTAGGTAATTAAGAGACCTAATGTCCCTATGACGTTCCGAGTTTTGCCCCCCCCCCCTAAATCGCGATAATATTCGTTCCTGTAGCTAACGTATTTCAATCAGTGTCCACAGAAATTTTTTTATAACTTCTGCAAAAATGTTTGCGCAAATTTCTTTCATACCTCAAATTGTAGGTAATTAAGAAACCTAATATCCCAATGACGTTCCGAGTTTTGCCCCCCCACCCCTAAATCACAATAGTGTCCGTTCCTATAGATAACGTATTTCAATCAGCTTCCACAGAAAAATATTTGTAGATAATTAAAAGACCTATTATCCCTATGACGTTCCGAGTTTTGTCCCCCTAAATCGCGATAATGTTCGTTCCTATAGCTAATGTATTTCAGTCAGTTTCGACAGAAAAATGTTTATAACTTCTGCAAAAATGTTTGCACAAATTTCTATCATACCTCAAATTGTAAGTAATTAAAAAACCTAATATCCCTATGATGTTCCGAGTTTTGCCCCCCCCCCTCTCCCTAAATCGCGATAAAGTGCGTTCCTATAATAATCCCGTCACGATATGGGAAGTACAGCGCTTCGCTGAATAATAAAAACCTAATAACTACCGAAGTTGTTATGTATTTGAATAGACTGCTTTTCTCGATCGCGGGCCGGATAAAATTATAACGCGGGCCGGATTTGGCCCGCGGGCCGCCATTTCCCCATCCCTGTTATAGGCGATCAACCTATCTATTTCGGCGGTCTACACATACCAGCGGTCTACACACCCAACGATCTACACGTCCCAGCGATCTACCAGAATCGGCGATCTACCGGAATCGGCGATCTACCGGAATCGGCGATCTACCGGAATCGGCAATCTACACCTCAGCGATCCAAGGGGTCACTAGTATGTAAAATACAATCAACCAAATCGTAATCTGATTGAAGATAACAATGAGATACCTCCTAAGAACTTATTCACGAATGTAAACAATTACATAGCCCCATTCCTACCGATTTTCGGGTATATCGACGTGACGCTGAGCCGAGCTCGTCTAGCCTATGGAAAACATTGCTAAATTTTACCCTAATTCCCGTGCTAACTTAACAGGAACATTTCAAAGAGATGAAGATCAAGGGATCTAATTCGGATAAGGTCGATAAGGTCGGATAAGGTCGATAAGGTCGATACTTTCAGATACTATGTCTTCATGCTTATAAAGATAAACAAAAACAAGACTAATTTGTGATAGTATTATCTGTACGGACAAAGAAGTCGGTTTGCTCAAATCTTTTGCCGACAATTGTGGCAGTAATTCTTCCATTATTTTTGCAAAGGGGACGGGTACATCGAAATGACAAAATATTTCGTCTTTATTTTGTTTTCATGAAGTTTAAACCTTTACCTAACCGCTCACCAAATCAAGTCAATATTTTGTAAAATAACGACGCATCACAGCTTCGAGCAGTTGGGGGGGGGGGGGGGGGGGCAGTTAGCAAGCATACGTTTCAATACAACAGTGCAGATCGTTATGTCACCCGTTAACCCTCCCCCAAACCACAGGGACGGAAAATAGGATAGTTACGTCTGATAAAAACTGTGTTTTGGGATGTAAAACAATACTAAAACTTTAAACACGGTTTTCTCCAAAAATTGTTTTCCACATCGGAGACATTTTATATTGAGACCATTACGTTATATTGAAATTAAACCGTCCACATTTGTCAACAAATTTGATCAACAAAAAAACACTGATATTCCCGGATATTTTTTGTATTATCGGCAAAGGTTTCAAGTTCTGTTAGACGTATAATTTGAATGGAAATACCTAATCATTTCGGTGAAATACCACGAAATACTGACCTCAAAATGTATGAGGTATATTTGGTTGCCTATCATTTCGAATCCCATCTTAAGCTAAATAAATCTCGTTGCTTATAATATACAAATTGTATATTTTAACTGAAAACATAAGTTGTTTGACACAAATAAACCTTCTTTCTACCAAATAAATGAATTTTGTATGGCTAATTCGACCACATTTTAATTTGAGCCCCTGATAATTGCTGTTTGACTGTTGGTACAAAATATGAAACAATATGACTTTAGCTAAAATTGGTAAAACGTGCTTAAAAGTATGCAAAATGACCTAAAGTTGCATTCAACAAATAACGATATTCGAAAAATAGCATAGGGCTAACCACCAGTTATTAGTATTAGATCATTGCGGATCTGACGCGTTGTTAAATTAAATTTATGGTGAGTAAAACATATAATTTCCCTAATATTTGTCTCTAACTACGCGCGATTACCCAAACGTGTAAAGAGCAAAACTAGTTTAATTTTGATGGAGGGGCCCGGTATGGCAATCTCAATTTATTGTTGGTCGGGATAGTTCACTTAGCTAATCTTAATGTATTTTTGACAAATTATTTTCTTGGAAATATATGACATGCTTCGATATGTAGCCGTTAATTGATTGAAGTAAAACAAAACAAAAATTTTGTTTCATTTTTTAAATTAAACATCGTCCCGATTTTGAGGTTAATATGTATTGATCGATCTCATATTTTACATAAATTAAGTATGGATATAAAGGAACACATTGAGAGGGGCCACTCTGTATATTACAGTTACGTAACACCTTCAAAGTTAAAAAATCTGATGTGGCCAGGCACATGACTTTATCATACAATATATAAAATTAATAGTTTAGCTGCATGTGAATCATTTTGATTAAAATAAATCGAGTCTGCATTAAAATTAAACTAGTTAGCCAGGATTTGACAGATATTTTGATACTAGTTATTAGAATAATAGTTATTTATGTCACAAGTGCCGAAAGTACGGAATCGCGCGACTAGCGGTGATGCGGCGCGTCACCGAAGGCGGAGCGTCGCCGGAGCGTCACATGTGAGCGAGTCGCGCTATGTAGTTTTCGGCAGGAGTGACATCAACGTTTTTTGTGTTGCTTTTTGAGAAAAGTGTATTTAAAAAAAAAATAATTAAAAAATGGTTATATTTCTGTATTGGAAATGTTAGGTTGATACCACTTCTACAAAACGTCAAGTTTAATAAGCTAGCTCAAATTCTGACCGATTTATATTTGTTCATGACACTGTAGATGTCACATCCGTACCAACATACTAAAATAAAACTATCGCTATACTTTGTTTACAATTTCTCAATTTATCGTTTTTAAAATTATATATAACAACGGGTTGATATTTCTTATCAACAGCAATATATCAACAAACAATCAAATTAATGATCTTATTTTATTTGAAATTTGTATATTGTACTTTCCTGTACTAGAGCGGCAACGTTCCATAGCGGTTCTCCGACCTCTGATGAAATCAGCTGCTTTTCAGTGTGACAGTACAAACAAGTATTTGGCAAATCCTGGCGACTATGTAGTTTCATTTCAATGCAGATGCGACCGATCTCGATCAAATAGAATTTGCTCTTGCAGCTAAACTATTAATTTTATCAAAAAATGTCATAGGCATAAATTATTCAAAATTTCCTCTACTTTGATTTATTATTTAATTATTTTTACGAAATTACAGAATTGGCGCCTCAATTGCAAAATCCTTGAAAAAGGCTTAGAATAAACTACCAGTTCCTTTGCACCCTGTTGAACCAAAAGCTTTTCAGCTCTAAGTTAAGTCATGAAACTTCTAAATATGAACTTTCGTTCCGATACCTTTAGTAGTTTCTCCGGAATCGTCGCCACAAAAATCGTTTACACACACACACACACACACACACACACACACACACACACACACACACACACACACACACACACACACACACACACACACACACACACACACACACACACACACACACACACACACACACAGACACAGACACAGACACAGACACAGACACAGACACAGACACAGACACAGACACAGGCACAGACACAGACACAGACACAGACACAGACACAGACACAGACACAGACACAGACACAGACACAGACACAGACACAGACACAGACACAGACACAGACACAGACACAGACACAGACACAGACACAGACACAGACACAGACACAGACACACACACACACACACACACACACACACACACACACACACACACACACACACACACACACACACACACACACACACACACACACACACACACACACACACACACACACACACACACAGACATTTTTTTGTACCTTGGTCAAAAATGTTCAGGGGACCCATAAAGACCTATTTCCGCTAAAATCTCAAAAAAAAATTCGGCACGATTACAATACTTTACATACTGCGTATGATAAAGTAAAAACGTTGGAAATCCTTTTGTTATTTTGATATTTCACCGCGGTGTAAACAAATTTGTCAAAATTATCATTCTACTTAAATATTTAAAAGGTTTTGTACCAAATTAAACAATTGATGTTTTAGTGTACTCTATAACAAAGCTCTTTCATCTATCAACATGCTATTATTTGATTTAACCCAATGTCGACATATCTGTACAAAAATAGCATATTTTTCATAGTTCCAAAAGCGTCTGACAATTTTGATTAATATACTAAAAGAATTAAAATCGGTAACTGATTACAACAGTTATAGAACATCAAAGTTTAGCAAAACTTTAGCTGGCCTTATGAACATATGTCTTACAATGATTCATCAACGAGTTATAATATGTCTTTTAAGATTTTAGTTAGATGATATCATCATATCAGCATACACAGATAGAAAAGATTTTTTTAAAGCATACTCTCTTAAATTTATTGTTTTGCAAAACATATTTATTTGGCACAAAAAATATTGAGTTCATTTAATACTCCATATTAACAAGCAGATTATCTGCTTGTAGAAATTTATTTATTTGGAGTATTTTAATGAAATAAATATATTTGGATACAAAAAACAATAGTTTCCTTTAAAGTAATATCATTTCTTTATTTTAAGAAATACATATTTACAAAATTTAGTTTTACGAAAAAATCCATCTTTATTCAAACCGTGTGTAATCCCAAAACGTGGTTGCACGTGGAGATGTTGCTCTTCTGTGCCCTCCGAAAAGTACACATTAATGTCTTCAATCAACTGATAATCTCTTTAATCAAAGAACCATTTATTGCTCCTTACAATATCTCATTTAGTCTCACCCAACAATTCCGGTACTTAAAAAAATCTAATTCTCTCACTCAGCATAATAATTATTTGAACTAACCAAATCTCATTCCTTGTAATATGCAAAGTACTAATTTAACAGAAAACATACATTATTTGACAACAATAAACGTGCTTTCTAGTTTCTATCAAACAGAGATTTAGATATTCAGTATCAAACAAAATTTTCTATCTGTGTAGGAAATGTAGATCGTCTGAAGTATCACAAAATAGCTTTAAACCCTAATAAATTAAAGAACCCTGATTTTTCAAAAATTGGTTAGAAAATTACTATCTCTATTATATGTTTTTCCTAAAAATGTCGTGTTACACAATGTCTCAATTCCATCTCATATACAATTGAAGAAATCGGAATGATAATAAATTGGACTAAAGACAGCTTGGGGGTTCATTCGAGGGAAATTAAGTGCTTTGTAAATGGAATACTGACTGCGCCCATTTGTCAAGCATGTAGTTCCTATATAGTTCGCAAAAACACTGCGCAATCTGCCGGTCTCGTCCACTTTCCTTTGCTGTATTAAATACTTACAAACAGAATCAAATTGGACGGTTTTTTGGTTGTTTTTAATTGCATCTAGCAATCTGAAACTGTGAAAGTACACTCGTTGAGAAACCTTTTCATCTGGTTATCATGTTTGAGTTGGTACAAGTGGGTTGCGAAACATTTTAGACAAAACGTGTCATTAGCGGCTAATGTCACATGATATAAAGTAGGGAAGATGATTGCAATAAAAACTTCAGAAATTTTTTCATGCCGGATATCGTTTAGGAATACAATATTTAATACTTTAGAATATTTAAGTTAACTTTCATATGAGTCATTTGGAATTCTAGATAATCTAGATGGTACAGATAACCTCTTAAATGTAATAATAATTCTGTAATATGCCTCATCTATTTCTATACAGGGTGTATACTAATTGAGTGCAATAATTTGTATGGGTAATGTAACTCAATATAAGTAATCATTCTGAATAATTTTTTTAACATTTTTGCAGTTGAAAATTCGAATGTCGCTACCCACATGTTTTCCTAATGTGTAGGACTACGGTCAAATGTCTCCGCACCTATCTCTAGGATGCAATTTTATGAAATTCATAATAAATAACGATATGTACAATGGCTCAACAGTCAACTTACACATGGAGAAGCTTTGAGTATAGCCAAATACTCTTTGAGTAGAACAAACTATTAAAATATCGTTCTGACAGATACCTTCATATAAATCAAGATAATGAGTACTCAGCTATAAAAAAGAAACTTGCTCACAAAATGCTCACAAACATATGAGTGATAGTGGTTAATTGCATTGAACAAAAACAAATCCGTACACATAAACTTTACCGACAAAGGAATACAATACGTTCCAGTGCAAATAAATAATACCACCGTACCTTACTCGTACACGGCAAAATGTCTTGGTTTGACAGTGGACACCAGAAACGAACAGAATTGCGCAATTAACTGCAAAAAAAGTTTCTGTTTTATTGGTGGGAAGTAGGCTTTGTGGACATATCATAAACTTCCTGGTATTTAATTATGGGGCTGCACTAAGCCAAGCAATATTAGAATCATTCATCTGCTAAGAAACATCGTGGGTGCACCTTGGTATATTAGAGATAGCAATCTCCACAGGTATCTATATGAGATGGAATTAGTAATCAAGGAAATTGGAACGTTTGCAGCCTCTGAAGTTTAAACCATCAGCACTCCACCTAAATATAAGTTATACCAATGAGGAACACATATCGAACCTTTTTTTATACTTCACAATTTAAGTTTTATTCTTACAATCTATATTTGATTTGATTAATATAGCTACATAGTCATCAGACTAGGTGTTATATAGAAGTATGTACTGTTGTTTGCTATTTGTTACTGGTAGTGTTAATTAAGAAAAAAAGATAAGGAGAAGCAAATTTTGCCCTTTTTATATATTCCACAATTAATTTAAGTTGTAATAATAATAAGTCATACGTTACCCTTAAAAAGGTTGTGTGGCGCGGATAAATAAAAAATCGTTAACGGTCTTGTAAAACCGATTTTGACAAATATGATACATATATGCTTTATTGGTAATCTTCATGCATTGTTATTTTGTGTTTATTTTTATTTTTAAATGAACACTTGTTCTGTTTTATTGTATATTTTTTTTGTTTATTATGATCACTGATTGATATTTTGTAACACAAATTTATTTTTATTGTGTTGAGCCTTTGTAACAAATAGTTCGCAATAGATATAGCTTTTTAACAGAGTACTTGAATATAAGAAAATAATGCACTACGCTTTGATGAAATATTTATTGGATTCGTGCAATATTCGAATTTCGAGCTGTTCGGCTCGTCATCAGTTGCATACGTCAATTCTATTAAATAACATTAGACAAGGTTGCAGTCGAGCTAACCAGAATAATTATTTGCTTCACAGACATCTTCGGACTATTTTTCAATGTATAATTCAGCACAATTGTAGGAGCGTGCAATGACAATACAATTCGACTTGACGAGCCGAACAGCTCGAAATTCGAATATTGCACGAATCCAATAAATATTTCATCAAAGCGTAGTGCATTATTTTCTTATATTCCATTATTTGATGAGAACATGGAGATTTTTCTTACAAGAGTACTTGAACATTAAAACTAAAATAGCAAATTTTTTATTTATAAAGGTGTATCTCTTTCAAACATTCACATTTTAGGACGAATAAAAAACAAACAAAAATGAGGCTTGATATGGCTTTGGAACTGGCCACATGGGACATAACCAAGTTACTTAATTTGGCCACAGGGATTTAGACCACCAAAACACGTTGCTCACGTTGCTCCTCCCGATACAACAGTTAAAAAAAAGCATTTTTTAAATTGCAAAGTGTGGTAATAATCATGATAAATTTACTTATGATCTACTGAGGAAATCATTAAAATCGGTCAACTACTAGAAAACTTCCGATTTTACTCTACTTTTGGTTTGGAGCAATAATTGTACAAGGAATCCAAAAATATACGAAAATATCGGACAGTCGGAAATGAGAAACAGGAAAATGTTCTACAATATACAACTTACCCTGGAATAAACATGTGTACACTGCTATCAGCAGTAACCCCACAACTTTCATCGTGACTTAGTGTAGTTTCTCCGACATAAACAGAAACTAAATAACTCAATAATCTCTAACAACTCATTCCAACATTCTACGCGAAACGATTTAATAATAAAGGTTATAATAATATTTGGTTTTAAATATCTGTATCGCGTGTTGTTTCTTATCTAACGACCTCTTTATCTAACGTGGTAAAATTAGCCTTGTTTTCTTATTGTTATCGAAATTGACATAATTGTTGTTTACAGCCATTCGTCTTTTTTATTGTTAGCGGTTACATCTATAGTCTTGATTAAACCCCAGCCCAGAGAAAATTGCCCCTCTTTGAGGTTATGACCATATTTGACGGGCGTACGCGGAAAACAAGTGCGACACGCGTCCGATTCTAAAGCTCGCGGGAAGCTTCGACCGTTTTCAGACGTCGGCAGCACGCGACTGAAGCTTGCTAGATCGGAAATTCGTAGCGGTGTTTTGAGATGGTGCTGGGCATGCCCCTTTCGCTGCTAGACAAGTTAGAAGTTAGATAATTGTTGCAATAACTTAAGTGGTCCTTTACAAGTAATGATTAAATAAATATACATTATTTTGATTCTGATTTAAAGAAAGCAACATAACGTGGTTTGTATTGCATGGGTATAGCGTATAATCCCACAAGAGTATGCAGACGCTGTAGCTGACCACGCTTTAAAAGTTTGAAAAGTTTGAGCATTTCGGTAGGCGCCTACATGTGCACTCACGGCGAAAAAGATGTAGCAATCCTTTTTATCAACTTTTTTGTTTCGATATAACTCTGAAACTACCCAACGAATTTTGTTCGGGCTCACCCAGAAATTCTACGAATTAGGGCGAATGCAATACCAGATCAAATTTTATAGGATAATTTATGAGTTGCTATAACTCATAAAGGCGCTATGCCTTAACATGTTTTCTTTTCCGCGAGTGTATCTACTAATTGATAGATTTTTTTATCTTTCAAAGGTCATTGTTTACTTTACTTGAACAACTACCCATTCATGTATGTATACTATGCAGCGATATATTGCCAAATTTGTCATGGTTTAGAAAATACAAGAACAAGAATTTAACCAGATATCAGAACAATTCTATCTGCGAAATAACAGCTCAATATATTCTTTTACTCAACCCTATTCTAGACAAATTTTCACAAATGTAGATTCGTCCTCTATTATGACCTTTCGGGAACTAAATTGATTAACTTTGTCATTTTTAGATGATTTCTTATAAAATTTGGTGTGCACGACAAGAAAGAACTAACGCATAATCTGTGTAAAAAAGCATTGAAGTTTTATTAATTTATTTATCATAAAATAACAAACTAGAATCCTTTTAGCCGCAAGATTGAAATTGTGCCAATTATAATGAAACTTTATATTTAAGGTGTATTTATATCACAAATTATGAATACGACGGCACATGTTAAAAGTTTAAAATGACGGATGCTATATGACCGACTCAAAATCACAAATGTATACAATTATTTTAAATCTACGCGTGTCAGTAAATTAAAACAAAAAATCTGATGTAGCCAGGCACTTGACTTTATCATACAATATTTTTTGTTTGACACTACTTATTGTCATTTGGTTTGACACTACCTATTGTCATTTGTATGAAAATATCTGTCAAATCGTGGCTAAGTATAGTTTTAATGCAGACACGATCTGTATCAAATAGAATTTGCTCATACAGCTAAAAATTCATTTTCCCAAAAAATGTCATAAACATAAATTATACAAAATTTCCTCTACTTTAATTTATTATTGAACTATCTTAACGAAATTACAGAAATGGCGGCTCGTTTGCAAAATCCTTTAAAAATGCTTAGAGGAAGCATCCAGCCTTTGGACCCTTTTCAACCAAAAGCTTTTCAGCTCTAAGTTCGTCATTAAACTTCTAAATATGAAGTTTCGTCCCGATACCTCTCGTTATAGTTTCTCCGGAATCGTGGCCACAGAAAAACGGGTACACACACACAGAAATTTTGTTGTACTTTGGTCAAAAATGTTCAGGGACCCAAACAGGCCTATTTCCGCTAAAATCTCAATTTTGTTTTTGGCACGATTACAATACTTTATCATACTACGTATGATAAAGTAGTTCTTTGTTTATCATTAAAAACTACAGCAAAACATTTTAGGAAATACTTATTTTAATCCTCTAGTAAATCTAGAGCATCTTCTTAGACACCAATATGATGTGACTTAGACTACGGAAAGGCGGTTTATATGCCAAGACGTCGGTTTTAAGTTTCTGGATGATTCTAATACAGAAAAGTACACTGTTTCCAGTGAACTCAAAACCAGCTTGGTAGCTATCTTAGCAATTGAGTTATTTGCGTAAGCGAGCGCGATGTTGTTTACAAACTTCAACAGCGTTTTTCCCAAAAACGTGTTTTCGCACATCAAACCCGTTTCCTTAGTCCAGGGAGTCTACTCTTGTCATCTTTTTGAAGCGAATACGAGACTTCTGAAATGGTTAAGTGAGACGGAGTGGGGATATCAGCGGTTGCCCTCTGTTTGGATCGTATCTATGAGCAAGTTTGCTTGTCGCTAAGAACAATAACGCACGCGCCAAGCCCATACGTTCCAAAGACACGGCAACCGCCGATATCCCCACTCCGTCTCACCTAACCATTCGAGAAGTCGCGAATTCGCTTCAAAAAGATGACAAGAGTAGACATATGCTTTTGTGAAGATTTGTTTCTAATACTCGTTTTAAATGGATGTGCACTGGATGTGCAGTGCACTGATGTGCAGTGCACTGATGTGCACTGCAAATGGTGAAAGTATCTTCATTGGTCGTTGATCAAGCATTAGCTAGATTTACATTACACGTGAAACTTGATGGTAAATTGTTAAGACCTGAACCACTTAAGCATCTATCATAGTGTAGTGGCAGGTGGGCTTCAAATCTTTCCTCTTTTGAGACGTGAAACTATTTGCGATTCGATATTTTGAAAAATACTCCTGGGTTTCTCTGAAGTTTCTTTTGCGAACTCTATAAGAATAGAGCGACAATAATATATAAAATAGCCATATCTGCAAATTTATTCAGCTTTACATTTTCTGATAAAATTATATGAAGTTTTTGTTTTTCTTGATCTGTTAAAGTGAAAGATAAAAGAATATGACAAGGAATTATACAAACCTTTATTAGAGCGTTTCAGTCACAAAACACTAAACATTTTAAACCTTTTTACAAACATAGATACGACCTCTATGCATACTAGCTGGACTCTTCTGTGTAGAGATATTTATAGAATATATTTTTAACAATAAATCAAAAGTATTTATGTGGGAATATTTAAACTTCAGACAGGCCAGACATTTGAGAAGTTTTACTTTATGTTATAATAGCACGTCTGGATAAAAAATTTCCGTTATACAATACGTTGTTAAAATCAGGTATGTTTGCATTAGCGGCAACCCATCACAAAATGCCTGGAATATGGATATCTTGGAGGGTGGGACAATTCCCACAGCACCTAGGCCTCATTAGACCCCTTTTGCTAACCTCCGAGGGATTCTTATGGCCTAGGTTGTCTGCCTCGAGCCATCCTGCGGCCTTCGTGAAGGCGTGGATGTCGCTCGGCGAGACCCCTCTGATGGCGGATAAATCCAGCCATCTTTCACCCAGCAAAACGTACACGTAATGTTGAAAGTGCCAGACACTCGCACAGAAACTGTTCTGCCGTCTCTTCCTCGCTTTCGCATCCTCTGCACATTTCGTCCTCTAAGATTCCAATGCGGGTTACATGCTTTTTTAATCTGCAGTGGCCTGTATGGATACCAGTTAGCAGTCTGAGATTGCTTCTGGTGAGTTGAAGGTAGTACATTGTGGTCTTTGGGCAAGGGGCTCTTAGGGTTTCCCTGGCAAAAACGCACTTAGTGGTTTCGTCCCATCTGCTCCTGAAGAGAGTGTGGGATGTTCTTCTTAGTTCGTTGAGTAATGTTTTTAGGGTCGGTTGTATCGCTGGCTTAGATCCTATGTAGGGCGTCCTCGCAGCGTGTTTTGCCAAGCGATCCGCTTCCCTGTTCTCTTTCCTTTTACCGTGCCCCTTTATCCAGTGGAATGTTATTATTTGCTTGAGCTGCTTTTGTCAGGGCTTCGGTGCATTGGTGTACAAGTCTGGAGGTTGTTAGAGGTCTAGACAGCGCTTGAATTGTTGCTTCGCTGTCCGTTAGGATCAGCACGTTTTAGCCACTTATTCCTTTTTCAGTAATAGTTTTGGCTGCGATTGTTAAGGCAATCAGCTCTGTTTGTGTTATAGTATTGTACCGTCCTAGCGGTAGACCGATATTCATATTCGGTGCTCGGGAGAACACTCCTGCACCAGACTTATGTGGGTATTTTGACCCGTCTGTGTATATGTGGACGGATCCTGTTTCTGCCCCTGGGTTGGTGTTGTGAGGGATCTTGTGAAGGACCTTCTGAAGATATAGCGGGGTGGAAAGTTATCTACCTGAGCCTCCAGGAGATGTTTACGTAGGACAGCCTCGCGCCAGAGGTGGAGACGAGCCTCGCCAACCCTGCCAGTTACCCAGAATCCTGCTGTACGGAGCCGGAGGATGCCCGCCAAGGCCACAACAAAATGCCTGGTTTATTATTATAGAAAGATGGCATATCTAAATGTATGGATATGTTTTATGTATTTTGGCGCCTAATTCCGTAACGCATGGACCGATATGGATAATTCTTTTCTAACTTGTAAGCCCGCTATTCAGTGGCGGTACCCATTATATTCCGGATATATTCGGAATCGGAATCTATCTATAAACTCGGAAGTGAATGTACTTCGAAAGTGGCCACAACTTTTTACGACAGAAGCTAGGTAATAAAATGCATGGTGTTCGTATGGAAACCATACGTACAAAGCAAGTAAGAAAAAAACAAACCAGCATTGGTCGAAAGAACCGTTTTTGAGATAGTAAATGCAAACTATGATTATTGATGTGATCCTACCATCATAGGGCATTTATTGACTACTTGGAATTATATACGAAAAAAATGTGAAAAGATTTTTTAAAAAGATCTTATGTATAATTGTATTTTTCCCTCTGACGTTTTGCCATGTTTTAGCTTGTTTCCAGAGTTATTCTCTCTGAAGTTGCTGCTAACCTTGAAGGAGTCTATTCAGGAGAGACAGAAAGGAATTTTGGTAAAAATATCTATGGTGTATTTCAAAGTTTCAGGTACTAAAGCAATTGTTTTCGAGAGGTCGTCTAAATCCGGCCCCTTAACATATCCGCTTATGGTGCGTCTTAATATCTATTGCGTATTAAAGCGAAACAGATAGGTACTCACCTAATCAAGTAATATGAGACGGATTTACATAATTAGATACTAGGATCGATCGCTGTGGCACACGGTCATCGTACCTGTTTACAATTGTTTGTAGAAATTTGCGGCTGCCAAACCATTTTGCTCTGGGAAGGAATCCCGGAACACGACTGGATCGCCCTTCATAATTAAGTCTCTCGGGAATGCAAGACCGAATACGTTCTATCACAAATTACTTCTTTAGCCTTGAGGAATGTGGTCCTTCAACATCAGTAGTTATTTCATATTTTTAAATTAAATTAACATATTCAAATACCAAATACTATGTGGGATGTGTTGGTTTCAATTATCTTGCGTTGTGTATACCTACTCTTGTAACAAGTCAGATTTCGCGAGTAATTTTCAAAAGAGGATTTGAATTTCAACGCTGTTGCATTTTTTTGGTATTAACAAAGTTGGTATTAACAGACGCTTGGAGTGGCGCTGCGGTCGACTCGAGGGGGTTTGAGTTAAGGGTTAAAACGAAAGAAGCTTCCTCCTTCCTGCTCTATAAAATACTTGTGCGACGTCTTGTGTTTCTTCTTCTCAACCATTTTATCGCGTAAGTCGTTTATTAGAGTTTATTGACGTTCATATTAACGTTCATATCTTTTTGTAAGCAGTTTTGCATTGTTCATGTTTTTTGTTAATAGATTCTAATGTGGTTTTCTTTGGCTACTCATTTTAGACAGAATAATTTAAACCAGTCCTTTTGTGGAGAAGCATGTTGGCTTCCAAATAGTTTTGATTAATAAAAGGTGAGTTAAAATTTTTCTAACAAAGTCTTACAGAACGAACTTACAAATTTTAAGCCTCCGAAAGAGTTACATAATTAATAAACGCTACCGTAAGTAAAATCTAGTGAAGTTTAGAGAATTTAAGTCAGGTTAGATGTTGAGTTTCAAAATGGCGGCGTAAGCGTCCCCTTCAGTTGAGAGTCACAGTGATTTAATATAAATAATATTAGTAGGGTTTCGCCCCTATTACACTCTGCCGAATGGAGCCCTTCTTCTAGGTCGGACCATCTCTGTCCATAGCGTATACGCCTTTTCGGCTTGAACATTTGTCGTACTGTGAATTAAAGGTCCCTGGTTCTATTCACATTTGTTTGGGTTTATAAACTGAATTAATTTCTCCCAAATGGCGATATATACGTAAGAATTTTAGCATACGCTACATCCCGCTGTATAGATAAAGAGGTGGAATGAACCAGAGAGATAGAGACAGAAGAAAGTGAATGGGCGGAGGGCATAAGCGGGAAATCGTTAAAAGCAAAGAAAAAGTCCTTTTGATATAAGCAGCACGGACGCAAATAAAAATAAACTGCCCGTTAAGGGTTTTCTGAGTAACGGCTTCTGGTAACAGGCGCGGGAAATTTACGGGTGGCTCCCTTTGGCCTGCCCCGCGCGCCTCAATCAAGACTTTGACGGCGGCCCATAAAGAAAATTGTTCTGCCGACGACTTGATCTAATTTCGACGGCCGCAATTACGACCGACGCGCACGGTTAAGACGTTTATACAAATTTAAACGGAAGCGCCCTATTAAAAGTTCAAAGATTCTTCTACGCAATGAAAATACAGATAGCGACATTTTATTTTCAGGATTAATTACACCGTCTGTGATAAATGTCCGAGCGATAAAACTGAATCAATAAAGATAACGTAAATATTTCTACTAAATAAACTAATTTTCCAAAATATGTGTGTTTAATGTTTTCATTTAGTTGACCAGTATATATTATATTATATTATCAGTATTATATTGTCCAAAAAGCTATGTGAGAAAGAAAGCGCCCAATTCAATTTAAAAATGTATTATAAATAGACCCACCACATGAATTTTAACAGTAAAAATTCAACAAATGCAATTGTGCGAACATGTTTGCCTTATGCCGCTCCTATACATTCGATACTCCTCCTTTCGATACTTACAGATTTAAGTAGAATATCGAGATTGATTTATAACCGCATGTATGGATTTATAACACGTCTATGATCTAAGAGAATTTTAACATAATGTTAAATGTATATAAACGTTAAAATTAATGAACTAATATATTCAAATACTTACCTCATGTTGCAGAAATAGCAATTTTATTTAGGAAATGCTTTATTTATTACGAATTACAAGTTAAATGGTCAATACTTGACCATTATTAGTACCAGTATCTCCCTAAGAGCCACCTTCACTACTACCTGAACATCCTGCACTATATCATAGCTCCGGAGATTTCCCCATTAAAAAACAATCCATTCGGGTTAAGTCTGGTAATCTCGCGGGCCACCTAAAGGCATCTTTAGTGATAATTTCCTTAACGTGTGATACATTCATGTGTAAAGCATCTTTAAAAAATCAATATGGCGCCTATAAGAAATAATAAAGTTGAATACCTATCTCCCAAAAAAAGCTTGCGCGCAAAATTTCTTTCTGACAAAATTGGCTTCAGAGAATTCTCTTATGTAAGATTACAACATACCCAATTTATATTTATCGTAATAACGATAACTTTTTAACTTTTTCCGTAATATCTAGTGATCCGCGAAAAATTAGAGAAACTGTTCTGAAAAACTTTTATATTTACGCAACTTTTGTTCCATTTAACCGACATCGTTGCTCCAACAGTTTCCGAGATCCTCATGTACATCATGTTGCGTAAGACATCCTGTATGCTCCGATATATTTCATCGGGGAGGTCCTCAATGCCAATTCCCACCACTACCCCAGAAACAAGCAGTGATCCTCACCCCACTAACCTCCAAAAAGAACTTAACCAAAACAACTATTCCAAGTCCTCGATAATTAAAACCATTTCCCAACACCTAAACGGATTCCATGTGCTTGTGGAAGTGTCTATATTCGCGAGACGAAGCGATCAGTTAGCGTCCGAGTATCTGAGCACGAGCGCTGCACTAGATTGCGACAAATCGCTGGTTCAGCTCTCGCTGAACGCAAATGTAACACGGGACATGAGATCCTGTTTACACATAGGTACCAAAAGCCTCGCCCGTGAGTCCCGTTGGTTTATATAGTAGAATTGAGTAATGACAAATTAGTGCCTATCATGTTGATTACGGTTCTCATCTCGCGTGTGTATAATTTAGTGTCAGGACTGGGTTGATCCCTTGTTTATACCTTCCTACCCCTCTAGGGATTGGACTAGAAAATGCGTTTTACTGGTACTTCTGGCGTAGTAAATAAATTATTACTTACCCCTTCGCGTTCAATGGTATATCGTATTACAATAAGGTTATATCCAACAGTTTAAATATTTAGGTTTAATTTACCTTTATAGTTGATACAAAAATGAACGTTGATTGCAAAACGTAATTAAGTTTGTTATAAACCGGAACTTAAGTGTATTTTCAAATCAGACGTTCCAGAGTGGACCGTGCAAACACTTGTCATTTCTCTTTCAATGTATCTTTGAAAGACACATTGACCGATGGATAAATTTGACGTAGTAAAGTACAGCAGTAACAACCAATGTTAACGGGACTTGATGAATGAAGGAAGGTTTTCGATTAATCACCAAAACAGCGGCAGAAGAATATGCCGCATAGCCTGCTAAGCCATCACTAGCCCTTAGCTAACATTCACGGCCCATATGAAAAATTTATAAATATTATACAACCGGTCTTTATCACCTTTTTACTTTATCATCATACATAGTATGACAAAGTATTGTAATCGTATTGAAAAAAAGTTTGGAGATTTGGAGAAACTACTTAAGGTATCTGGACGCATCTTCTTATTTAGAAGTTTCATGCAATTTCGTCAAAATAGTTACATAATAAATTAAAGTGGTTAATTTTGTATTATTTATATCTATGACATTTTTTGGTAAAATAAATAGTTTAGCTGGATGACCAAATTATATTTAATTGAGATGGCTCGTGTCTGCATTAAAACTAGTTAGCCAGAATTTAGCAGATATTTTCATACTATTGACAGTATCAAGACATCAGCGTTTGCGTTTGCATTAAAATTTTTACTTCAACCGAGCATCTTCAAAAACGTTCAGACATTAGGACCAATACACATCAAAATGTTGGGAATAGATACAACACAATACTTGGATCTGGCAACGCTCCTTAATTTCTCCACAGGTATCCCGAGGTTCCACCACACTATAGTTTTGCGTTATAATAAGATGCTCTACATTTTGCTTATTTTGCTATATACCTGATTAAATGTGTGTAGAAGACACAGACATCATTTTAAGTAAACCATTGCAATTTGAAATGCAATTAAACCTTGCAGTAAATGTTACTTAATTGAAGATATTAGATTATGATTGAATTTAAAGAGAATGACCAACATTAAGAGATTACCCGATAGATAGACAATGTAATGTTAATAAGCTAAACTAACATGTAGGTACTTGTTTAATAATGTTCATTTTCACCGCTTGTTGAAATAACAGCTTCCTGTCCATTGACATCGAATGGCATTTCTAGAAACTATCTTCTACAAAAATTTAGGTATTGGGATGAATTAAAAAGCAAATGTTAAATACTAAAGCACTGTGCTTTAAGCACACAAATGTCATATTGTCATACAAATGTTACACATTGTTAGAGCTTTTTAGAAACTATTTGGGAACTCGCACAAGGTCCTTACTTACTCCACCGGTGATTCAAAACTTAAACCAATAACATCATTTCCGTTCTCCTAGTGTAATCAGCTGTAAATTTGTGTTTTTCAGGTTTATAAGATATGTGATAATATTGATGCATTTCCTTACATGGCCCTGGAGAAATAATGATTACAAAAAACTCGATATCAGTTCGATTTGAGTGAATACTACACATTTATGACTAAAATAAAATACACCAATTTGAGATTGTTCCAAAATACAATCGCCTTTTATCCTAAACTGTGATAAATCGGATTGATCAGGCGACTACTAACACTGCGTTTGAATACAATAGACGCTGTCTTGAAAGGGAAAAACCGTATACTTTTCAGATGGCTCTACCGGCCACCGGCCGGAACTCTAAAATACCGGCTTTGTTAGCAATCCTAATTATGACCCCAGGTGGGTAATAAGATCAGCCGGTACATATCATGAGACAGTGGTAAAAGCAATTGAGACATACTTTTAAAAAATTGTCTAAAGTAAGGTATATTATAATTAGTATAATTAATTATAACTATTGGTAATAATTACGGAAGCGAGGATGTAGTTCTTAGCAAGTTTGGAGAGACCGCTACGGTAGATCGACAGGTTGATAACTGAGAACATATACTTTTGTCCAGGCATTGATAATTACAGAACACAACAAAAAATCCTGGAGGCATTAATATGAATGAAACCGCTTTCACTGTTTTTTGCGACTCATACCAATTCTGGAATAGAACACCAATCTGTTTCGACTGTATTAGAATCCTACTAATACTTTAATGATGATAAAATTAAATATAATTTTCGACAACAGACTTAATTTTCAACCGCTAAACGAATGACAAACTTAGGAAGATACAGTTTCCTTTTCTGTACGAATTCGTTACCATTATCTTAACAAGTGATCAGCAAGACTCGGTTGGTACGCAATCTTCACGTGACATTTGCTTGAAGACGAGCGAAAACTTAAAAGAATAGTTAACGCGATAACTTTCTTAAAGACGTTGTGGCAAGTTCTGTGGCGAGTCGTGTTCTGAACGAACAAAAAGTCTCAAAGAATTAAGTCGCACCCAAAAGTTAAATTAAATCGCTATCTTGTCTAGAAATCACCACAGATGGCTATATAGATAATTTCGGTAAAAGTTTGTCGAGGACGTTCGCGCTTAAAGACGAATAATTGAAAGCAAAGAGAAAACACTTTTTGTTGAAGGCTGAACCTCATAATAAGTGAAGCTTTTAAATAATTATAATATTTATAACGATTTGAAAACGAAAAGAGGGTGTAAAAATCGATCTTAAAATTCAAACAGCAGCCATTTTGTCCATTTTCAATTATTAGCCTCCAACTAATTTCATCTAGTTTCACAGCGTTTTTGAAACTTCGATTTCCGTGCATTTTTATGGGAGCTATCATGCACTTCGTTCAGACAAGCACGTCGCGCAGAACATGATACTTTCTACACCGCGAGGTTTTTTAAAATTATATAGTAATGTACAGATTTCCCAAGACACAACCCATCACTAGAATAAAATATCAAAAATTGTATTATAATAATTTTTTCAGTATATGTGTCTTCATACTTTGAAATGAGCAGCATTGTCAAAGAACCCACTGAAATTTTCTATTCATGTCTTACTGTAAAAGTTAAATAAAAGTATTTAACTTGCTTAAAACGTTAAGCAACATTATATGTTCATATGGTTACTTAGGGTAAATATTTTATAAGGCATACAAGGTGATTATTATGGACAAATTATAATGATACGTTTAACAGCCCACTCTTTTGTTCATTGTGAGGATACACCATAACTGGAAATTAATGTTTTCAGTTCTAAAACTGTAAATATCCGAATGCAAGTGTACTATTACAAGAGAAAAGTAGTTTTACAGATAAACTGCAAAAATACATAATTTTATATAACATGTTATTTAATATTAGGTTCAAACTATAGAATTTCATTTGGGGAATCGTAATTTTACATTCTTTAAATTTTCATACTGAATGTATAATTACTATTTTTCACTGCTGTATGAATTTAGTCAATCTTAAATCTTGTCAAGAAACTACGCCTGTTTCTTCGAGTTCTGGATTGGTATTCTAGTCAATGCAGACTTGCACACAAAATAAAGATTTTTATATGTTATTATTATGTTTTTATTTAACCCAATTTGATTGGATTTATTATTTTATATTAATATGCGCCTAAAAAGTTGAGCAGTACTAATAATTATAATACTTGGGTTAATCATCATATTCGAGTCATAGATCAGTGATCAGGCACTTTTTCGGAGCACGTTTTGTCAAATAACATATAATCTTGACAAAATTAATAAAGAAAGACGGAGTCCGTCCGTTCTCAGCGCAAGAAAATCGACAACACTCAACCACAGTTGAGGTGCAACTTGTGACATATGAACGCCGCCGGTAACATATTGGCGTCCCCCCACCTTGGCGTGACCACTACGACGCCAGGCGTATATGTGGTCAGCTGTTTGTTGGTTTATCTACAATAAGAATCTTTTTGATTGTGGAATCTTCAAGTGGTTGTGTTTTATGTGTTCATATTATGTATGATAAAGTACAAACTGTGAATTGGGAGTGGCTTTTACGGAACAGTTTTTTTTTTCAGCGGAGACCTGTTTAGTCAGTTTCAAGGTCTACAACCTATTCTGGTTACATTTTTTGCACGTATTCTATCCGTTCGCCATATAAGTACATTTGAATACTATGATCTAACCTAAAAGATCGGCTTTGTCATTTTTGAAAGTTTGCAACCCCAGAATGTACATACATCATACATCGCTACCCCCACCGCGGAATTTCCACTTGAAAACTATCGCATGCCTAATTAGGCTAGGCTCATTTTGTTCAGACCAAAGGTATATGTATGGGGAATAGCGAGAGTGGCCTGGGGTGTAGTCCAATCCCCAAAGTCTTCTGATTATGGTAATTAATGCATAGCCATAACAGTGGGACGAACATCAGTCCAATACGTTGTAGTCAACTCGTGTTCTCGTTACAACTCGTTACTCGTGTTCGAGTTAATTTTCAAGTGATCACCGTTACCACATTTGAAATGTGATTATTCAATTACACGCTAGTAAAACCAACGTACTGATCACTGTTCTCCCCAGAGTAATACGTGCCCTTCTATGGTTGGCAAAATTTGGTCAGAATTTACCGATATTGTTACTAAGTAACACTGTAATGAGGTAATAATAATTTTAAAACATGAGAGCACACCTCGACTTTTGAGAATCGAATATTAGACTGAATATTGTCGTATTCACTAATAAGCTACACTGCAAAAATTAGCAAGAAAGTATGCTAATCAAAATAAATCAAACATTATGGTATTTTGAATAAGAAAACATAACAAAAACTCGTGTTTATACATAAGTTCGTATAAGTTGGTTTACTGTAGTTGGCTTTAAGCTAATATTGTGTAAGTTTTTAAACTAGATAACCCAAATAATTCTTAACGAATGGCGCTCGGAATACAAGACGATTAAATCTTTTAAGATTGCCGCAATAAAATGGCCATAAAAGCTCTGTTCCAGCTTTTGAACAAGTAAAGTACAGCTTTTATCAGACATTTAAGTCTGCCTGAGGCATTAGCGGCATTAGTACACTGGTCACGTCCCGGATTAACATCTTCGTCTCTCATGAGCAATTAGTGTGTTTTATTTTACACCAGTGTTCTCGTTACTGCTAAAATATAATTCCAGTACAGAAGTTTATCACACAATATTACCTACTTCGATCTTAAAACTAGCGTTATCCAGGGTACGGGCACTATTTGTGTTAGAATGCCTTCAAATTTTTACGCTGTAGACTGTCGTTCGTGATTACTGTATTTATTTGCGATGCTTGTTACCAGTTTGTCCATGGCCAAACTAGTTCGGCCGAAGCACGTTAGGCACAACTAGTTTATCCGAGGCGAAACTGATTTCGTTTAACGGTTTTGATAAGTACTATAATACCGTGTAGTTCCGGTGATACTTGTGGAACCGGAGGAATTCGGATTAGCTATAATAGATTAAAAATTAAAATTGTTGGGATTCACTTATCTATGAAACTGCAACTTTGCAGTTACCGAAACGCATAGATCGTAAATTTTTGACGGCTTTCGGGTTTTTTTGGAAAAAACGCCATCTTTTACATTTTAAACTGCAGGCTATAGTTTGCTTGCAATGGTTCCAATCGGGATGATATTCTAAAAACGGAACACATCAATTGACAATTGTTTACTGCTTCTTGTTTTACAGGAAATAATGCAATACTTTACATTTTAAACTGCAAACTATACTTTGCTTGTGATATTTTCAATCTTGATATTTTAAACTTTAAACCTATGGAATCCAATCGAGCATATTCCCAAGAAAGACATAAAAAGTTACGATTGCCCACAATTACTATCCGCAAGAACTTAACAAAATAATATCACCGACACCCTTTAATAATAATAAACGAAAGCGCAAATAATAATAATAATAATAATAATCCACGCCTTAACATCCCCCAACAGCTTTCGCCACTACGGGGGCATCGGCAGGCCCGAATTATCATTATTATGGCCCGCGTCTGTGGCACGTCTTAAGTTGTTTGGCTTTCAGCATTCGCCGTGGAGTAAAGGAAAACCGCAGAAAAACATTTACTCTGAAAGCAGGGCGTGGGGTTCGAACCCACGACCTCCAGACTGATAGTCAAGCGCGCTACCACTCGGCCACAGTCTGGCAAATGTCGGCAATGTCATTGTATCTTTGTTGGCATTCGGTGCCGGAGTCACTGTTGTTTACTTTTATAACACGCGTAGTGTTACAACTTACCCGCAAAAGTAATAGAACGAATTAGTACTACTGGTTTTAACTACTACATATACTAATAGTACTAATTTTACGTGTTAAATTAGTACTACTAATTTTAACAACTATGTTAGTACTACGAATTTTAACAACTAAATTAGTGGTACTAATTTTATCAACTATATTAGTACTGCGAATTTTAACTACTAAATTAGTACTACTAATTTTAACTACTAATATAATCAATCAATTATCAATATATCTCGACTACTAAATATCGATTATTAAAATATCACTACTTGCGTCCTTAATTCTGAATTATGTGCTCATCAATTAAAATACTATTTGTATTTATATATACAGGGTCCTGCAACTAAGCTCCCGTCTTCTGTAGCTCACTTACTCATTAAGCTAAGATTTTGACATTTTGCAGGCTTACCCTGTACTTCAAGGTACAATTCAAGAAATTATTTTTTATTATACAGGATGTACCAAAAATGTGCAACGCCATGATAATATATTTTTTTAAATTGCATGCTATACATTTTTCTACACATTTGGAAGCCTTTTATGGTTGCCTACATATCACCAAAATTTTATTGAAATCGGTTGAGTGACCGCAGCGGAAAAAATAAAAACCAAAAAAAAATTGATTTTGCATCGTAAGATTTAAAAATCAATAAAAACCACAAAATGCACCTCGTTAATAAAATTTTGCGACGTGCTTATTAAGTTAGATATAATAGTCTCGTTAACCAAGTGACATTGATCCAAATTATACAGGGTGACCAAAATCGAGTGTCAAATTTGCCAAACTTCAAAGCGTGTTATTGTTCTTATTTTAAATTGGAACCCATAAATCTTTTTATGTCAAATGATGCAGAATTAAAAAATAAACATTGTTTCTAAATACAACCCCATCACAGTTCCCAATATTTTAAAAGTTATTCGCCAAAAACTCATTTTTCAACGTTTCCAACGGCAATTTTAGATAATAAATATCGTACGTGGCGTTGAAAAACAATTTATTTTATAAAAAATAATAGACGTATTTTAGATTTGAGTGTACTTAATTAAGTAGTTATTCAAATGCTAAATTTAGTGCATAATTTACCTATAGCGGTAAGGACGGAAATGTGGCTATAGGTAAATTTTGCAGTAAATTTAGCAATTGAATAACTACTTAATTAAGTACAGTAAAATCTAAAATACCTCTCTGCGTTATATTTTATGTAATAAATTGTTTTTCAACGCCACGTACGATATTTATTACCTAAAATTGCCGTTGGAAACGTTGAAAAATGAGTTTTTGGCGAATAACTTTTAAAATATTGGGAATTGTGATGGGGTTGTATTCAGAAACAATATTTATTATTTAATTCCGGCATCGTTTCACCTAAAAAAATTATGGGTTCCAATTTAAAATAAGAACAATAGCGCGCTTTGAAGTTTGACAAGTTTGACACTCGATTTTGGTCACCCTGTATAATTTGGATCAATGTCACTTGGTTAACGAGACTATTACATCTAACTTAATAAGCACGTCGCAAAATTTTATTAACGAGGTGCCTTTTGTGGTTTTTATTGATTTTTAAAACCTACGATGCAAAATCAATTTTTTTTGTTTTTTATTTTTTTCCGCTGCCGTCACTGAACCGATTTCAACAAAATTTTGGTGATATGTAGGCAACCATAAAAGGCTTCCAGATATGTAGAAAAATGTATAGCATGCAATTTAAAAAAATAAATTACCATGGCGTTGCGCATTTTTGGAACACCCTGTATAATAAAAAATAATTTCTTGAATTGTACCTTGAAGTACAGGGTAAGCCTGCAAAATATCAAACTCTTAGCTTAATGCGTAAGTGAGCTACAGAAGACGGGAGCTTAGTTGCAGGACCCTGTATATATATATATATATATAACAGTTTATGTGTTCGTCGTTTGTTCTTTCTGTATTTTGTCTTTTAGCTTGTGGAAACCAAAAATAAAAAAAAAGACAAATGATTCCACTATCAGTAGGTAACGACTTGACAGTATTTTACTAGAGTCCACAATATATCAGTCATGTTGGAACAATATACGTTTAGACAAATCATTTTGTGTCTCTCTCCCACTCATTGATCCAGTATATCGTTATCACCCTTTGTTTTCTCTAAACGTGTTTGTTGTGATCTAATATGACAACATAATCAGTTACTATTTATTTATCTAACTACATATTTATTTATATCTATCAAATATAACACAGTTGTAAACACGATTCTAACCAGATCAGTAGCGCGAGACACACTGTATAACAGTTACTAATAGCGCGTCAAACTAAAAACAAAAACGAATCAGGAATCGCACCCGGTCGATAGATTGCGCTGGAAGGAATAAATAAATTGCGATAAAACTCTTAATGGTCTAGCTCAGTAGTAGTTTGGGCCCCCCGATTCAATTACATATGGGATCGTAAATCGCGAACGTAAAAGATCGGGACATGGCCCACCACACAACACACTAAAACAGTAACCGCGGCAGGGCCGCCCCGCTCTCTACAAATATATACGGAGACACGAGAGATAGAGGGCAGCACATTCAATTTGCATACGTGCCATATAAATATCGCGATCGGTTGGTTGTGGGTGTTACCCCAAGTTTTGCGAGGAGACAAAACGCGGCCAAAAACGATAATATACTGCCCCAGACACACCACACTCAACCCCAAATGGATAATAGGGGTAGAGTTCTATCCGTTGGACCTCTGCGGGGTTTAAAACAAACAACCTGGCATCTCGTACTATTCCCTAGTATATAAACAACAATACGCGGATGCGAAATTGCTGCCAACGAGGTCTGGTTTATGTGTCAGTTACGCGAAAATTCCTGAAATAATAAAATTAATTGTTCTGTTGTATTGGTATGGATACGATTGTTTTAGTTTTAGTTTTAGTTATAGTTTTATTTTCGGTTTAATGTGGTGATTTTGTTTGTGTAGGAAGTTTTATATATTTGAGGACTATTCGAGCATATAATTGCGCGGAAGTGGAAGTTTTTGATCTATTACCCGTAAGAAACTTTTGAGTATGGAGCAATTAATTGGCGGATGCGCCGGCCATTTAATTATTTTCCGTATAATATTAAATTTGCCAGAGCCAAATGGAATTAATTCAATATTTCTATGTTTGGTTGCCTGACAATTAAATGCCTAAAGTCCGTTAATATGTTTTAACTATGGCGGCCATTATCTAATAACTCCTTTCTTTGAACGATCTCGTAACTGTCGATGGTGTTATTATCGATTTTTCTTAAACATCCACCCACTTATTTTGATAGATATTTTATTTCCCTTAATTAATGATAATTAATTTTAGATAGATTACTTTTCGCTGAATAACAAATGCAAACTGAAATGTTTCCTATAATTCATATCACAGTGAGATCAAAATATCAATAAACGTGATTTTAGCACATTTTGTGCTTGAAACTTCAAAAGGATGTAAAAATAAACCTGAAAATTTTTACTTTTATCTGAAGTTCTTTGCGTGGTTTTGACGAATGGACAGCTATGCTCATTCGCTGTTGAGCGCTTCCAAAGTAAAAAAGCTCTCCACTCCGACACCAACTCCGGATAATTTTTGTAGTCCGACTCCAACTCAGACTCCAGTATAAATGGATAGCATCCGGTGTGTGTAAAAGATTTTGTGTAGTTCATTAAAAATTGGACCTACAAAAATACAAACGAGCCAACATTAAATTTGCTGTACAAAAAAAAAACACCAGGAAAAACGAACTAACAAATTTAATAAATTAAATTTCTAATCAAGTATTGTTGTTTAAATGGATACTTTTGTAATTAATAGTGCCAGAAAGACGGTTCATACGGGTAGATAGCACACATTGTTTCATGACACCGTAGGATTACCAGAGATTCTAATAAAATTCTGCGCTGTGGTACAAAATTCATATGTTTGAGCTTTCATTTAATCATACTTATCGTCAATAATCCGAACCTCGGTAATCCCAACATTCGCTAATCCGAACACCCAAAAAGAAATAATAATAAAATAAATCACTGAGTAACCGAGGAAAAACCAATTTTTGTCGGTTCCTGTTTACAGAAAAATTTTGCTTTTGTTATACATCTTCTATCCAATACGCGTATTTTCCACTATTTAGCTGCAATATTTAATAATCCGAATCACCTTCGGTCCCAAGTAGTTCGGATTATCGCCGGTCTACTGTCATAAATAAATAATAAATAAATCATAATTAATCATATATAAGTTATAAATAAATCCCTTCGATTTCCCTTCGATATTGCTTCCATATCCCTTCGATATCCCTTCGAAATCGCTTCGATATCCCTTCGATATCGCTTCGATATTTCGATATCCAATCAATTTGTACTTTTTGTCATTCTTATAGTTTATGAAGAGCGGAATCGAATGGTGTTGGTTTTATTAAGATTGAATTTCTATCCAATCTTATTTTCTGGTATTTTCTGCTATTTAGTTGCAATATTTGATAATCCGAAAAATTTGATAAATCGAATGACCTTCGGTCCCAATTAGTTCGGATTATCGACGCTCTACTGTACTTCGCACCTTTTTGGACTGCTCAGCTGTTTATTTCAAATATACTGGGTGTTAAAAATAAGTGTAAAATATAGATAAAGTATACTGAACCTTTGATATCGAACTCATGTCCACACACCTGACACCGTTTAGGTGCTGCATAGAGCCTTAATATATTATAGAATATATAAATAATTTGTATGTAAAACTTTATTTGTTTAACGTCTCTAAAAAGAATTCAATATAACCCAAATTGGCCAAAATTGGCCAATCAAAATTACAAAACGGTTCTCAATAACTGCTTTCAAACACGGTAAATAATAAAAACGGTCACACAAATGTTATTTGACTTTAAAAGTGCCGTCCTATGATACATAGCACTATTTTTCCTATGCTGTTTGTAAAATTGGTTCAATCTTCCCTCCAACGTTCAAACAATACATTTTCGGACATGAGTTCATTCAAAAATTTATCTACTACTGCCCTACAGACGATTCATACTGCTTATATACAGTGCTTCCCAAAAGTAACGGATAAATTCTATAAAGTCTTAAATAAAAATATTTCAGGAAAATGCTCCGACACGTCGATTTTTATTTTTAAATTACTATCCTGACATACACTTTTCAATCCCCCACGCATTCATCCCTAAGGGGTAGTAACCCCAACTTTAAAAATTCAAATAGCAAAGTACCCCTTGCGATACCTCAATTGATAGATTCTTTTATTCTGAATATAACACAAAAAAATATCAAAATCGGTTGATAAATAACGGCGATATTTAGCAAGATTTATTTATACACGAAATTGAGGGAATAACAAAATTTACTTAATTAATCCTTAATTAATTGTTCAAAGTGCTGCCCGTTAACGACGAGACAATGCCCTAGTCTATCCCCAAAAGCTTGTTGAACATTGTCTAACATTTCTGGAGTGATTAAGTGAATTTCTGCACGAATTCTTTCCTTTAACGCATCAATATTTGCAGGTCTATTCAAATAGACTTTACTTTTTAAATACCCCCAAAGAAAATAATCTAGTGGGGTTAAATCTGGCGATCTTGCTGGCCATTCAATATGTCCACGTCTACCAATCCACCGATTAGGAAATACTTGATTGAGGTATTCTCGAACTGGTCGCGCATAATGTGGAGGCGCACCGTCTTGCTGTAACCAAATTCTGTCACTGTGTCTACCAGGACCTTCTGCGTTGGGAAACAATACCGCTAAAGTAGGTAGTAGTTCATTTCGGAGAAAGTTCAGGTAACGTTCACCATTCAGTGTTCCGTCGAAAAAATATGGTCCAATAATTCTTGAACCCACCACACCAGCCCACACATTAAGTTTTTGAGGATATTGTGTGTTCGCTTCCATCATCCAATGCGGATTTTGACGGGCCCAGTAACGGCAATTTTGTTTATTGACGGTGCCATTCAGACAAAACGTTGCCTCATCAGAAAAAACGATGTTTCTAATTAAGCCAGGATTTGCATGAGAGAGTTCCATCATTGTCTCACAAAACTGCACTCGTCTATCAAAGTCATCATCGGACAATTCTTGTACCAAGTGCACTTTATACGGGTGAAATTTCTGTTTTCGAAATAATCTGGATACTGTACTTTTTGACACACTAACTTCTGAAGCGACCTCTGCAAGGGTTGAATGTGGATTTTCTTGCACCATTAGAATAGCATCCAATTGTTGGTTTTCATTTAAGGCCAATGGACGTCCTGCCTTAGGTTTATCCCGTACATAACCGAGATCGCGAAATTTGTTTTCGATTCGACTTACTGTCGATTGCGATATTGGCGGACGGTCCGGGTGCGCTTCATTGAACAAACCACGAACTTCTTCATGCGTCCGGCATCTATCTCCAAAACCAATCATCATTAAAACTTGGTTTCTTTCGGTTTCAGTAAGTCTCATTTTGCTGCTATTTCCTTAATCACGAAAAACTCGGAATTGTGTTTGACATAACTAAAAACAAGTTGCAATTGTTTGAACGGTATTGCTATGCCCGCTTCAATAGCGCTTACTCGAATATTGACGCTCTTCTTTGAATACATTTTGGTAAATATCGTCGTTATTTATCAACCGATCTTGATATTTTTTTTTTTTCGTTGTTTTCAGAATAAAAGAATCTATCAATTGAGGTATCGCAAGGGGTACTTTGGTATTTGAAATATTAAAGTTGGGGTTACCACCCCTTAGGGATGAATGCGCGGGGGATTGAAAAGTGTATGTCAGGATAGTAATTTAAAAATAAAAATCGACGTCTCAGAGAATTTTTCTGAAATATTTTTATTTAAGGTTTTATAGAATTTATCCGTTTCTTTTGGGAAGCACTGTATATTACAACAATTATTATTTTTAAGTGTTTTTTTTTTGCCTTTTAAGTGTTTACGTATAAGAGTAATGATAGCAATTTTGAATTTCGTTGACGATGATCGTTGTCACAGAATTTTCAAATTTGTCAACTTTTCTTTAAATTTAGTCATTGTTTTCCGTTTATGTGGCTACATTTTAAAATCATATTTTCACCTTTTATTGTTTACCAATTTGTTGTTAAGACTTTATATCGGATGCTCGATTGAGAGGATTATAGAATTAAATTATAAATTGTGTTCATTTTGTGCCTGTATTTTTGGTTTTGAAAGGTGCCAGTTTCTCATTATACATTAGGCCTTGCTCAATGAGCTGTAAATTTTTATAAAAAATTAACAATGTTTATGCCAGAATATTACAAAGCAATACAAATTCTTCAATATTGGTTGGCAATCAGACCAAATCTAATATTCTAGGATAAACGTTCAATGATTCTGAAACCAATGTATAAATACCAATAATATTCTTAATAAAAATTATTAATTACAGATTAATAAACGATAGAAAGGCAGCAAATTTTCTTGCAAATCACTTAATATCAATATGCTATAGATAAGTTGCCGAGCACACAGGGGTCACAACCGTTTTAGGTATTACTAAAAAAAAATCTTGCCCCCCACCCTGGAACATTTTGTAACGGTGCCCATGATTCTGGCCTAGGAAACTTTCCAAAAATCATAAACCCAGGAACATACATCATCTGGTCGTTTACCTGGTTACCTAAGAGCATTTCCAATTGCCGTACTCCGTCGAAGTTGCGGCCGTATTCTGTTGTTCCACTTATTGCATGGAGCACGGTGCTTCCACAGCAATAATGGTAATAGATAAAATTCTTCAGCATCATATTTTGAAATTTGTTACTTGTTGTACTAGCCGATGGATTTGTACTTTATTTTTTCCCCCGGTGTACCTACATACATTAAAATCTCAAACGCAAAATGATAAGAAAACTTGGAAGGGTAACAAGAATTCCAAGCATGAAAAGATTTTGCGAGTATGCCGGAGAAATGAATTATGGCTGGACAGATAGCGGTCGTGTTTTGTTTATTGTTCGTCGCGTTTGCTATTTGGCGGTAAAAAATTAAAAGAAAATTCGCTGCCAGCGGACGATAGTTCTTCTAGGGGGTGGATGTCGCTGCTGTCCATAAGTTATCACCCGTGGTGCGAAAACAATAAAATTTCTGGCGACTTGGGCCACGTCGACAACCCCGCCTAGAAATCGAACACACAGGGCATCGTTCCGAATATACGACCAGAAATAAATATAAAGAAAGGAATCGCGTATGAATGATAATGTTTTTTTAGAAAAAAAAGTTGTGTACAGGCTTACTATACAGTACGTTTACGGTGTTTTTTTTTTGTTAGAATGACAGAGCGGCTGAAGATGATTTACAGGAAACAGCATACATATATGTAGGTCATATCTGATATATACGGATAGCTTTTTGAAAACCAAATAAGTCTACAAACAAAATAAGTCGTCTAAAACTATTTTTATTAGGCCGTCATTTAGACCAATTTTAGCAACACTCACAGGTTCTCTTTCCAAATGTTTAGGTTAGGTATCTACCTGGCGTGTATGCTGAGAATTGCAACGACCGTCAAGTCGCAGCATATTCGCCATTGACATTTGTCGTAATCAACATTTTGTAGTATTCTTTTTAATGCATCGTACGTTTCTTAGGTGTCAAGACTGTAAGCAATTGGTACCGATCGCGATGTTTTCGTGGTTGTTGATAGAGCAACACTGCTTTGAGCTTTCGAAGTTATTTTGGAGCTGTCAATAACAGTCTCTACCAGGGCTGCCGCGTATGGGTGTGCAGTGTGCACTGTGCAGCTATACTAGATGTAAAAGTTGTGTTGAGGCAATCAGACCGCTTAAAATAAATTTAAAAGATATATATCAGGCCCTTAATGACATTTCAGAAGAAGATTCTAAAGATATAGACGCAAGAGTACAAGCTAAAAATATAATTTCAAAGATAGGTATTTACATACAAATTTCGGTTGTCCATTCATATTTGGTACGATGTATTAAATTTAGTTAACGTATTGAGTAAAATGATGCAGAATCCGACATACAATATTCTAACAGAGACACAAGCCTTGAATAATAATAGAAACGAATTAAAAAGTCGAAGAACTGATGACATCTTTTAAAATATTATTACGTCAACAACAAATACAGCTCAACAATTAGACATAGATTCCATTTTTCCATATGTCCAAATATGGAAAAAGATAAAACTATTCTATTATGAGCCACCAGATCAGCCTATAAATAACTCAAAAGAAATTTTAAAACTTATATTATTTTCTGGACTTTATTGACTTATTCAACACGGTAGACGAATAAAATTTTGAGAAGTGCTAATACACAAAGATGATATTTTTTGGTATACCTACTCTTGAAATTAGTATGATATCCGGTTTTGCTGGATATTATGTGTGTGCTATCTTCCAGGCAACGAGAAAATAGCCTTTTTGTTTATCAATCTAGGTGACTATGAATTGGTGAAGTTAGTCGAAACTTGTTAAATTAACACTAACTCGAGTTTGCTCGATATTATATTACTGGTGCGTTCCAGTGTAATCTTTTTTCTTATATTTTGAAGCAGTGGCGGCTCGTACTCTAGAAAAATAGGAGTTGCAACATTCAGGTACAAACCAGATTTATATGACATAGCTGTTTTATAGAAACATGTCTATACATATTTGTGCACTAAAAAAAACGACTCATTCTTAATACTCTAATTTTAGTTATCTTTGGCTGATACATGCCATGCGTCTCAAATCCCGAATGTTGTTATTACTTAGTATTATACAGGGCGTTAATTTTTTTCCCCCATGAACGCGAGAGAAGTGTAAAAATGTACCCGATTTTAGCAGTTTTAGAGAAACTGGAAAGCTGGTCCAAAAAAATCAAATTGCCATTTGGGGTAACTTAAGATTTAGTCTATAGACTGTAAACAAGGTTATTGGGAAAGGAAAAATCTTAGTAACAAATTATAGCATAACGCGATAAGTACAGACACAATTGCAATATTTTTCTTAATACTACTATTGAAATAGAATTGCAATCGAGTTGTTAGTGAATTTTTTAAAGAAATTCATATGTGCGTTATAATTTTCGAGCACTGCGCAGTGACGTCATAACCGCTTGTAGATGCGAAGTGGGTTGACATTTTTATTTAGCATTGGTTGATTAGCATTGGTCTATGATATAGGGAATGCTGTTTTTTTTTTATTTTGTAAATACTATCATTCGCTTCAAAACTGGGTACGTTGTTGTCGTTGTTTTATTTAGTAATAGAGGTGATGATTTACTGATTTACACCGCAGAGAGACAAATAAGTTTAGTCATTCTTGCACCCTGCACATTATGCTCGGTTTTAAGCGGCTCTATTACAGTATCGCTGAAATCAACAGAAAATAATCAAAATCAGTTAGGTGTAGGTGAGAAAGTTAACTTTGCAAATTTCAATTAGTCACTAGTTCGTTAATTTCTAACGACCAGTTATAATACAAAGTGGGTGTATCACTTACAAAACCAACAAAGAAAGAAAGGAAAGCTATATAGAAATAAAGACATCCACATCCCGATAAATCACGGACATGAGGGACTTGCCGAATCTCAGTGGCGTACCGTTTTATTTACTGGTTTGTGGGAGCTCTCCAAGGAGCAGTGTCCGCTGTCGCCGCCGTTCCCAACCGAAGATAAATAAAATCAAGGCGCGGCGCATGAAGAATTCAGCCGCTGTAAGCGTTTCTTATTTACCGTCGTCAAGAGGTAGTAGACTTGGACCCTGGATGATGCAGACTACCGCTAAAACCCTCAGGGAAAGCGGGTGGGTCTCCTGGGCCACAAATCAGGCATATTTATCCAGTCAATTTGCGTGATCTGTATTCAGCGGAAAACTTTATTTCCCCACCATTTCCCATGCCGCCGACGACGTACTTGTTTGTTCTCGACGAATTTACCACGGGTAAATAATAACAATCGACAGAATTCCTAATTGTATTTGTTTAGTGTTTTAAATATTTATTACAAAAAATGTAGGTACTGCCGTCTCGTAAACGTATGTAATTATGCCTACAGTTAACTTACGAGTTAAAGAGATGCTCATTGTTTGTAAAACCAAGCGTTGTAGTTTTGTGAGTTGGTAAAAAATTCAAGCATATGAATCACCAATAAAAGCTATTAATATTGTTTTTCAATCGCATCCGTAGTTTCAGTGCAATCGGCCACAATTTGGAAAATGTTTGGCACAAATGAAAATCAAACAGTTACTTAATCGCCGGGGAAATGTAGAAATCGTGCAAATATGCTCAGTTTTTTTTTGTATATTTTGTACAATTCTTTATGTAGAGCAGTTTAATGCATGGTAGAGGCCCGTTACCTTCGTATGACGAGTACATCACGTGATTTGTGTCAAGATGCGCTTGTCATTTCTACAGCACAATTTTTTGTATTGCAAATCGTTGTATTTCCCTGTACTGTTTACTTCAGTGTTTAACGGTTGTGTAAATTGGGCTGTGTCGCTAGCCAAGCCTCACGCCACGCATTATACGACAGAAGATAACATATGCTTTTGCAAGGACATTCCGTGTTTGTTCGATGACCTTGGACAGCCTTACAATGCGACCGAGTGGCGGCTATTTATTGACGGCAGTAAAGCAAGTTTGAAAGCAGTCAAATTGTTGAAATTGAGCAAGTATGAATAACACGAGTGGAAAGTTTGCGGCGATTTGAAAATGGTGGGAATGTTATGTGGAATGCAAGGTGGCTACACAAAATGTTGTTGTTTCCTATGGCTCTGGGACAGCCGTGATCGAGAATATCATTATAAGAAAAAACAATGGCCGGAGAGAAAAAACAAACGCAGAAGGCAACATTCAATATGTCCAACTCATCAAAAAAGAAAACATCATTCTTCCGCCAACACATATTAAACTTGGACTCTTCAAAAAATTAGTGATGCATTTAATAAAGAAGGCCAAGCGTTTGCATATTTGAGAACCTTATTTAAAACTCTTGCTTTTGCGATAATCAAGGAAGGGGTTTTTGACGGTCCACAAACTAGGAAGCTGTTGAAAGATGAAAAGTTCCAGACCTATTTGTCATCGGATGAGGCAGCAGCCTGGAATTCTTTTAAGCTAATTGTTTCTGATCTCCTTGGAAACAATAAAAGCCCGAACTTCCAGACAATTGTTGAAGATTTGCTCCAGAAATATGCAGAAATAGGTACAGAATACTGTTATTTACACATTCATTTTCTGTTATATGCTTTTAATTTTCTTTATTTTCCAACAGGCGTCAACATGTCTCTGAAAATTCATTTCTTACATTCGCACCTGGATTTTTTCCTGAGAATCTTGGCGACGTTAGTGACGAGCATGGTGAGAGGTTCAACCAGGAGGTGAAGACCATTGAGAGGCGCTACCAGGGATTTTGGAATGAAAGAATGATGGGAGATTATATCTGGTTGCTCATGAGAGAAACATTTACCGACCCGGCGAAGCAGGAGCCAAAATCACTTCTAATGTCATTATATATTGCAAACATCTGTCACATAACCATTGATAACTTTGCAGGTAGGTGAAAATACCAGCCTTTAGACTCTTGACTTAGCTGTTAATAGCGTTTCTAAAGTCTCATTTACTCTTGGGCTACAGTGAGCAACATCTAGCGTATGACATGTTATTGTTTTGATGGATCTTATCTGATCAATGATATTTTTATTTGAGTTGCCAACAACAGCAATATATTTGTTCCAATGTTGTTGTTGGTATCTGTTGCTCTGGTCTAAACTAAGTACAGGCAAGTGTCAGGCAATTATATTGATAAATACCATTATTCACACATTTACCAATTCATATTGGTCAAACCTACGATTTACGCGTTAATCCTAGGTTTGAGCTTATTTAGGGCTTTTACAGTAACATATGCACAATAATATGCGACCACACTGAAAGGCAGATTTACAGTGAAATATATGTATAATAAAATGCCAAAAATATCGTAGACGCCCCAGAATGAAACAAACCAACGTCTGTAATAAACAGTGCCATCACTCCAGATAACAAGAATAGGTAGTAAGATTCTATTTGGTGCAAACATTCTGAAACACGTAGTATACGAATAGGTACTGAAGAGTCTCAACTGTATAACCATAATCTAAAACTTTTCTTGAAACAGAATACAAGTTATTATCCGGAATGTCTAGTTCTAGTGATCAACATTAGTATGCAACAAATACAAAAACAATAAACGCAAAAAGGTACCTTACAATATACTTTCTTGTTTTCGCGAAAACTTTGCATGACAAATGACCTAGCGCCCCTGCAGTCACAACAGATAAATTCGCCGTACAGTCATGGGGCGATACACCAGCCCTAGGCGTGATTTATTTATTTTTTCCACCTCGTCGTTCCGATCACGGCCTCAAGTGCTAGCGCCTCCGCCTTTTCAATCGCCCAAATTCGCAGCCCGATATGTTTACTTTGGCAATTTCTGTTCCCCTTTGATGTCGACACATCGGTCGGACAAGATCGTTTGTATCTTGGCCGCGTTGGTAATGACCGTGGAAAGGGCCTTTTGTAGCGAATAAGGCGACATCTGGTAAGGAATAAATGGAAATAGAATGGGGTGAGAAGGATACGTTTGAAAATATGAAGGGAGTTATTGGATTTTGATGATATGCGATCCTCAGAATTCTTATGGTATAGATATTTTGGAAAAAAGTTTAAATAGTTGTTTAATTAATTGCCTACATACAATTTAGAGTTATCCTTATTTTTAATCTTTAAGTATGTATTGTATGCAGGGATACTAAATTACGTTATGTTTTTCGTAAATTATATTTTTAAATTAAAAATATTAATTTAAAGTTATAAATTGGTAATTGGTTAATGGTAAATGGTAAATTACGTAGGCTTAAATTACCGGGTAAATACAAATTGGAAATGATATACGATATGATCAACGAAATAAATTGCAGACTAGACCAGGGAAAAGTAGTAGTAGCACTATTTGTCGACCTAAGGAAGATATTCAACACCATCTCGAAGGAAAACCTCCTCAAGAAACTTAAAGCGATAAACATCACAGGAAAATACAATCGATACAATAAAAACGAATCGATACGTACCTGACAAACAGACCCCAATACACGAGCACAAATGCAGCCACAAGCAAGACGCAATATTCAGGAGAGTAGGGAGTTCCACAAGGAGGACACCTACCACCCACGCTGTACTACATCATATACATAAACGACCTAGCTGAAACAAATCTACACGTAACGCACTATATGTATGCAGACGACACATGTATCATATATGCCGGAAAAGCCATACAGACAGACATGGTAACACTCTCGAAGTGATTTTACGACAATTTACTAACATCAATGAAAACAAGTACGAATACATGGTGTTTGAAAGCGGAAAAATAAGCAATAGCAAAAGAATACAGTCAAAATAAATAACATCACCATCAAAGAAGTCAGAGATGTCAAATACTTAGGATTAACTGTTCAAAACAACATAAAATGGGACAAACACATAAACATGCTACTAAAAGATAACTCAAGAACAATTTGGAAACTGAGAGACCTAGTACCGCACTGAATGAAGAAAGCTAATCTACCATGCCTGTTTACATCAAAAAGCAACTACCTAATTGACGTGTGGAGAAACCAACATCAGCGAACATCCACAAACTTCAAATCCAACAGCATAAAATCCTTAAAACTATGTACTCAATAAATAGGTTAACACCAACCACAACTCTCTATAACATTTTCAGGCCTTTGAATATATTATAAATGTCGGTAAATTACCAACGGTAATATATGCTGACAGTAAATTACCAACGGTAATTTATGCTGACGGTAAATTATCAAAGGTAATTTAAGCCGTAACTTACGGTAATTAAAAATCCGTAAATTACCAATATTTACGGCAATTTATTTCGTAATGTACCCGGTAATTTACGCGTTTATATCCCTGATTGTATGTACCTTCTCAATTTTTCCATTATATAAGTACTTAATTCATGTAAAATTTAAAATCAATCGTTACATATTAACCCGTAGAGCCCTACGGGGCTCAAAAGTTAAAATAAATGTGATTTCATATTTAAAACGATTATTAACTACAATAACTAGTAAGAAAATTATCTTCACCCATGCTGAAGTTACCGAACCGATTTTGCCCATTCACGGACTTGTCCTTACTTTTTAAGAGATAAACTTGTATACCAACTTTCAGGTCAATTACTTCAAAATTGCGGCAATTATTGTGTACACAGATGGACAGACAGATGGACATAGCTAAATCGATTCGGTTTTCAATGCTGATCAAATACATATACAGTGTGTCTCACGGGACGTTGGATTGTATGGGTACTTTTGCATGACAAAGTCTCTAAGCACTGTCTTAAAACTCGGAGAAATGAAAATCCAGAGCACTGGGTAGGTATATTTCATTTCCTAAGATCGTGGAGTATGAAGATCGTGGGGTATGAAGAGACAGGAATGAAATATTTGTTGTGTGTGGCGAGAATGGTTAGTATTAGTTATGTAAAACGGTTATATTACCGCAGTGAAATTACCGGTAATTCAGGTAATATTACTTAAAGTTATCGATGACAGTTATTGGTAATATAACCGCAAAAATACTAGGTAACGGTAATTTAAGTAATATTACTTAAGTAGCTTAAGTAATTTATCGGTAATTTACGTAATATTACCGATAATTGACTAAATATTACCGGAAATTTATGTCATTTTGCCGAAAAACTTGTAACTTACTAAAATTGCAACATAATCGCTAAGTTTTTAAATTTCGGATAATTTAATATTACCGTAATATTATCAGTAATGTTACCGTAATATTACCGGTAATATGACATTTTTTTAATTACCGCTAGTTTTACATTACTAGTTAGTATTAGTTAGTATACTACTTAGTTAGTATATTAGTTAGTATACTACTTAGTTAGTATACTAGTTAGTATTACTTACCATAAATTGCAATGTTAATTATTCATCAATAGGCATAAAAAATATATACTTGTGCTATTACCGCAGTGTGCCTACTTTTCGTGGTAAAATGTGCAAAATAAAAAAAAATAATATTATGTATTATATAATAACAACAACAATCTGCCACAAGCTCAATTGTTCCCGCAAACACTTAGACAGTTCTAAGAAAAATTATTTCTAGAATCATAGAGCATGACTTATTCGCACTTCCTTCGCAGTTCTTTCCGTGAACTTCATGCACATTCACTGAGACCAACGCCTTCGAGTCGCCGATTTTCTTGCCAGATCTCGCGAAATGAAATACGAACGACATAAATCTGTGTTAAGGGGTTAGTTCACACCCCAAGAGCCGCGCTCTCATTCATATTCCGCATGTGTTCCGCATGACGGGTGCTAGAAATTAAAATTTAAGTTTTCAACTGTCACAAAACCACGAATAATACGATGGATTTTACATTTTCAATCAAATTGGCTCTGAAGTAAATTGATATAAACTGTATGTACCTGGATGTACTATGCGCGCCTAAAAAGTCGTACACCTTGTCGCTTTGTAAATAGCTCTTTTATAACCTAAATGCTGTCATTTTGACATTAATCATAGCTATGAATGAAACATGCAAGTTGACAAGCCAGAATTACATGATTTCAATAGGGTATTCCGGTGTTTTTTAAATTGTCATTTTTTATAAACTATGGGTGTTACTGTTTGCTACTTCACTAGTAAAATATCAAACATCGTTTTAAATTAAGAGAAATCGTTGTTTGAATTTTGAATTAGGATTGGTCTTTGTGACGTCACAAAGACCGCTCAAAGTGAGCGACTTGACAACGTTGCTATATCTAGGGTGCACGTAATTTTTTGTTTTGTTGTGTCAACGTTTAGAATCGCTCGTTTGTTGACACCTGCTTTGGTTATTGAAGTTATATCAAATACTTGACTTCAAAATGTATAAACGCCAACGCCGACATAGTTCTGTGCCGAATTGAAAATGGAGTTGGACTTCGTTCTCAAACGACAGGGTAGCCAACCGTCAACTTGGGCGATCAGCTGTTCGAGAGCTGTCCGCTGTTGCCAGCGCTAATAGGGATCGGTAATGATCGTGTGTTTCCGAGGGTGGTCGGTGAATTCAAACGAAATGCACTTTTAATTGCAATTATCTCACAGAAAAACTAAATCAAAAAGCCCATAGCTTAACTTTATGAATCCTCATAAATTGTACAATAGGTTAAACCGAATATTTGCTTAAATTTTGACATGACCGGAATACCCTATTGTAGCTTTACGACTTTTTTGGTGCGCATAGTACAAGTGTAACTTCCTCATATTTTGTTTAGTTCATGTGCAATTTATTATTTTTTATGAGGCCGTCTGCACATGGGGCAACCGAAAAGAAACTGTAGTAGCGTGGATACCGGGAGACTGGGCGACTGGGCTACTGAAGTTGCGCCTTGTCCGCACACGGTATATAGTCACTCAGTCGCGATCCATATCAGGTTATTCGTCTCTGGCCTCAAATCGGCACATTCTTGGGTGTGATCATAATATATAAATTATAAATAAATAATGAATATATTATTTTTAAATATAGTATATTTTAATACAAATTTTATATGACAAAAATTGGCGCACGAGTTGTTTTGGAAAATTGTTTTCCCAAATAGAACGAGTGCGCCAATGCGTCTTATAAAACGAGTGTTATATACTATTTTTTCTACTTTGCGACATTAATTTTACATAAATTTCAAAAATTGCGGTTGTCATCTTATAATCTAGAATAATTTGTTTCTTCAACAGTTGGTAGTTGTAGTAAAATTCACAAATACGATTGAGGCGAGCCAATAGCGATTGAGATGTCAGCCGTATTTGACACGACGTCAATTTCATCAATCTTGGAAAACTAAAAGTCACCAAATGTTTGTGATCTAGTGTTTTCATAACGACACCGAAAGCGGTTTCGTTATGAGTTTACAACGAACGCAAAGTAGAAAAAATAATAAATACATATATAATAAATAATATAGTATATTATAATACAAGTTTTATAAGACAAAAATTGGCGCACGAGTACTTTTGGGCATGACGAGCGTAGCGCGGAGTGCCCAAATGGAACGAGTGCGCCAATACGTCTTATAAAACGAGTGTTATATACTATTTTTTCTACTTTGCGACATTAAATTTACATACATTTCGAAAATTGCGGTTGTCATCTTACTATCTAGAGTAGTTTCATATTCAACAGTTGGTAGTTGTAGTAAAATTCACAAATACGACTGACGCGAGCCAATAGCGGTTGAGATGTCAGCCTTATTTGACACTTGAGGTCAATATCATCAATCTTGGAAAACTAAAAGTTACCTAATGTTTGTGACCTAGTGTTTTCATAACGAGACCGAAATCGGTTTCGTTATGAGTTCATAACGAACGCAGAGTAGAAAAAATAAATAACAACTAAATAATAAATAAATAAATTATAAATAAAATAAACAAATTATTGATATATTAGAAATAAGTTATAAATAAATTAAAAATAAATAAATAATACATAAATATAAAATAAATCATAAATAAATAATAAATATGAAATAAATATATAATAAATACATAATAAATAAATAAATATGCTGTCGATATAGCCAGTCACGAAGAGACTGGGCACCGCGCGACACAACATGTCGGGTCTCTGATACTCGGATCGCGTCGGTCTCCTAGTTGCCGGTACTAGGGTTGCGCCGTGTGCGTTGAGTCATTGAAATATACATGCACGTAGCCTAGTTGCGTAGTCTCCTGGTATCCACGCTACTACAGTTGCTTTTGGTTTGCCCCATGTGCAGACGGCCTAAATGATATAATGGTAGTTGTCAGATTCAAAACTGACAGTTGTTCATAAATGCCCAAACACCTTAAATTCAAAAATCTGATGTGGCCAGGCACATGACTTTATCATACAATATATAAAATTAATAGTTTAGGTGCATGAGATTCTATTTGATCGAGATCGATCGTGTTTGCATTAAAATAAAACGAATTAGGCAGGATCTGACAGATATTGCCAGTAGGTATTGTCAAAAAGTCAGCCTTTGACACTACCTACTGTCATTAGAATAAACATATCTAGCAAATCTTGGCTAACTTTATATTAATGCAGACACGATCTCGATCAAATAGAATTTGCTCCTACAGCTAAACTATTAATTTTACCAAAAAAATATCATAGACATAAATTCTACAAAATTTCCGCTATTTTAATTTATTATTTAACTATTTTGACGAAATTACAGAAATGGCGGCTCACTTGCAAAATCTTTTAAAAATGCATAACAACATTGCTATCCGCACTCGAAATACACATTGAGTTTGTAAAGACAATGTTTCAATATTGTTTCACATAGCGTACGTGCGCGCGTGTTTCTCCTCCTCATCGCATTTTCCATGCATTCGCGTGTTGAATTGACGTTTCGTAACCGCTGACGTTCTGAATACTATCAAAAGTTTCAAAATATCCTGGCTACCTACTATTAATGCAGACACGATTTCGATCAAATAGAACTTGCTCCTGCTACTAAAGTATTCATTTTACCAAAAAATGTTATAGACATAAATTATACAAAATTTCCTCTGGTTTAATTTCTTATTACACACACACAGACATTTTTTGTACCTTGGTCAAATATGTTCAGGGGACCCAAAAGGACATATTTCCGCTAAAATCTCAAAAAAATTTCGGCACGGTTACAATACTTTACATACTGCGTATTGCTAAATTATAACAGCGGATGTAATATCTATCTAATACAAAACGCAGTAATGGTCCATAATGAGTGCAATAACGTAAGCATGCCAATTAAGCATAATTCTTTGTATTTTTAGGTCTATAATTACTTGGGCAAAAGAAATTGATTATAAATCTGACATAAAGAAATGGATATTTGTAGTATGATATTTGTGAATCGAAAACATATAATAATACATCTACGGACTGTTGCACGTGATCTGGGACCGTCGGCTTGCTGATACTATTTTTGTCACGCAAAAATCTCTATTGCCTGGTCTAACAGTATTTTTGTCATATTCTTTGCTAAAGAACTCTCAGTTCGACAAAATTCCTGGGTGTGTGTAACCTGCCCTCAACGTCGGGGATTCGTGTAAGTTGCAGCAATAGACAGACGTACAAAAATATATTAAACAAAAAAAACAGGATTAGTAAATTTATTTCACCTCAAGTTAACATTAACATTGGTTTTAAACATAATGCATGTTAAGATTCGAAACTTATTAATAACAATAACATTGGTTTTAAACATAATGCATTTTAAGATTCCAAACATAAAATCAATTCCTTAAGTACGCATTTGACATCGGAATCCGCAAAAACCTCCAATGTCTCAACAGCAGACTTAACAAACTCCTTGCGGAACATTTTTGCTTCATCAACAGCTCCACTCCGGAACAGTTCCTCCCTCAAACCCTCATAATCGACTCCACTCAAGTCATCTTTATTTTCCTCAATGTGATCGTACAACCGAGGGTATTTTTTCAGCTGCAGGTAAACTGCTAAATTCACCAACTCAAAAGGACGATTATCCAAAATATCATTAAGATCATCGTTTGCCCTCAACGCCAAAGCAAAATATTTGCCGAAGGAAATCCCGATATTTTGAATGGGCTCCGTGCGTTTTCCCAGCCTCAACGTACTCGAACAGCCTTTTCCTAACACATTACCACTATCAAGGGTGGTTCTCATCATCCATTCAGCTAGGGGATTGCCTAAACTCAGAGGATAGTATAATGTTAGGTGACACGTTAACTCGTCCAAAGTGGACACATCGCCTACATTATTTGGTTTTGAGGGAAATGAGGTGTAATGTTTATCTTTGAGGCCAATGGTCTGACTTAATGTAAAGTCCCTCAAAGTTGACGACATATACTCCACGTAAAATTGTTCCTTTAACTTAGCCAGCTCATTCAAGCACTTCGATAGTAGGTAATCACCGCATAGAATGGTGATTTTGTTGCCTGCGTGCAAGTGTTGGTTGTTCTTGTTTATGGGTTCGATGTCTTTGTGAAGCAGGAGGCCCATTCTTAACATTTCGGTCACCATTGCGATTATCTTTTGCTTTTCTTTGGTTTCTTCTAGTACACTTTGCTCAACGTTTGCAACTTCTGAGTAGAGATTTACTATCATCCCATAAGTCAAATGCTTGTTTTCAAGAAATCCTCTAAAAGAAATTTTAGTGAAAAATTATTAATATGTATGTGTATATACAGTGTGTCTCACGGGATGTTGGATTGTATGGGTACTTTTGTTATTATTAAAGATTGAAAGTCGATTAAATGGGCAAGCTATTTTGAAAAAAACAAGAAATGTCATTTTTTAGTTATGGTTATAACTTCTTTATTTGTGATCGAATCAAAAAATCGTTTTGACATTATAAAGGCACTTTTTCGTCTACAATCACGCGAGCCGTAGGAGAGCCTACGACTCGCGTGTAAACTTCATGCTCGCGATTTATATCCTTAATTATGTGCTCGTCAAATAATATACTATTGCACCTCCTTTCAACCACCCCAAATTAACCGTATCCAGCCCCCCCCCCCCCCACCGACCTAGCATTTGTCTTTTTTATGTTCACATAAGTCCCTTTCCGTTTCCAATGATAAATGTTCTGCCCACAATTAATAGCGTTTTTAGCTTCTAAATCAGCACTAGTAGAGGAGAAAATGTTAAAAAAATGTGCAGAATTTTTGTCTAAAGTCGATAGTTTTAATGTTGCTGATGGCATAATTGCAAAGTAATAGTATGTATTGACAAGGTACTTCTGTCGTTGATTCTTACTTTGAAATACATATAAAACGTCTGTTAACCCCAATGTTAAACCTACCTTAGTGTATGCAACACTGGGTGATTTGTTTTGTCCAGACTTTTCACGTGAGTCTCCATATTCATAACATCCTCGGTCATAATCCAATTCAAATCTTTAAACATGTTATCCGCCACAACTTTATCGACTTTTTCCAAAACATTGCGCATTGTTGGATAAAATCTTCTTTGGAACATAAAATTTCCACAACGCAAATGTCTCATTTCTTTCTTTACGCTTACGCCAAGAACAAGTAAAGTAAATATTCTTCTCGTCGATTTCTGGAATAAATCTTGGAAATCAAAATTATCATATACACACAAATCTTACCATATGTACTCACATATCTTAGGTATTTATTGTTGCAATAAGTAGGTGCTGCAATAATCTTAGGTTAATTGTCAAATGAATTACCGTGACTATAATTGTAATAAAGTATTCTCTATAAAACCAATAAATTATAAATTATTACCCGTGTAACACAGCAAAATTGAAATGACAATTCAATTGTTGCAACCACAGATTAGGTTGCTACGGTTGCTACCATGTTGCTACCTCCTCTGTATTACAATGACATTTGTACGACACTATGGTGACCGCCCTGATAGCTTGAAAAAATCGGACCGTATCAGTACGTATATATTCACACCCTCCCTCGTGTGATTGCTCCCATGTAGAGTGCCGGATTTCTGCCTAGGCCTACAAGGCCCCGACCTAGGGGCCCCGGTGGGGGAATGTTTACATAAGCTCAAAAATTAAATTAAAAATAATTACTTAAGAGTTACAGTCTCAATTCACTCCCAGTAATGTACTATGCGCGCCAAAAAAAAATCGTACAGCTACGTTTGTAATCATGTAATTCTGTCTTGTCAACTTGACAGTTGGTGCATGTTCCATAGACCTGGACCATACCTACGATTAATGTCAGAATGACAGCGTATAGGTTATAAAAGAACCATTTACAAAGCTATAAGGTGTTCGACTTTTTTTGGCACGCATACTACATAGAGTCAGAAACAGTGGCGGCTCGTGTATAGGCACTGTGGAATTGCAGCGCCCCCTATTTCCATTTGATATTATGGATAACATTTAATATAATGTCCTTTTTCCTTCAATTCTTTCTTTATACTTGTACAATATATAACCCTTAATCCTGAATCCTGAATGTCAGTAGCCATCTCCCAGTTTAAGAAAAAGATACAAAAATCGTTGTATGGAACTGTGATCTGTAATGACCCTGCCGTGTTGTTAGCCTGAATTTGACAGATATTTTCATTCTAATGACAGTAGGTAGTTTCAAACGCTGACGTTTTGACAATACCTACTGTCATTGCAATGAAAATATCTGTAAAATCCAGGCTGACTAGTTTTATTTTAATGCAGACACGAAAGATCTCGAGGAAATAGAATCTGATGCAGGAAAACTATTAATTTTATATATAGCAATTTGTCATTCAATATTTTACCATATGAAATATTGTTTTAGCGGCTTTGACGCGTGACTTGAAGACGGAAATTTATATTTCCGAGACATGTAGCCCCAAGAATCGTATTAAATATACTCAAATGTCGAAAGTTATAGCCTTTTTGATTTTTAATTTGATTTATTATCCGGTGGAATGGTACCTTTTATCTCTTTCTTTAGTTTAGTCATGTGTCAAAATGGCTGAACGGCGAGAAATTGCGACCCGCAAAGTGATACGCTCTTTTTCCATGATGTGTTATTTATTAAATGTGTCAAACGTGAAGTTTAAAGAAAAAGAAGAGTTTGGGTTAGAAATTAAATGCGTCAGAAATATTCAGGGGCAACAAATACAATCATGAAAGAGACATACCACAAAGATCCTCGTGAATATCGAGCACCCACACAGTTCGAACCACTTTTAAATTTAATTGACTCGAGGATTCAACGCAATGATTCAATGAGGGGAGGAAAAGTGTAGCGAACATATACAACCACTTGTACGTTGCCCAACGTACCGTTTGTTTACATACAAAATATTTTTTTCGCGGGTATTAACGTTAATAGGCAGTTTTAAGTTTGTATTTGCCATTTATATTATATTATAAAGGTAAGAAATTGTATTGTGTGCCATAAGACGTATTTATCAGGTATAATTAGCGTTTACCAGTAAATACCATATAACCTCAATTTCCATGGGCGTCCGTAAATGTTTCTTAAGGGTTTTATTGGTGTATTAGTATTAGATCCCAAAGGGAAAAAACATTTAGACAAATAGTTAATTGTTATTCTGAATAGTTATTTATTATTTTTTAAGCTAAAAATAGTTAGGTGTACATTCAGATTTGAAAAGTTTAGTTATTTTAAATATAAACAAACCCCTTGGCTAAAACACGCTTGCCCGCCAATGACGCGACGACCTGTTTTGTTAACATTCGCGTACCTCCCCCCTTACTTCTTAGGCTGAGGTTACAGTGCAAGCGATTTCGCGCGAATTGTGGTTCGCGCGAAATCGCACGAAATTCGCAAGAAAATAAGCGAACTGTTGTTAAGCGGTTACAGTGCAAGCGATTTTGCGCGAAAACAAATTCCAGAAAATTTGCTCGATTTCGCGCAACAAAAACAAACCAATACTAATGGGTGTGAGTGGTTACAGTAGAAGCGAATTGTTGCGCGAATCGCTATTTGTCGCGTCTGAATCAAACAAGTTTGTTTTATCGCGCTATTTTTATCGATTTCTACTGACAATATCGGTAATATCTAGGCTCCAATCTGAAATAAGATAAATTTTTGAACGCTACCGTGGGTTTAGCGAATACGCGCGAAATAGCCAGAAATACTGATCCGGTGTCAACTGTCAAAGTTCAGTACTACTCAGTGCAATTAACATTTTTACGTACTTAATTGTTTGTCAGATAGCCATGGTTTTGCTGAAGAATATTATTTGGCCGACAACTCAGTACTACAGTCAACTATATTTGAAAATAAAAGTAGACAGTACTGGGTGAACGATATTTTTCTCCCTTTCAAAAACCAGATTAATTAACTTTTCCACGTCCATTGTGAAATGTTAGACCGTTGTTAAGCTTAGACACAAATCTGACAAAAATACATAATATAGGTAGTAACCAAGAAACGCTCTGAGTTCGCTCGAAAAACAAACTTTGAGCGAAAATTGTCAATTCGCGTCGCAAGTCGCTTCTACTGTAACCACTAACACCTATTTACATGGGTTTGTTTCGATTGCGAATATTCGCGCGAATTAGCGCGATCCCAAATTCGCGCGAAATCGCTTGCACTGTAACCGCAGCCTAAGGGCGATATGTTTGTTACAAACAAACCAACATGCTAACTATAGCCTTTGGCTATCCATATCTCTTTATTTATCTGAGGGCCAGTAGAATCAAAATTGTTTGAAGTAGCTCTCATAACTCGCGCACATTCCGTTTAAACATTAAAGGGCAAGCTTACCCCTCCTTGTTAAACGAGCAATGTCCATATTAATTCCGTTTGCTACTACGTACCTTTGTGAGTAACCTACTAAATGTCAAAGATGATATGCGTCTTGCGTTGTCTAAGACAATTCCTCAATTTAAAGTGCTTATCGAACGGAAGCAGCAGCGACCGTGTCATTAAACAACCGTCACGCGATATCTTTAGTTTTAGTTTTTAACTTTTGTTCTTTTTTATCTTTAGTTTGTCTTAATAATAAATACTTTTTTAAAATGCCTTGTTTTCTTTCCCACCAATTGATTTTGGAAGGGGTTCGTCAGATTGTTAAAATTTTCAAAGTGGTCCGTGACTACAAAAAGGTTAAGAACCCCTGGTTTAAAGCATCAGAGTAGCTGGTATGCAGTAAATGTCATAATTCACTCGCACGCCGCACGCGCTTGCCCCCCCCCCCCCCCTTTGGATTTGGAACCCAACTATTCCAAAACTATTCGGTGATGTGTCGTCCTTTGCCTTCGCGCTAAATTTAAAAAAAAATCCTTCTGACATTTTAGTAATATATTGTGTAGCAAGCCAAAAAAGTGATTCTTTATTGAGGCTTGGCAGTGGGCACTTTTTGCCCTGAAATCACTTTGCTTGTCCGGCGCAACAGCATTTTTATCCTAATACTCACTATACAGATTACAATGGTCACCAATGTCAGTTTACGATAAATTGTACCAAGTTTACGGTTTTGTGCTGTAGACCTAAATGACCATGTTTGGGCTTTCATGTAATCATACTTATTAGGTTCCATTAATTTGCATTTTTTTTCACTGCTGAGCTGTTTTCTCTGATATACTGGGTGTTAAGAATAAGTGTAAAATTTAAACAAAGTAAGTATACTGAATAGTCAACTTTTGATTCCGAACTCATGTCCAGAAACACACTCGACACCGTTTAGATAGGTAGGTATAGGTACTGCACAGAGTCGGAATACTTGCATTAGGAGGTAGTGTGAAGTATCATATAATCATATAATAGCTACATATTTCAAACCCAAATAGGTAATGTGTATGTGAATCATTATTTGTTTAACATCTCTATATAAAAAGAATTAAAGACCCAAACTCACCAAAATTGGTACCAAAATTACAAAACGGTTCTCATTAACTCCGTTCAAAGACGTTAAATAATAAAATAAAAGTTAGACAAATCGTTAAATGTTACTTGGTTTTAAAAGTGCCATCGTATGATACATGACATGACACTATTTCCCCTATGCTGCTTGTAAAATTGGTTCCATTTTCCGACTCTCCAGTCTTCAAACAATACATTTCCGGACAAAATTGTCTACTAAGGTCAGTATGGTCTGTATACTGATTTGCTATAGAGCTTATACATATAACAATTATTAAAATTTACTTATTTTAATAAATGTACGTTTAAGACCCAGTTCATTGAGTTCTATGACCCAGTTCTACCGCTCCCAAAACGCATTCTCGATTAGCGGTGTTATTTATTGTTAAAAGTTTATGAAATTTTCAGGGTAACTTCTTAGATATATAAGGACTTTGGCTGGGGGTAATTTTTTTCTTTTGCAAGTTAAACATTAATTTTCCTACTACATTTTTGTTTTTTTTTTTTCAAATATAAAACCCCCAGCCAAACTTACAATACAAAAATAGATTTTTTATTTAAATACAATTTTAACCCAAACATTATATTTGTTCCGCTAATCGATAAAAGCGATAATTTTCAAAAGTGTATTATTTGCCTATATTGCGGCTGTGCTGTGTAGACAGCAGACGTGAGGAGTTGTAAGCACCGCCTATAACCACGCCACACCCACTGCGATTTTTAGACTGTTTACAAGTGTACAATATACATTGACTGGCGGGACCAAGTTCTCGCATTTTAAATATTATTATGCCCTCAGTGAAACGGGGCGTTATTTTGTGAATCTGGACAGAATTATAGTATATTATTTGACGAGCACATAATTAAGGATATAAATCGCGAGCATGATGTTTACGCGAGCGTGTAATCATGCGAGCGATTTATATCCGTTATGTCCGAGTCAAATACGACGTTTTATCTACGACTCCTAAATTCCATTTTATGCAAAATACTTTAAATGTTTTTGTCAATGATGGCGAGGCGAACTTGCAAATAACTGTCATCCACGTAGGTTTTGACAGAGTTTGACACTAGCGTTGGATAATGATGACAGTTCGTTCAAATAATGAGGTCATTATTTGAACGAACTGTCATTATTATACAACGCTAGTGTCATTATAATCATTGGCGCGTATAATGATGGGGATTATATAGTCATAGATACGTATGCAATGAACTTATTACATGTGAGTCGTAGATAAAAGTGTTTATTTTCTATTATTATTCGGTTTGATTTTCCTTTTTTTTTAGTAGTGCTATAATAGTATATTATAACACAAGTTTTATAAGACAAAAATTGGCGCACGAGTTGTTTTGGGCACGACGAGCGTGGCGACGAGTGCCCAAATGGAACGAGTGCGCCAATGCGTCTTATAAAACGAGTGTTATATACTATTTTTTCTACTTTGCGACATTAATTTTACATAAATGTCAAAAACTGCGATTGTCATCTTACAATATAGAGTAATTTTTTTCTTCAACAGTTGGCAGTTGTAGTAAAATTCACAAATACGATTGAGGCGAGCCAATAGCGATTGAGATATCAGCCTTATTTGACACTTGACATCAATTTCATTAATCTTGGAAAACTAAAAGTTACTGAAAGTTTGTGATCTGGTGTTTTCATAACGACACCGAAAGCGGTTTCGTTATGAGTTTATAACGAACGCAAAGTAGAAAAATAGTATTTCTATGTAGCTTTGATTAGGTTTTAGTACTATCAAATCAGGCAATAGATCAGAGATAGCTAGTTATCCACAAAATAATAATTTTGAAACGTTATGAAACATTAGTAGTAATCATAACTGACAGTGATCGGTTTAATTTAACATTTTTAATTTTTAAATACCCGGAAATTTAAATCAACGTAAAAAATTTAACATTTTGAATTTTTATTTTAGAAGTTTTGATGCTGTGGGATGTATATATGTAAATCGTTTGGGGTACTTTGGCCTATGTATGTACTACGTTTTTTTTTCTTCATGTGTCACTTTCGTGCGTTCGTTCGATATCTATCATGTTTATGGATGTATTGGGTCCTAACTGCTAGATTTTAATTAATTCCTTTTTAAATTGAAGTCCATAATTCAACGATGTGTTCAACGATGAATTAATACATTTTTTGTCAATTTACTATACTGTATGTACCTATGTCACCCTGTTAAAAAGATTAAATATTATAATAGCGAGCGCGCTCCCTCTAAATTAAAATAGCATCAATATATTTTGTTTTACCGTCTGGCAGCCGCCAGCCAGCTGTATGCAGTCCGGGATGCATATGCGACCCTGATGAGTGAGAACACAGATTACATTGTAACTTGAGCGAAAGCGAAAGCGCCTTCGCGCAGCGACATACTGGCGGAGTATTTCCCCTTCGAATGTACTCGCGTCAACTATGCTCCGCCTTTGCCTGCTTCCTCTAAACCCCCCAACCCCCCTTATTCGTAAAACTGTGGCCTGGTTGACGTTGGTGGGGGATAGGCTGACCACTCCCAGCAAAAAAAAACATCGCAACCAAATATTTCGTTTCGAAGTTGCGATGTTTTTAAAACGAAGCCTTAAGTAATAAGTAATAACATTCTTCAATACAGTTTGACAATTAGACCAAATCTTAAATTCTAGGATAAAAGATCGATGGTTCTTAAATATATATATATATATATATATATATAATTACAAACAATTCTTAATAAAAATTATTAATTACCCATTAATAAACGATATAAAGACAGCAAATTTTTTTGCTATTCACTTATTATCAATATGCAATAAGTAAGTTAAAAACATACAGGGGTCACAACAAACAAAATAAAATAAGTTTTAAAGATGACAACCATAAAAGCAACGGAGATTTTTCATTGTGAATGCAATTTAGGTTTAACGAACAGTATAGGCTGTGTTTTTTAATATATTTTTAATTTCATGTTTGTTGTGTCATTTTAGAATAGCAACTAACAAATAAGAATAAGGTCTCTAATTATGAATGTATGGACATGCGGACATGGACACGGTGAAAGAAAAAATAAAAACTCGATATTTTACCAACCATTTATTTATTATATTATCTAGTCATCAGATACACTTTTTAAAATATTAGCAAGCGCCGTTTTTGCTTCAGATTTCGGAAATTTGTTAAGAATTTCGTCAGCTAGTCTCGCATAATCGACCATTATTTTCTCTGTCTCTTCTAAAGCTCCGCTAGCTTTGATCTTTTTATTCAGTTCAATATAGTTGGTAGTGTCAACGCTATCAATGATACCAACTATTTCATCGTAAAAATCAGGGTTTTCTTTCAAATAAAATAAAACGGGAGCGCTGACCAAACACAAATTGTCAGTTTTACATAACATCTCCTTTTTTAACTGTAATATAAAACCTATATATTTCCCTAGTAGAAACGCTTGTGTTTGTAGATTATCCCCATGTCCTAATAGCAACATGGTGCCTTGGCATGATTTGGCCAATAAGCTAACCCCATTCAACAAAGATCTTAAAGCCCATTCTGATCTAGCATCTCCTAAACATTCTTTCATATCTATAGGTCCCAAGTGTGCCTTCTCGTCAACTTCTCGAATCGTTGTCATAGGTTTTGCCGGCAAAGGTTTATTATCTATGTCTCTAGATCCCAAAAACTCGCTTTGAGTCATATCACGAAGTCCTGATGATATCAGTTCATTCAGATCTTGATTCCGTAGCATAGCCAACTCATTATAACTTCTACTAAGTAAGTAATCTCCAGATAAAATAGCTAATTTGTTGCCCAGGTTGAGTTCATCGTTGTTTTCTATGTCGTTCGTATAAATCACTTGTTTATGTATCAGTTGACTCGTCCGCAACATTTCTGTGATTTCAGCTAAAATTCTTTGGCTGTGTAGAACTCCTGAAAAAAATAAGTTACAATTTTGTTTGTAATTACATTAATGGATACCACTTATTGATGAATATGGTCGAATTAAAACTGTTTTAGAAAAGAACTTTCCAGATGAAAAAGAAATTGTATTTAAAAATATTATATAGATACATAGTGCATTGGCCCTGTGCACAGTACGGAGTGGGGCACTGAGAAACGATTTGGATGGTCATAGCGGAATATGAATCCCGCCAGAAGTTTTCTCCGTTACCGTTGCACGCAATACCGCTGTGATCGAAATTTTATTAAATTACAAATTGAACTGTGGAAACCAAATGTCCCTGAGGTGAGTCGTTTAAATTATACAGGGCGATTAAATGCTAAAACAAGTTCGGGGGCCCTGTGCAAATGCCCATGTTGGCTATAGGATAAGGCGCCACTGGGGCTACTACCTAACTGATGCTCTTATGCAGATAAAATATTGTCAATAAAATGTCTTGAAATTGTAGGAACATGATGCATTTATGTAGACAAAATTTTTCGCTGTAATATTGCCTCCATATTGTAAACATATGACCCATTAATGTAGATAAATTGTTGTCAATGAAATGTGTTGTCTCGAGTTTGTAACATATGATGCACTTATGTAGACTAAATGTTGTTGATACAATTTTGTCTCGCGATTGTATATAAAATGTTTCAATATAATGTTACCTCCATATTATAAACATGTACTGTAGCTTTTTGAAACTTTATTTTGTACGTATATGCCCAGATTTATTCAATTGCAGTAGGCTACAGGTAACCACAATAATTTTACTTAATTGCTTCTGATTTATATACATAATACCGAGAAAATCTAATAGAAGTACCTTCTCTTGATGGTAATTTTTTGACAGATACAACGCCTGTGGTTTAGTTATTTGAGAAAGAAATGTCTGACATTGATAATATAACTGCATATTTTCTTGGAATAATACTTCGCCATTCTTGCTCAATACTTGCAAAACACGTACGCACGCAACGCAGTTACTCAAGACACTTATTATATATTATATATTCAATGAATATTTATGTTACTTGATTTTACCCAAAATCATATTATTGGGGTCTGAGAAAAAATATTTGGTTTTGTTATTTTATTTGTTTATGCTACCTGATAATATTTGATTGTTGCTGTTGATTCAAACGGCGTATGAACAAAACAAACATGTTTATAGGTCGTCGCTGTACACTTGCAATCTATTCTTTCATTAAACAAAGAGTCCACCATTTCTAACTATCAACTTCAATGCTGGTTACATTAATAAATATGTACGATGTTTGTTTTAATTCTAAGTACGGGCCTGTGATACATGCTGTGACTCGGCCTCGACTCCCCAACCCCGTGACGACTACGTTGAAGGACGTGACATAGTTGCGCGCTGTACCAAAATTAATTCGCATATTTATGTCGTTTTTTTATAAATTATTGAACATCAGAAATGTGTTTCTATTTCAATAGTCTAATGAAATTAGACCATTGTTTTTGTACCTGTCTCGTTATCGTGGTAATACTCGTTACCGAGATATCAGCTTCCATGAAAAACTTGTTTATAGCCATTATTGAAAAGAAAATTTGTAAAACACAAAAGCCAATCTGTAGACAAGACCTTGAGTTATAATCTGTGTAAATTTAATTTTTTTTGGGCGAGCCGTTTAGCAGAAAAAAATATTCACAGAATTCGTCACCTACACTTGACAGAATTCAACCGGATATATTTTGTGTTATCGGCAAAGGTTTCAAGTTCATTTTAACGTATAATTTGAATGGAAATACCTAATCATTTCGGTGAAATCCTGATCACAAAATTATGAAGTATATTTGGTTGCCTACTCATTTCAAATCCCACCTTAAACAAATATTAAAATCGGTACTGTAGACTGGTGCTAACCACACTGTATTCAGAGGTTTTGATTTTTTTTTTCTGATATTTGAGCCCATTTTTTTTAATTGTGATGTCATAGAAATCTGGCTTTATTATAACTACCAGATTTGTAATCTGACGAGTTATAATCTGTTATTCCCTTTGGTACTCAAAAATATATTTTAACACTACACACTATGAACGTAAGTCTTCTTAGTAAAACATTGCAACAAAAATAAATAGATTAATGGAAAAATTATTCCTGAAATAAAGAAGGGGTTGAAGTTGTTCCTTGTTGGTCCACAATTGGTCAGTTTGGCGGCTTTCCTGTCTGTTCATCTGTCAGCAGTCTGTTCAACTCTCGGCAGTCTATCTATTTTTTAAGTTAACGGCCAGAACAAAAGTAGAGGTAAGGATTATTTTTTGACCTGCAGTAAGTCACAATTAAATTTAAACAAGCATGTCAGTGGTTGCCAAAAAATCTGAAAAATAATAACCAATTATTGGAGAAATAAGTCAAACTAGGTCAAAACAAAACTTTGTTCTAACTCAGGGACCTCCTGTAATCAAAAGTCTTCCAAATGGTCAAAACCCACAATTACTGTTCTTATGCATAAACAGGCACACAGATTTTTTATTTCATTTATACATTATGTACACCAATAACTTAAAATAACATTAAAATGCTTAAAATTATCACATTTTGTTAAAAGTACACAAATATCAAATCCGTGACGTGACTATAATCTCTCGAAGGGCACTTTTTGAATCGTTATCCTTAAATTTGCGGAGAACATCCAGCGATTTACGTATAAATTCCTCCTGTAATTGTTTTGTATCCTCAAGAGCCCTACCCCGCCGTATAGTATCACAGATATAACTGTAGTTCAAATCTCTGTCCTTATATTGCAGATCTTCGAATTCGAAATAAAAATCTGGTTCGTGCTTCAGATGGAATAAAACAGGGGCCGAAACCAAACTAATTTTATTATTGTGAAGCGTACTCTCGTACTCCCTACCAATCTGCAAACTAAACGCTATATTTTTTCCCAATGTGTAACCGTACTGTTGAAATTCTTCATCGTGGCCCCCTAATTTTAAAACTCCTTTACATGATTTTCCTAATAGTGTTCCCCCACTTAATAATGCGTGCATAATCCATTCGGATCTCGCGTTTCCTAGTATATTCTCGGTTTTTAAAGGTGCCGTTCCAAAGATGTCAATTTCTCTGGCTTCGAGTTTGGAGTTTGGTTTTGATGGCAACGGTTGATTCTGCGTATCCCTCGGGCCTACAAATTCACCATCTACAATATCTCTAAGTGCCGAAGACATAAGCTCATTTAATGAGTAATTCTTTATGTTTGCTAACTCCTTGTAACTTTGACTTAGCAGATAATCACCACATAATAAAGCAATTTTATTGCCCATGTTCATATCTTCGTGGTTGGACATTCGCAAATTTGTATTTAGAAGGCTCTTGTGGAGTAGCTTGCTTGTCTTGATCATTTCTGTCACTTCCGCAAGTATCCTCTGATTGTGGAGAATTCCTACAAAAATATGGAATGAAGTTAGATGACAATTTTGTAATTTGACTGTGTTGAGAATGTATCATAATGTAAGAAAATTGCTCTAGATTTCTAGTTAGGCTTGATAGTTCTTGTTACATTATGGTGGGATGAGGTATTATAAAAAAAATTTTGTGTAAATGCTGAGTGGCATATTATCTACTTTCGACTCAAAACATACAAAGACGTATTGTCATATGTAGGTAGTTGTACCTATTCAGACTCATGGTGAACCAAAAAACTTTTTAATAGTTAGATTAGAGGTGAAGCAGAGTTTGGAGAAAGTCAATTGCAGCTGTGTGCAAAAGAGCCATTGATAATCTGGACCATTTTCATTTTCATACCTCTAAAAAACGACTGATTCCAATGTCTATATTAGAACAACACTACGATGCTGTTTAAACATTTTGCAGTGGGGAAAGGCAAAATATTTTTAAGAGAAAGTTTTGTAATTCTTCAGAAAAATCTCTATCTCCACACATGAGTAGCCACATTTGATGAAAACTCATTAATCTCCATAAAATAGATTCTTTGGCACCTTTACTGCTGAAAACTCACTACTTGCTGAAAAGTAATAAAGATGAGGTATCAATGAGGTATTCAAAATTATTGAATGTTATTATACTTTTTACCAATTGATTCAAAGAGCATGAAAATTCCCTTCAAAATAATGAGTTGTGTCAAATTTATGAACAAAGGGTTAAAATGTAGCAATAGAAACTCACATATAGAATAATAAGAAAGCTTGAATCTAGTTCTCTTAGGCTACAGAATAATACTTTGGCACAGTTTATCTTGTCTCTATTATGCTTTCTAAACAAAGCAAGAATATATTCTTCTCAATTCAATACTGTATATGGGGGCCCCCAAACTCAGGCCAGAGCCCAATGATGGCATTCTATATGTAACGGAGCCCATGTTACTCCAAACTGCATTCTAACCTTTCATCAATGCACTGCTACACAACCACTAAAAAGCAAAAAAAAGTTTCGGAAATTTACCGTGACTTTACCTACATACAACAACACCTGTATTACGGAATTTCCCTGACCTTGCTTCAAAAGTAGAAGAAAAAAAGCAAAAATTAACGAAGTAATTCGGAGATTGGTGATGATGTTTCTTTGACCTTATTAATAAACTGGCAAAAAGTCCTGAAAAAAGATCAACGGCTATTGGAAAAAGAATCCATTCATGCTTTTTTTACATTGTGTATATGAAATGAGAACCTACAATAATTTCTATACCTTATAGATCTTGATATTTGGAGTAAAAATCCAATACTTCTTTTCTCTATCTGGCACCAGCTTGGAGTAATTATTGAAAATACAGAATTTGATACTTTACGTCTTTAGAAAGAGAATCCACGATCAGGTAAGACATGTGCGTTTACATTCATGGAGGATCGGTTTCATTAAACATATAGTTATTTCTACAAATGTCATAAAATCTGTGTACTAGACATACCATTTTATAGGTGGGATAGATGCGAGCCACTTTTTTCCTCAAGAAGGATACTATAGCCTTCCTGACGTTGAATTTCTAGGACTTTTTCATTAATAGGATCAAACAAATAGCATCACCAAGTTTCAAAGGATTGTGAATTATTTCCTTTATTTTCTATAGATCATAGACCTTTGTTAACTGAGCTAATAATGTAATAAACATATTTAAAATCTATAAAAATATTGATTGATTTACTTTATTGAATATTGATTACACAAAGATAGTTCAAAAGAATGAAGTTAACAAAAAAAAACAAAACAAAAATTAGGGGTTGATAGTTTTGATTTCGAAAACAGTTTGTTAGATTTAGTTTCTGACAAATCAAAATTTAGTATGTTGCAAAACATTTTTATTTAACAAAACAGTATCTCATTACACAAGAGTATACAGCGTCCACATGAAAAAATGGGAAACACAGCAAAACAAAACGACAAACATATTAATAAAGTTAAAAAAAGTATTACAATGGTTCTAGCTGCGAAGAAACTGTACAATAAAATATAATAGAACATATTTGACTACTTTTCACAAACGTAGATACTACCTCTATGCTTAAAATGACAATTCCAAATCCCAAATTTAAATTGCAATTCCTTAAAAGTTCATTTTTCCATTCTTTTTGAAACATATCTTTTCTCATGACTAGAGAGTAAACTTATAAGCATTTCTTTGTGTGAAAAGAATTTTGCGGGTGGATTAGCCAAAAATGTTCGCGTGTGTTTTTTAATCAAACCAAGTACAATTTGTCTTCAATGATCTGCTCTCAACTCATGACATTGGATAGAATGAATTGCTATGAGTGAGGTACGTAATGATAATAGGGATAAAAATAACACCATGAACAGAACACAATGTTTCTTGTCTTTAAAAATGTTATGATCTGTATTTTTTAAATCATCATGCTGGTATGATTTTGTAAAGACAGTAGACATTCTAATTTCTAACTGTATGAGAGTTTGACCCACAAACCTATGGGAACATGCACATTGGTAGTGGTATAAGAATACTTCAGTTTTCTTTATGTGGTTAATGGTTAAACATTGGGTGATATAAATAAAAATGAGTACAGTCAATTCCGCTTAATCGGGATGCTGGTTAATCGGGCCAAACCGACTAAATAACACAAATTTACTCCGCTTATTTGGGACAATATTTTGCTTAATCGGGACAGTAATTGTGTAAATTTGACGTATGAAGTTTATTCTATGGAATAAAACGCATTGTTAGAGTTAATATCGTCACTAATTGAGAAACCAGCCTCACAAATGAGAACTGATATATCGGCCCATGAACACTTAACAGATATACTTCAATTTTTTGGCAAATGAGAGGAATTATAAAGTTCTAAAATTGTAAATGTTGTCAGATAATAACCATGAACCACTTCGTTCATGCTGATGTAAATATAAACGCTATGGATGGTTTGTTAGCTACATTTAGGTAATATCTTAAAATTAGCCTTTTGCATTACTCCGATTATAATTATTGCTTGATTCATCTGTGGTAGAATTTGTATTGGAGTATCAGTTTTGAATATACAAAAAAGAAACGTTTTTCAATTCATTAAATAAAATATTAAAAAAACAGCACCTGTAATTTTTTGGAAGTTCGGATAATTGAGCCACCAGCTTACTCGGGACAAAATAAACTTGTCCCGATGTGTCCAGATTAAGTGTAACTGACTGTACATACTTTATGCTGAATTTATTATCAGTGATGTTGCTAACAGTGGGTATCTGCTCCAGATTTTTATACCTATGTATTGAACATTTACATCAATATATTGATCATAAAGTATATATTCATGAGCATAAACTACATACTCATTTTTACTAATACCACCAATTGCCAACTCAGCCACTACCGCAGTTGAAATTACCCTATGCTTCACAATAACAGAACCAACCAAATTATAACATAAAATCAACACTATGGGATTAAATAAATATTGGGTAATCATGCTATAATCTGGAAACTTTACCTTTATTGTACTTCTGATGCATCTAGATGAATTTTTTTATGTTGAGCACTACTCACGTAACCTGGGTTTATTTAATAATTTGTAATAAGTAATGGTTAAAATTGATTTAATTATTATTGAAACTATCTTCTACTTAAATGTTGTCATGTGTTTGCTATAAAGAAAACTGGCTCAATGAGAGTGTTCCAAATGACACAATGTTATCCCCAATTACTTTATGACCATAAGACAATGTCTACCCCTAGAAGACAATTCTGATCTACCCCATTGACATTCAATTTTCTTGTTACCTTAACCTGCTTTTGAACAAAAATGAACATTTCTCAGATAAGTGTTTGTATTCTCGAGCCTATGCTATTCAATACCTTTACTCTAGATTTGAATATTTGTCATTCCACTGAAATTATACATTCAAACATACGATATGGAATGATATATAATTTAAATACGTAAACCAACCCGAAAATAATCAACGTAACTACATAGCCTCACTTTTTTAAAGGTTTCATCTGAACATTGCTTAATAATGCATATAACCTTAACTTATTTATCATAACAATAAATATTTTTTAGTTTTCGATTTACACACCTGCCGTGATATCTTTATCAATGGCGTTGAACTGCGTGTTTTGTCCTCCGATTTTTGCTACTAAAAGTACGATTAATCCCCAGGATGGAGTTTCTGTGTTCATGATCAAATCCCTAAAAAAAATAATATCACGATATAGTTCATTTTACGTAAATATCATAAATAAAATTAAAAAATGTTATTACTTTGCTATTGACAATAATGGATGATTGGTTCCGAGTAACTTCCGTAAGTGAACGGCAACGTTGGCAACTTCATCACTTAGCAACCATCGGAGATTCAGGAACGAAGTTGGATATCCAATTACTTTTTCAGCATCAGCGATGGATTTGTTCCAAGTGGGTGCTGGCTCAAATTTCGGTTTTTCATTAGTCGATGAAAGCGTGGACAAGGAGGATACAAATTTTCGAATTTTTATTGTCTGCCTGGCGTATCTTTGAAGCGTGTGCATCTTGCGGTGTTAATATGATGTTGATGTTATCCTGCTGAAACTAAATCAAATTTGATATTTTAGATTTTATGTTTACTGTATCACTCATTTTGCAAATACATACTAACACAAGGAACTGAGCCTAATAGATAGTCACATACTGAGTAATGTTTCAAAGTTAGTTTTTGTATAGTCGAATCACTATTAGAAGAGCGCTGAGAGAGATAGACAATATTATAGTCACTATATGATATTAAAATCACCATAAAATCGTATCAATATATATTTGTGAGAGATATTCTATGATCTCAGTGGTTTAATAATAGTGAATCGACCATAGACTGGGTGACATAAAACTAGGGACAACCATGAACTACTTATTATAGGGGAATTTTTACCAAACTGTTATGTTAGGCTTCCAGTAATGAGAAATTGATCAAATTTTGAACGAAAAACAATAAAGGATTCATTGATATTTTCAATAAGGTGTTGGTTTGTCCATCTTATTCTCAGACTGTGCCAGGGAGCTTCCAGAGACTGTGCAGGGTTAGCTATAGGCTCTTTAAAATCTTCCCATTATTTACTATTGTTTGACTAGTAACAATGGCACTTACTGACTCTTAGGTGTGTAGGAAGAAGTGTCTGTAGCAAAGCTACTGACTCTTAGGTGCGTAGTAAGGAGTGGCTGTAGCAGAGCTATCGGCACAATGCTACGTTTTTCTGTAGTTTTTTCCAGGATAAGTCATATGCAAAATTTTTATTAGGCGATTACCTACAAAATTTCTAAATTATTCATAGATATTAAAGATCATTACGATTAGTCAGTCAGTGACTACAGTCTCGAGCAAGCAGCCTCCTCTGCCTACTGCCTTCTCCGAGATTGCCAACCGCGTTGGCTTCTTTGGCACGGCCAGTCGCCGGTGTGACTGGTTTCTTCAAAAGAACAACAACATCCATCACCACACTACACCCCGGCTGGGGAAGAGAACTCCGGGTTATTATTCGCGGGACCTACCTGGCTGTCCCTTTGGAGGATGTGGAAGAATATCTCATCACCCAGGGCTTTAAACCCAGTAGTCACTTGCATGAAGCACCCCAGAATAAGAGCAGAAATGCCTCTTATACTGGTCTCTTTGTCCAGAGACCAAGGCCAGATATTCGATGTCTCCAACCTATGCGGCGTGAAAGTTAACATGGAGGAGTCAAAACGTCCATCATTACCAGGACAATGCAGCCGCTGCCTCGTCTACGGCTACTCCTCCACAAACTGCAACGCAACCGAGAAATGCCTACATTGTGCCAAAGAACACAGCATTGACCGATGTACCACACTGGACGAGCCTCCCAAGTGCGCGGGCTGCAGTGAACAACACCGGACTAGTTATCGGGGATGTCGCGACGGTCCAGAGCCCCGCAGTCACAACTCCACACCAAAACCGTTCTCCATCCAATTACAAGACCCGTCCTCTTCAAAGCCGAATATTTGCCTCGTATCACGAACATCATCAAGTTAGAGTTTATGATATCCTTCAAGGTTATACATTCAGAGATATCGTGTATAGCTTGTTGCCGACCGTGTAAGCCATGAGCATAATTGTTTTCCAGAGTTGTCTGTCCTTCGCCTTATCTTCCAGTTCTAAAAACTTCTTAGTGTTAGGACCTCCATGACAGCCTCCCTACATCTCTTCTTTGAACTTCGCGGGTTTCGGATATACTTGGCCTTCTTCTATGCAATTCCGGTCATCCTACTCTCCTCCAGCAGCGTCTATACGTGTCCCAACTATTGCAGTTTTCATGATGTTATTGTCTTTCCTCACTTATCTCTTCTTTATATACCTAATGTGAAATATAATATTCTCCTTAAAATCCACTCCCACTGCCATTTCTGCAAATCATCCATTGTCATCTGCGTCTTTTTTATAGCTATTATACTGGTCTTAACACAATCTTAGACCTTGGAATGTGTGACAGTAGGGCTCCCTCCTTACTCAAACCCAATGGTATCACGCCTTGTCTCGACCTTCAAACCAATGTCTTTCACTAGCTTGCAAAATAGCTATGGAATTTTCAAATGACAAACGAGAAAAGAGCCCTAGCAGACGTAGTAACAGAAATCAGAGAATCTAAGAAAGCCAAGCCGACATATACAACAAGCACTATTCTAAGCCAGTTAGATCTACTTAGCTGTACTCCAGAGGTCTATAATTCCAAACGTTTTGGAAATGTACCTGAATAATTCGGCGGAGTGCCCTCTGCGCAGCAGAGGAGGGAGAGTCAACCACAACACTTCCGACACATAGCAATCATACCCTACCATTTACAAGTAGGTACTCGAAGCCTACTATAACATTGCGAGATTGGACAAGAATTTTAAAAACGCGCACTAACCCACACGCCACAACACACAAAAAGAACAAGAACATATGATAGTTATAAGTAATCACAAAGACAAAACTAATACCATAATACAAAGAAAGAACAAAAACGTCCCTACGACGGCTGGTCACCAAGGGAGAGTTAACGGCCGTTATCATTAGTGTTAATGGTAGTAGTAACCGACGCCATTATAGTCAAAGTAGTTCTGATAAAACAAAAATACTAATGACTCATGTTCATATATATGTCACTATTACGTATGGTACCATTACCACTACCACCAGTCATAACGCACCTTACGACTGATACCCGCCAAACATCAAACATTTATATCTGCATGTTAAACGTCAAAACATTGAAAGATGACACAAGAGAATGCCATTGGAAAACATTCTCCAAGAAATTAAATGGGTCATCTTCGGTATGCAATAAATAAAGAAAAATACCGAAGTTATAACTGAAAGTACGTCTCTTCATATATTTTGCCATAATGCCGTAAACCTGCACAAAAGGGACAATACGGAGTGGGTTTTTACATGTCACCAGGCCCGGACACCGGAACAATTGACAGATGGAGTGCACTCATTAACAACAGATGGAAAGATAATATAGAATTATTCAACGTTATTAACGCCCGCATGGCAATCCTCATTGTAAGAATAAAGAAACTTTCTAGACAAAAATAATTATCTTTTACGCACCAACCTGCGAAGCATCAGAGGAAACAATTGAAGACTTTTACCAGCTTTTAGAAGACCAACTAGATGAAGCGACCAACAACAAGATAGAGACAACAATCGTCGGAGATTTTATTGCAGAAATTGTTTATTGCAAAGCAGAAAAAAGTGAGATAAAAGAACAAACATAAGGGGTCTAGAAATAATATAGGGGCAAAACTAATCGACTTCTGTACTAGATACAGATTTAAAATGGCAAAGGCTTCATACAAAAAGTGATATACGTATGTGGACATGGGAGGCACCATTACGATATGAAAACAATAGATTACCTTTTAGCAAAAAATATAAAAATGATATCCGACATCGGAACGTTAAACAATTTTAAATTTACTACAGACCATAGACTATTGAGAGCAACAAAGAAATTACTTAGAAGAAATCTGCCACCTACCAAAAACTATAATGTACATGACCTCTACAACAAACTGGAAAAGTAATGGAAAAATAAATACGCACAATACGCTAGAAGCATGCAAACATTAAAGAAAGAAAATAAACACTCGAAAGCCGAAAATAAAACACCATACAAAAAGAAACTCCGAGAAATAAGGAAGCGAGCTAAAAAGATGGCACAGAGAGACAAGAGACAACAGGACGAGGAAATTATTCTGTGAGCAACCGGACCGAGTTAGTATCAAGGGAAAACAATGGTTTGCAAACTTTAGTAAAGCTGGACAAATATTATGTCGATTGCAACGTTTTTCTTTGAAAAATTCTGTGGTGACACAAATGTTGATAACAAATACAATACGTGATAACAAAAAATAATTTCCCGCTGCAGTGAGGATTCATCACCGTTCCTAATAGACAAAATAGAAACGGAATTAGTTAACCTAAAATACAATAAGGCGCGTGGGACCGATCAAAGGATAAATGAAATAATTAAAAGAAGCCAAATACCGTATGGTAGATACTAAAAACATTCCAGATAATATCTAACAAAATATTGTGAGGAGAGATACCATGACAGTAAGAGAAATCTAAAATTGTAATCTTACACAAGAAAAGAGATAGATCGGATATCAATAATATTATAAACCGATAAGTCTAACTCTAGCTCTATGCAAAGTATGTACAAAAGTAACTCAGCAACCCAGCAGGCCTCCCAAAAAAAATAGATCAAAAACAGATCATTTACAGTTTGGGAACCAACTGGTGATTGAAAATGTAACTGTATATAACATCAGCTACATGGGCTATACATGTACTGCAAAAAAGCGTTCGATGCACTGGCACACAGTGCAATATGGCAATAAACGAACTATATCGGAATAGCTCACCCACCGCCAGCAAGGAGGAAGGGGGACTTTTATTATCGATCAAGAATGGGGTAAAACAAGGCGAATCACTGTCACCAGACCTTCTCAATTGTGTCCTACAGACGGTAATGAACTCTTACACTTATTCAGGAGGAATAACAATAAATAATAAATGGCAGAATTTCTCTATATGTTAAGATTTGTATACGAGATTGTCCTGGTGGCACTGGACAAAGAAAGCAAGAAGGTTGGGCTCAACATTATTTACAACAAAGCACAAATACTAAGCAATAAATAAATAAATAAACAAAAAGCCAATATCAATTTAATCAATCGAGTACGTGAACGACTATATACTTGGGCCAGGTAATCTCTTTTAACAATAGATTTAAAAAAAAAATAATCAGAAGAACAAAACTAGCTTGGAAAAGATACTGGTCCCACAAAACATATTTTTATTCAACGTAATCCTCGCAATTAGGTAGGCCATTAAAATGGTCATGGATACAACACATAATGAAGCAAAAAAGGGTTGGACAAGAGAAATCACTGACAGGATCCCAATGAACAATAGCAGAGGAAGATGTGAGCAGACATCAAAGCAGAGACAGGGACTCTATGGAGCCGGAATGCGAGGGACGGTGGTTTGTGGCAAACTTGGGGAGGGGGGGGGGGCTTTTATTGAACAGATGTACACCAGAAACGAAACCTTAAGATGAATCATTATTAAGGAATATATTGTATTTTATTTTGAGTGCATGAATAAAAGGTTATTATTATTATGTATATTGATTCTTTTAACAAGCATCTTATGCTTATTCTGTAAACTGTCCACGCCGTCTATCTCGTAGTCACCGTCAAATGTTTTAGATATCAGCATTTCCTGTAGTATTTTCTGAGCAGTGCGATTCTTTTATATAGATTGGCTGACAGCCGGGAATGCTTGTATTCAAAACATCATCCATTATGTCTTATTGCTAAAAATTTGGTGGGTTGTCGCTTTTCGTCTTCTAAAAGCCAGCCGGTACTCTCCTCGTTTATTGCCTTTTCCAGTTTCTTGGTATTTTCTTCATTTTGTAGTTTTGTGTAATAATTCTTATAACTTCTGTTACAAACCTTCCCCACCGCATGGCATACATACCACTACATATAATTCAATTTCTGCCGAAACTCTTATTGTTCTTAAGCAATTGAATGATTTTCTCAACTTCTTGCCATGTGGGTTCCGCAATTCTTCCTCTACTCAGTCTTCAATCAGAATCTCGTAAAAATATTGTCTCCAATTTTCGCTGACTTATCTTATCTCTGTCTATAATGTCCATACACTAAACAAATTCTTGCTTGTGCGCTTTTGTACGTTCTTTGCAATTTACATACTTGATTGATGTATGTTGATTTGTGCCTCTCTTTGTGTCTTAGTGCTTTCATCAAAATAAAAACTACCGCGAGAACTACGGATGAAAAGTTAGCTTTAGATCAAGCCACTAGTCGGTCAAATGTAGCATGCACATTGGCCGTGGACCAGATACGACTATCATTGTTAGAATTGGATGGCTGCGGCTGGTGTCAAAATCCATTTGCGATGTTGTTTGGTGAATTTTGAATGGCAATATTGGCAACACAGTTGTATAGAATGTATTTTGCTGTCTCTTGCACTTCTAGGCATAGGCTCAGCCCAGCCTATATGGTGTCCTTGGTGGTAGTTTAGGTTCCTCTGTCCATTCAGAGTGATATGATTGATTTAACATTTGTTGACGTTGTAGTACATAACTTCGCCTGTCTTTCTCCCTGTATTTCTTACCAGTACGAACTAGCCAGTGCAGTGTAGATTAAACCGTAGGAATATATTATCATTTTACCATATGAATATACTATTATGTCCTCACCAACCACTAAACAATTGTTGATTATTTGATTGTTGAAAAAATAATGTAGGTTCTGTGATGGTTTGGAAAGCAATTTTATTTGCAACTTATACTGATCTTGTCTCGTTACGTGGCCGTTCAAGTGGACGATGCAGTAACATTCGCTACATACCGTTTAATTCCTAACCAATACGTGAAATAAATGTGTACACTGTACCTATCTATGTATGTGGGAAAATATACATACTTAATTTGTTCAGGAGTTTTGATTAATTGCTTACACCTCAACAATAACAAATTTTCTAAAATAAATGATTCCAACAAAAAGTTCTTAGCATTAATCTTAGGATTAAAAAAACTTAAAAATATACCATAGAAGTTCCATAGTTCCATAGAAAAATGAAAGGTTACCAAATTGCCACAATAAAATGAACACTCCATATATTAACATATTTAAACTATAGCTTGTTTAAAGCTCAAAGCTTCTGTTTGAAACATTTTTTGGATTTTTTACGGTTGGAGAATTATTTACGTAATAATTTTGACTAATCCTGTATAATGACCTGACTAAAAACAAGAAAATATTGAGAAATGATTTTGGTACTGTTCCATTCATGAACAATACGAGAGTGCCTTTGAGAGATAATGTATCTAATGAAAAACGTTTACCATAATGCTCAAAAATGGTTTGATATACCTACCTATTGACATGCTATTGACCGTATACTATACATATGTATATGATGATTTCCGTCAATATCGATATACGTCAATTTACGCCAACAAAAGTATGACAACACGTGCTGTTAACCCATTTTTTTACGTCCGTCAGAAACATGGACTAGTGATGTTTTTAAATAACGTTTAAATGTGTTTTAGTTAAGAATATTCAGGGATTTTAATCAAAATTTAGGTAAGTTTTTCAGTATTTCCAGTACACTAAATTTTATTTCTTATAAGGTTACCCCAAAATTACAAATATATTTTGTAATAACTCAACGTAGGCGTCTAGGGGGTACAATGAGTATTCAGCATGATTCAGTATGTGCCATTGTGACAAGTCTCTCTATCGACATGTATAATACCTATTAAATGAACATTTGACCCATATGACCATAAATCGGTGATGCTGGACATACCAACTCTGCGTGAAAATAGATATATTGACAACACATGTATGAACATACAGCGAGCGTGTAAAAAATATTGGGATATCTAGGTATTAAGAAACATGATCAATAACTAATACAAATAACTTATGGATACCAAAAAAATCCTTTTAAAATATCCGCTGATGTTTCCCTACAATAGAGCGTAAGCATGTGCGTTCGGAGTTGACGACATTTGCAATAGAGAGAAAGAGAGAGATTGTTTAAAATTTAACTGTTTTAAGAATAAGAATGGAAAATTGCTGAGGAAGATGATGTGGCTGAAGAAGAGCCAAAGAAAATCAAATGCTGGAATAATAAAACAGAAATCTCCAGTGCATCGAGTCTAAACTCCAGCGAGCTATATAACACGAGTTGTACAGAAAGAAATATGAAGGACGTAGAGTACCTACGTATCAAAAAACCAAATTACATATTCCACCATAAGTGTAAACAAAGTAACACCAAAAACAGAAAATCTACCAATGGAAAAAATAAAATTGTTAAAAAATATTTAAAATAATAAACGATACAGGATAAGGAATCAATGCTGGAGGAAAAATTGGGAACAGAACGAAGGAAACTTTGGAGCCAATCAGTACAAAAAGAACTACAAGAAAAGAACATTTGCTCAACAACCAAAATGAGCACATTTACCTATTGAAAGGTGTCCATATGGCCAGCAGCTCACAGCTGGTAACACCATATCCATAGAGGCTCTTGTATGTGTGTGAGGAGCCATCATGAGGCTGTTGCGGTAGGGAAGGTGGAATAGCTTACATAAAGACCCAAAATTGATAATAATATCAGTATAAAAGCACCAGCAGGCGACTTGAGGCTGTGCGTAACCAACGCATCAATGATAAAAACTAAATTGGCTGGAGACTTCAACGTGAATTTTGCAGTTGCAGACTACACGAACAGCGGAGGTTGCCCACCTACTTGCAGGTTTCGGCCTACAATGGGCAAATCACTTCCCAACTAAAAGAAACGACAGAACGCAGGATTGCATCGACAACATCTTTATGACCACTACGAATTCAGGGTTCTGTCAGTAGTGTTCATATCAAACCACGAACCTATTTTATCCAACGAACCGTCCTAAGGTGCATTTGATAGGTAACTTGACATTTGACCTTATGACGATAAGGTTTCGGTTGATATATTTGGGCTGCATACGAATCTGAGCTTGAAAGTTCAATACATGTTCCATATCACGTCAGGTTACTGCGTTTTTTGTTGTTTCGTGCATGTAGGCGTCAGGTAAAAGTGTAACGATTAATGTTTACTATGAGACCATTTTCAAATTTCTAGGACGACGGGTTCAGTTCGTAATGGCCTGTTTTTACATTTCGACCCCACTTTTTCGAAAATCTTTCGCAATAGAAAATTTCGGAGCCCTGATTTGTTTTCAGAGCAATTAATTCTACCCAAAACGAAATCCCATATTCAATTTAAAAAGAAAAAACATGTTACTTAGAGTATTAAAAACCCAGTAAGAAAAAGTAGGGTTGCCATTTAAAAAATATGTCGATAAAGTCATGACTTAGTAACAATTCACGGCCGGAAGTTGAATTTATCGCAAAAATGTGTATTTTAATAATTAAAACAAGACGTGCTCAACGATTTTTTAAAATAACAACCCATCTCATTTAATTACTACTACACATGTAAACAGAGAGAAAAGTCATTTTGGAGTATGTACAATATGTACATACATATAATATGTACCTACTCGCTGAAAGGGGTAAGATGTCAAATAAAAATAAAATAGAATTAATTAGGCATTATCAGTCATCGATTGAATTTGAATATCAATATCCTACCCTAAACCATTCAATAAAAGTGTTGTCAACTACTTGTAATTTTGAACAGTATATCCAAGGCATATAAATATAAATATAAAAAAATCTGCCTTGAGTATATCAGCTAAGTTTAAAATAAAAACAACGTGTCCGAATATTTTTCAAACTCACTGTACGTCTACAACGCAACGAACGCAACTTACTAGGTAAAACTAAAAACAATGGAAGAAAATACATTTTTAACGATGATTATTCCTTATAATATAAATTCAACCAACTGAACGAATTCATTACTTTGCGATTATTGTTAATGTATAATTTCAAAACAAAACAAACAAATAATTGCGTACCTAACCTATAAATACGTACCTACTTCATTATACAATCTTCCATATATCCATGTACACCTCGTGGTCCTGACGCAATAAGCTACTTATTGCAATAATTGTATAATGCACTTAAACTATACGTACACTTTGCACTGCACGAAATTATTTGGTGGTATATTCTGAACTATGCCCTTGCCAATTTGGATTATGTGTGTAGGGCCCTGCACTGCACTCTGCAGTACTCAAACAAAACTAGAATGCGCGCGCAAAACTATTAAACTTCGTTTAAAAATACCGAGATAAATAACAACTTATCAATTAAAAAATTACCCGTTTCAACATGTGAACGAGAATAATCTTATGTGGTGAGATTTGCTTTATTTAAATCACGTTCCACCTTGATCGCAATTAACCTTGTGGCGGAAAATCGAATATACTATATTTAATTGGAGTCATTGTCGTGTAGGATGACCTTGTATGAAGTCAACATTATTCATTACATTAATAGGAATACGGACATGAAAAATTATCATAACTTTATTAATTTTTAAATAAACCTAAGACTCCAAAAGGTATTTGGTCATTAGTAATAATGACTCATTCCAAAAGTTTTAAATACAAAGGCATCCGTTCAAATTAAAAGTTGTACATATAAGTTTTCCGCAGAAGCCCTGCTAAAAGGCCAGCTCAAGCCCTGTCCATTATGTTTTTTTTCGTTTCGCTTTTCCTTCCGGTTCATTTAAAAAAGAAGTACAGTATAACCTCGATTATCCGTGCCGTTTAATCCGTGCGGCGGATCCTCCGAGCACCGGAACACACACGCGCCACGCCCATACGTTTCAAACGTATGGGCGTGGCGCGTGCGTTATTGTCCTTAGCAACAAGCAAAGTTATAATTGCTCCTAAATACGAACTAGAGGGCAACCGGTGATATCCCACTCCAATCGAAAAGTCTCGCGGTTGCTTCAAAACGATGACGAGAGTCGACTCCCAGTTGTCCGTTTCTAGTTACGCAGATAATCGCAAATGAAGTTAAACTGCGCATGGTTCAAAATACACATTTTTGTTTTATTCGCTAAAGTCTGTGTTAGTTATCAGATGTGTTCGTCTGAAACCCGTCTGCGGTTGACAACGCATGAAAAAATGCGCTTTTGTTGCTAAAGATCAAAGGACCACTTGTCGCTATAGCGCTACGCTCTTGCGCATTACCATATTTTACCTACTTCCCAGAGTGCAATCCAGTTGAAATTTTGCGTATAGACAGATTTCTGGTGACAATGCATGAATAAATAAAAGAAACTGAAAACTTTTTCTAAATTTGCAAAATTTTTAAATAATCGAAAATTATCAAAGTCACCATTGATTGAAAGTGGGGCGAAGACTACCACCCAGTAGAGATTATAAAAAAATAAACATATGTTGGGCATTTTCTCAAAATGCATCTCAAAAACTGACTTCTTTTCTAAAGATTATGAAGAGAAAACTCGATCTTGAAGTAATAGAAAAAATAGTGGTTTATAGCGCCAAAAATCTCCGTTTAGCGTTGATAAAATACTGGTGCTGATTTAAAAACGCTACCGCAGTAAATTTATTAGTTAGCAATTAACCAATAGCTCGGATGACATACTACATTAGCAAAGGAATCTAACCACTGCACTGTATAGAGATTAGGGAATGAGATAAATTCATATTAACAGTATTGGTTTAGTTATCCATTGAAGGGGTGAAGAGACTTGTGGGCGGTGCAAGAATCACAAGGAATGTTCGCCCTACATTCGAACCAAATGGATTTTATAGAGAGGAAGCTTGGAGAAAAGCGCAAAATATTTTTAACAATTTAATCTGAACCAGGCTACCCTGCCGCAACCTTATTATATCTCCACTACCAAGTATTATCCCATTTTCGAACAAAGATAATTTTGTAAATAATAAATCAAACTTCTTTCTGATATATAAAAATTAATTAGTCGTTTCTATACGAGAGGAGCTCACGTGTGCATCTCCTTTATACCGGGAGAACCAAAATTATTTCTTGGATTTTTTGTGGTTTGAGACATACTTAATAATAATATTTAATATTTTCCTGTGGCTGTGCTAAGGCAGAGAAGAGTATAAGCAGAATTTTATACTCTTCTCTGCCTTGACCGTGGCCGCCGCGTGTAGTGTGGAAAGACCCTAAACTCTGGTTTTGTAACTATGTATTTGGGTATCTGCCATGTTGTTGTTTTTGCACGCTCAACATGCCAATCAGTAAACTTTTTATTAGTAAATAGTTATCATCCAATTTCACAGAAATTATTAAAATGGAACTCCTTCATAACAAAATACCACAGTTATACAACCGTTCAAAAACTGGTCAAACCGCACCAGTCAGTCCTGGAGACCGCGTTGAAAATTCTAATCAAAAACAATTGATTAAATTGGCAATCCATTGCGTGATGATTTCAGTCGGACTAACTATAGCAGTGTCTATGAAATCTCCCGAAGCTGCCTAGTTTTATCTACTTATGCTAAAAGAGACGTTGGCGCAAATTGAAATTTATATTTACATTTTCAGGTCAGATCGTCTGAAAGGAATATGGTTAACTTCGGTGCGGGGTGTGGGAAAAATTGCATCACCGTGATCTTGTCTTCCGCCTTGAAGGTTCACGGTAAAAATGATGATGATCAGGATCACGAGTAGTTTACTACAGGGTGCTGCAAGAAAAAGAGGTGGCGTCTCGACCAGTGTTGGTAAGTTTTATTCAGTATGTAATTAGTTCTATGTTATAATTTCCTACAATTATGTTCTATTTAATTGCGATCATCATAGAACCATTTATTCTGTAATTTCTTGATTCATACTTGAATTATTTGGACGTCAAAATTGGTTAAATGTTAAAACATGTTTTAAAGGTAGTTTTAAATGTTGTATTTTAAACTACCGATCTTTGTACAGCTTTTGTTGTTTTTCATAAAATATTACTATACAATATGAGTGGTAGCAAGTAAAATAAGGAATTCAAAGACGCCGCGCCGATTAAAATACTTACAAATAAAATAATTGCATAATTTAAAACATGTTTAAAATAAGTTTTATTCCTTGTTTAAAACATGTTGTTGTGTGTGTGATTTAAAACATGTTTTATTTCATGCTTAAATCAAGTTTTTTTTTGCGTGGTGTTTAAAAACATTGTTTCGTTAAAAAACACCATTTTATAAAAAAATACATGTTTGCTTTGTTAAAAAAAAAGTTTTTATAACAACCCTGCTTTGTATGTGCATTCATTTTCTGCGCGCAAAAAAATAAGCAAACGTTGTACACCTATTGGAGTGACTGTATGTCATCAATATTTCACCAGCTGGACTAGTTGCGACTAGTCGCCCATAAAAACAAGTAGAATCATCTCGAACTAGCTGAAAAAAGGTAAAAAGTAGTCTCTATAGTGTGAATATCCCAACACCATGTACGTATTCCAAAATGTGAACAACACAACTTTCTGTGCTCGAAAATGTGAACAAATGTATGAAATACCAAATACTAATGTGACCAACCGTCCTCCGTTTGGGAGGACAATCCTCCATTTTACAGAGCTGCTCTCCTTTCAATTATTGCCCTCGTTGCCCTCCTTTTGAATGCGTTATGCACTATTATGTGACTTTGACTGCTAAAACAGCATTCGTCCCCATTTATTCAGTATAATGTCAGGAACTCATTAATGTATTTAACAAAAAGATCAATCAATAAATATCTCGGAAACTCAGAAGCTATTGTTACATAAAGAAGGAAGCCCCAGATATGATTGATAGAGTGCATTTATTTTTACTTTATCATACGCAGTATGTAAAGTACTGTAATCGTGCCGAAAATTTTTTTTGAGATTTTAGCGGAAATAGGTCTTTATGGGTCCCCTGAACATTTTTGACCAAGGTACAAAAAAATGTCTGTGTGTGTGTGTACCCGATTTTTGTAACGACGATTCCGGAGAAACTACTAAAGGTATCGGGACGAAAGTGCGTATTTAGAAGTTTTATGACCAAACTTAGAGCTGAAAAGCTTTTGGTTCAAAAGGGTCCAAAGGAACTGGCTGTTTCCTCTAAGCATTTTTCAAGGATCTGGCAAATGAGCTGCCATTTCTGTAATTTCGTCAAAATAGTTAAATAATAAATTAAAGTAGAGGAAATTTTTAATAATTTATGCCTATGATATTTTTTGGTAAAATTAATAGTTTAGCTTCAAGAGCAAATTCTATTTGATCGAGATAGGTCGCATCTGCATTGATATGAAACTACATAGTAGCCTGGATTTGACAAATATTTTTTTGTGCTGTCACCACAGAAATGTCTATGGCTGTCACACTCGAAAACAGCTGATTTCATCAGAGGTTGGAGAACCGCTATTGAACGTTGCCACTCTAGTACAGCAAAGTACAAACTACAAAATTCAAATAAAATAAGAATACCAATTTGATTGTTTGTTGATAAGAAATATCAACCCATTGTTATATCTAATTGTAAAAACAATAAATGGAGAAAATTGAAAATAAAGTATAGCGATGAGTGTAGTTATATTTTACTATGCTGGTACGAATGTGACATCTACAATGACATGAACGAATATAAATCTGTCAGAATTTGAATTAGCTTTTTAAACTTGACGTTTCGTAGAAAAGTGGTATCAACCTAACATTTCCTATACAGAAATATAACCATTTTAGATTTTTTTTTTAAATACGTATTTCTCAAAAGGCAACACAAAAAACGTTGATGTCACTCCTGACGAAAACTACATAGCGCGACTCACTCACATGGGACGGCGACGCTCCGCCATCGGTGACGCGCCGCATCACCGCTCGTCGCGCTATTCTGTACTTTCGGCACTTGTGAGATAAATAACTATTGTTCTGATGACAGTAGGTAGTGTCAAATGCTGATGCTTTGACAATAGCTACTATTGATACTATTGAATATCAAAATATCTATCAAATCCCGGCTAACTAGTTTAATTTTAATACAGACACGATTTATCTCAATCAAATAGATTCTCACGCAGCTAAACTATTAATTTTATATTTTGTATGATAAAGTCATGTGCCTGGCCACATCAGATTTTTTTATTGTGTATTGATATGCACGAAGTTCTATTTACAGAAAAATATAGTTTTTAACGTTTGAAAATATAATACTGGAGCTAAATATTTTTAAGAACCTGTACACTACCATAAAAAAGAATAAGGAATTGATAGTGAATTTTGGTACACTGGAACTGAAAGCCGGGGAGTGTTTTCGTTATTAAATTTCTTACTTCTGTGAAGTAGCTTTGAAAAAAAAACATATTATATTATATAATGTACACTGTACAAGCTCATTATAAATGATTGTAGTCAAAGTAGACCATGCCCATGAACATTTTTGCCACTATACACAGACAAAACAAAAACTGTTGAACTTGAAATAGGTTATGCAACCACTTTAACTATATAATACAAAAATTGGAGTAGATGATATGTAATACTAGTAATTTTTTAACTTAAGAAACTCTTATGTTATCTATTCCAATTTTAAACTTTAATATCAACCCACGCAACGAAGACTATCGTAACGCAAGTGCAATCCCTATGTAGTTGCTATAGTCTTCGTTGCATAGGTCGATATGTGTAATATATTCAGATGTATATTATTAAATTAATTCAGTACAAATCATCATTTATTGATTTGGGGTCCTTTATAACATACGTTAAAAACCCAAATGCAGAAAAACTAAATTCTAATAAGTTACAGTTGATGAGTAAAATTTTTCAATTTTTTTTTTCTTTTCTGTGTTCGATATTAATTACAGATAATATTGTAAATAATAAGAGCAACTAAAATACATGAATAATTTTTATTTTTTACATATTTCACCACTTATAATCATTAAAATATGTTTCATCTACAACCATTCTCTCTAAATATAAAAAAGAATTCTCCATTTAAAATAAATTAAAATTTTATTGTTTGTTGTATTACTAAATATAGAATTCTATACTAAGCTAAATGGAAAATTTACGTATTTACAAAAAAAAAACCATAGATGAAATTTAAGATATTTTTGTAAAATATGAATAATAAATAAAAAGGTTAAAACAATAAATTAAAATATAGATTGACATTCTACATGATGCTGATTACGGAGCTAAAATCTAGTACACATTATCGTAAAAAAAATATGTGTGCGGTTCCCTGACGCAATTTTGTCACTTCTCTTCTTCACCTTAATAAACAAAAAATGAGTTTATCTTTACAACTGCAACAGTTCAAAGGCAAATATATCATAATTTAATGAGGGAAGGTGCATGCACTTCTTGGATAGTTTTTAATTTAAAAACCACCATTAATTATTTAAAAAAAAATCATTCCTATTACACATCTTGCATCGCAACAATTATATTTGCCAGCGCTGTGCGAGCCTCAGATTCCGGTAGCCTATTAAGCATTTCCAAAGCTGTATATGAGTGCTCCCTTTGTAACGCCTTAGTCCTTTCCAATCCCGGCCCATTTCTAACCTCCCTTCGTATAACATCGTAGTCAACGTTATCGACACTTTCCATCCCCTTCTCAATTTCCGAGTACAGATTCGGATCGTACTGAAGGTGGAACATCACAGGCGCGGAAACAAGACTGAACGATCCGATGGAACCATGCAGGAATGGCTCACGATCCAAACAAGCTTGCCAGGCCAAGGCAAGATGCTTCCCGAACAGATACCCTTTCTCTTGAAGCTCTTCCGGATGTCCTGCTAGCATGAGGGTACCTTGGCAGGATTTACCCAGGAGGCTACCTGGAATTCGGATTCAATAATAAACATAAAAACCTGGTATTTAACACAACACGCTATTACTGAAAGGCATTTACCCCAATATGTATTTAATTACTATAATTTTCAAAATTTTGTCAAATACGATTGCGGGTAGACAAAATTAACTATTTTTGAAGTGGAACTTTTTACAAGGATCCTTTCACAAGGTGGTCTAAAAGTAAAAGTTTCAAATTGAATAAGATGTAGATACAAATATAGCAGTAAACTAATTGTGGAAATTAAGGCATTTAATTGAATTAAATATATTATATACGAATGCTATTATATGCGGGAAATGCATGAAAATTTACTATTCAGACGCTAGGTATATAGCGAGTTAAGTGCCACCATACCTTTAACTGACAAAAAAGAATTTTGATAGAGTAGGGTGAAGGTGTGGAAAACAATATAAAGCTGATGCAAACAGGCGCTACCCTATGTTATCTGACTGTATTACACTGTATTTTAAAGTTATTTTAGTAAGTTTTACACATAATAAATACCATAACACCAAAAATATAATAGCAGATCAGGTTGGATATATGACATTGAAAAGTACGTACACCGTTTTATTTGATGCTAAATCAAAAGCACACCAAATCCGACCTACTCCCATCAGAAATGCAGCAAAATGAGGGTCGTGACGTTTTCCACATGTACAAATAGAATCAAGTGGCACAGAGTGTTCAATGACAAATTCCCATTTATTTTGAAAATACATGAAGGACACATGTTGATCTGAAGAAGCCGTGAAGAATGTCACGATTCTCAATCTTTTGACCCTATAAATATTAGTATTAACGTTGCACCATTATTTTGTTGTTGACGTTAATAAGAGAACAGTTGGTCCATAACACTTGCCACTTTACCATCCTTTTACAACAAAGTCTACGAATGAATCCTGACATAAATGGGGTTAGGCGCACCAAGTTATTAGGAACGCATATATTTTCTTCTATAATTGAGAGAAAAGGTCAATTTCAATTCCAATGATTTCATAGTTTCCAAGTTTCAAAGCTTAATATCTCACACACTCTTTTTTCCCAAAACTCTTCACAAAAAAAATTGGTTTGCAAGCCGCTCTACATTCAGCTTAGAAATGCAAAATAAAACTTTATAGTCTTGGGCACAGGTGGTCTTTATTTGTTCATAATATTTTACGGAACGCAAACTAAACATAAACTGCAATGAACGCTACCTACGTCACACTTCAAATATATGAAGTAGAAACTGCAGTGATTGAGGCATGAACGTTATTTTATTCATATGAAATGTGAGTATGAACTCACAAATAATATATTGAGAGAAGTACTTGCTCACAGTGAGCATCTGCTCCAAATTATATTCTTATGACTTGGCATATTTACGTCAAAATATTGAGCAAAAAGTTTTTTTAGTCATTTTTATTCATACCATCGATCCAGTTTTGCACTTCTAGTATTATTCTTATTGCATTTGGATTATAAATAATTACATTATAGTAAGTACGTATGCTTTCACAGCCAGAATCATTTAGAAAATAAACTGCTTCCGGGTTATGCCGTGTGTCAAGATTTGTAAATAGTGACGTTTCGCAAACCATGTTGCTCGCTTCTTCAGAGCTAACTGAATACTAAAGACCTACCAACGAAATCTCCCTTATCTACCTAAATTTACACCTCACTGCGCACATCTGGAGCTGCCGCCCCCATGTGCTTTTCCACCTGACCGCGTTAGGATCGATTTCCAGACCCTACTAATGCCAGTCCTCGCGAATGATGTTGTCAGGATGTTTGTAAATTTCGATGGCTTCTGTATTACTTACCATATCTGTCCAATACTGGCTAACTAGTTTTATAGTATGATAAAGTCATGTGCCTGGCCACATCAGATTTTTTTAATGGCCACCCCATATTTTGTGTACTTATGTCGATAGATCTGTTACTAGTTTTAAAAATGTTTTCGAGAACACGACAGTTGAAAATTAGGATATTATTGATACTTATTTGTTTATGGACAGTGCATAGCCGTTTTCAATTGATTTATTTGTGCTGAATACAAATCTGTGCTTGAAAGTTGCATATCACGTCAGATTATTACGCTTTTTTATATTTCTTCCGGAGGCGTCCGCACGCACATCACTTAAAGAATCAAGTAAATGCTTCAACATTTATGACCAAAGTTTTAGGATCCAAGATTTAGATGGAGGTTACTATGAAGTTATTTTGAAGTTTGTAGAACAAGGGGTTTAGGTGGCATAAATTTGTAAAAATTACCAAAATCGCGTTTTTTACATTTTTCCCCCAATTTTTTTATACTTTTTACGCACTTACTCTATGTATATTATATTACTCTAAGCTTTTAAGGTATCACGTGTTATTCCAATCTTTAAAAAAGGCGATTTGGCTAATATGTCGAATTATCGCCCTATCTCAATCATCTCAGTCTTTGGAAAACTATTTGAAATTGCCATCAAGAACCAAATAGAACAATATTTTAATGAACATCTCTTCTATGAAAATCAATTTGGTTTCAGAGTTGGGAAATCAACTACTTCTGCTCTAATTAAGTTAATGGACAAAGTAAACAAAGCAATTGATGACGGCTTATACACCAGCACTCTGTTCTGCGATCTGTCAAAAGCGTTTACTGTGTCCCTCACGACTTGTTAATAAAAAAACTTAAGTTATATAATTTTAGCCAACCCGCTTTAACTTTTCTAACGTCATATTTTAGCGAGAGATGCCAACTTGTAGAAATTTGCAAGCGACAGTCCGCACTACGTCACATAAAATCAGGTGTTTTTCAAGGATCTGTAATGGGACCCATTTTTTTCCTTATTTTTATTAACGACATCGGAACATATCTCACGGAGGGGGAGTTAATTTTGTTTGCAGATGACACTACGTCAATAAATTATAGTGATACTCTAGACTCGGTTCTGCGGGGGACATCGCGGATTCAGGAACGTCTCCAACAATGGTTCAACGCCAATGAGCTTTCGTTAAATCCTGAAAAGACTCAGACGATGGTATTTGCGACACGCCCTATAATTGGCTTTGAGAACGCTGAGAAAGTTAAGTTGCTAGGCATTATAATGGATCCCGCGTTGACGTGGTTCCAACATTGCGATCAAACTGCGAAGAAGCTTACTTCTTTAATATTCCTTTTCCGCAACTTGGTATCGGCCGTCTCTCGCGAGGTCTTAGTAAACGCTTATTATGGTCTCTTTGAATCCGTGATGTCTTATGGCATTCTAGTGTGGGGACACTCGGCATCGTCAGCGAGAATTTTTGGTTTACAGCGGAGGATCATTCGTGTTTTATGTGGCAGACGTTACAGGGATGATTCCAAACCGCTGTTCAAAGAGTTGGGCATACTCACCTTTCCCAGCATCTATATTTTAAATTGTTTGTGCTATATTAAAACAAACTTGGGTCGTTTTAATAACATCAATAGTGTACATCTTCACGCGACGCGTCAAAACATGAACGTCTATCAACCCTTTAGCAGGCTGAATAAAACCCGTAACGGTGTCAATTATTACGGCATTAAATTTTATAATCACGTACCGCAGGTAATTCGAAACTACCCTCTTATTAAATTTAAGTTAACTGTGAAAAATATGCTTATTACAGAAGCTCCATTCTCCTTTGATGAATTTTTTAGTTCTAACTTTGATATGTATGTGTGATCTCATTATACTTGTATACTAGTTTCTTTTTTTCCGACTCGTGTAAATACCATTGTATATTTAGCACTCAATAAATATTATTATTATTATTATTATTATGTGTGCTACAGGTTGCAGAACTTAATGCACATTATATTCTTTCTAGGGCGCATTATAATTTTCTCATGGTACAAATTAGATTATTGAATGTGCTTATAATATTTTCAAATTTTGAGTTATTTATGGACAATTATATATTCTGATGTACATTTATATAAATTTATTGCACATTTATTTTTTTATGCACAAGTAATTTCTTGCATTACTCAAATATTTATTGTATTGGACAAATATTTTTGGTATTCGTCAAATATTTTATCATATGGTTACAATAAATGCACGTTTTATTTTATTTATTGCGCATATAATGTGTACTGTACAAAAATTCTTACCCGCATTCAAAACGTGACGCAACGTCCATTCGGCCTGTGCATCGCCGAGCGCATCCCCAACAACCATCGGATTGATATTGTTTGTCTGCACCTTATATTCGACAATCTCGCTTCTCGGTCTCGAAGGCAACGGATTGTTCTGACTGTCTCTCGGACCAACGAACTCAGCCTCGCTCAGGTCTCTCAACGCGGAACTGATCAGCTCGTTTAGGTCTTGATTTCTCAGCGAGGCCAGTTCGGCACAGCAATTACTCAAGAGGTAGTCGCCGCTCAGTAGCGCCATCTTATTGCCGAACATCATTTCGCCAGAAGTGTCGACCAAATCTGCCGGCTGCATGTTGATCATGCCCTGGTGAACGAGGTGACTCGTGCGGATCATCTCGGTGACTTCGGCAAGCGCACGCTGGCTGTACAATACTCCGGCGGCTTTGTCTTGCTCCAAATCGGGAATATCGGACGTGTGGCCGGCCGCTTTCGAGATTAGGAGGACGATGAGACCCCATGCTTGGGTGTTGTTCTTGCCATTGTATATTAAACCCCTGTAATAATAAGTTGAAGAGTGAATTTGTGAGTGGTAGAATTTGAATGTTAGAACATATAAAATATGACTTCCCAATTTTCATTTGAATTTAATTTACTCTTGGCTATAAAGTTTTTAGAACAAACATTCCTTTAAGTAAGTACGTAGGCTTTCATGACCAGAATCATTTAGAAAATAAACTGCTTCCGGTTTATGCCATGTGTCAAGATTTGTTAATGCTGACGTTTTCCAAACCATGTTGCTGCATTTGGAGCTACCGCTCCCATGTGCGCAGTAAGGTGTAAATATAGGTATATAAGGGAGATTTTCTTGGTAGGTCTTCAGTATTCAATTAGCTTTGAAGAAGCGAGCAACATGGTTCGTGAAACGTCAGCATTAACAAATCTTGACACACGGCATAACCCGAAAGCAGTTTATTTTCTAAACATCCCTTTTTTAAATTTTGAATTTGTTACAATGATCCAAAAAATCATAAAATTCAAAGTCACATAAGTACTTAGGCTTTCACGGACAGAACCAATTGCCATGATGCCAGGGCCACCCCAATCAGACCTAAATGGGCTATAGCGCAGGGGCGCAAACCTTCTGAGGTGGCAATTTTTATTGGTGTTAAATTTTTTATTTTATCAAAATCTTTTCATGTCAAAAATAACCAGATAGCTTGTTATAAATAAAATATAAAATATTATATGTATGCACAGATTTGTTTTGCAGTTTGCTAATAAAAGTGTGCTCTTAGAATTTTCCCGATCACTTATACTAATATTGTGTATCAATGAAATACGTTTGGTTTTGGTTGCCAGATTTAATTTTTCAAAATATATGCGACTTATACTAAAAATGTATGTGATCATGAAAAAATATATGAAATACGATCATCTTGATCACGGTTTCATTGTTGCACAGAAACACATAGTATTTTTGACAAATTTGGTGTTCCATATTTTGTTGTGCTTTTATTTTATATGGGCTTGTTATTATATTTTATTTTTCTTAGAAGTGTTAATACATTCTGACTCAATTATGAAGTTCTTATGTATTGATTGTTTTGTTATTTCTTAAGAAGTATACAGTGAGCGCGCAAAGTATGGAAACAGGACAAAATCCCGGAAACAGTTTGTTATTTACAAAAATCCTTGGACATTTCCCTCCTTCAATTGCTTTTTACATATAATGTCTTCATCGACATCTTTTTATAAAACGGCAACCCCATATTTTTCTTGTTGGTTATCATTAGTGCCCGACCGAACATTCGGCTTCGAACAACTGCGGCCGAAAATTACACCTCCGGCAAAACATGGGCTTCGGCCAAAATTAGGCCAAATGTTTAAGGTGCGTGAAGTTGGCCCCTCATCATTGGAATTTTCAACTTTTTATTACTCCATCGTTTGACCAACTTTTTATTTTGTTTGACCACCCACCATTTACGAAATATTTACAATCTCAACATGGGGGCCAACTTCACAGTAGCCCCCCCCCCCCCATTATTGGAATTCGCTAAAGTTTATTACACCATCGTTTGACCATTTCTTTGTTTCGTTTGTACACCCTCCGGTTTGGAGATATAGGCATTATTAAAATAGTGACTACCGCGAAGCTGGCCCCCCATCGTTGGAATTTTGAAGTATTTATTATGCCATCGTTTTGCCATTTGTTTGACCATTTTTTTGTTTTGTTTGACCATCCCCTGTTTTGGAGATCTAGGCATTTTTATATAGGGACTACCGTGAAGCTGGCCCCCCATTGTTGGAATTTTGAAGTATTTATTACACCATCGTTTGACCACGTTGTTCCATTAATTTTGAATTACGACCGACAAAGTGATTTTGACGGTTACATTTGAGACAATTACGATTTTGACATTTGACCCGTTTCTGCCATCGAATAATCTTGATTGACAATATTTTGGAATTTTCAAAATCCTTACCAATTTTTAATTACCGCCGATAAAGTGATTTTAACGGTTATCTTTGAAACACGTAATTGGGATTTGTCATAGCAAAAGGTTGGATATTCACAATTTTGACACTTGACAATATTTTGCCTAATCGAATAAACATGTTCAACCATGTTAGGAATTTTTTAAATCGCTATTAATTCTGAATTTCTGTCAACCACGTACGTGTCAAAGTCAGTTAGCAAAGAACGGCTTATAACATGGCCTTTAATTTGGACTCATACAATACAAAACAATATCATTTCTTTTCAGAAAAAACAAAATACAAGATATAATATAATATATGATATAAATTGCACATTAGGAAAAGTAAGTCAAAAGAAATGAGAACACAAGCGTAACTATCATTAATAAAACTCTTTCATAATGTATATATACTTCACAAGCAGGTATTTCTTTATCAGCATGTAAGCTAAATGCTTGATTTCAACTAGGATTGATTGTTCAATTGTTGTGGTTGTAAACTATCTTTATTTCTAGTATTGTCAGTCGGGCTTGGTCAGGCTGATATACTCTCTACATGGTTTGTAGGATTTTGAATTTTCAATAATTTCAACCATCCGTTTCTGCAGAACAAAAGTTTGCTTGATTCAGAAGATTGAGCCTACTGCAGTATCCTACAGAACACCACATACATTTGCTTTCCTGTATGACTTATGTTTGCCATTAATGATAATTTGTGGTCTGCGACCTCCCAAATATGAACTAAATAAAATGATCAAATTGACAGTTTTTAACACTAGAGCTATTCTATTTACAGTGTTTACAATAATTTTTACTATAAAATGAATCATTGTCGAATTACGTTTACTCTCAGGACACTTCATTTTCAATTGCTTGATTTTACGTGATGCCTTGCTCTGAAACAACTGCTTTTGTAGAAATTTTACAGTAAATGTTTCACCGTTTTCTTTTTATGTTTACATAATAGTCTTTTTGTAACTTACTTAGCCGTCTTTAACAACGGGTGATTCGAGCCGATCAACTTCCGGAGGTGTAGTGCTATATTAGCGATTTCATCGCTTAGCAACCATCGGAGGCTTAAAAAAGAGGTGGGATACCCGACAATCTTCTCCGCTTCGCTGACGGCCCTATTCCAGTCGGGTTTCTTTCCATGGGGCACTGTTCCCTCAATCGTTGTTGAAACATCACGTTTTGTATAACCGTTTGCAAATGTACAACTTGGTAGCAGATTTCTACGGAGTAAACTTGCACCAAACCGTGATAAACTCATCTTCGCACCTTCGATTTCCTCAGAGTATGGCTCCTGACGTCTTCTGTAGTGGAAAGTGGGTCATCAGAGAAAGTTTTGTCCCCAATTTTCTCTCGCGGTAGAGGTGGAGCGGATGTTTGACGCTTCCTACCATATCCTAACGCCTGGAAATATTCTTGGGCATCATTAGAATGCATAATCACGTCCGCGTAGATGTCTTGAATTGACGATGTAGATGAGTGAGGAATTGCGCTTAGGCTTAACCTTCAAATTGTGTGCAAATTTGTATTGTTGGATTTGTTGGTAAATAAAGCAGTGGCGCCACCTAGCGAGAATAGTGAGGGACGCGACCAAATACTAGACATCCTATAAGACGCGTACTCCGGGCGGTTTCTTTGATGTTAGTTCACTCATTCATCATTGCACTCGTTCTCAGGGCCCTAGAAGTCCAATGCTGCCAGTGCCACTTCTACCGTTTTTTCGGTAGCTCTACTGATTTCAACCTTTATCTACCGATCAACCGAATTGTTTTTGAAATTTCCAGTAGGGGTATACCTCCAGTAGGTATAAGGCGTTTTGTAGAAATCTGCCATACGTTTATAATATTATTCAAAGCGTGTTCAAACTATAGAATATGATTTCTGTTGTTCAAACGCGAACAGAGAATTATGAAACGTTAATATAATAATACATAATAATAATCACGGCTTAACATCCCCCGACAGCTTTCGCCAATGTGTATTCTCGGTTCCAACAATGTGAGTTATGTGAGACGGAGACATATATTTTGTCTATCGATGTGGTGCCCGGGACCAAACTGCGCACGAGTGGCCAGGAGTTATTAGGACCGTCGATAGATGGCGCTATTGTAGCTTAAAGTTCGCGGTCGGTATTACCGCGGCCGTTAGACGGTAATATTCGGCATCACTAACGCCAAACCAGTGCCAGCTCATAGATAACCTTATACATGTGGCAGCCTATGGATCCAATACAGTCAATCGAATCCACTAACTTGACGCATGCGTAGTGTGTCCAGTGGCACGACGTCAGATGAGATACAGATATATGTCGCAACGCTAGTGTTGGAACAGCCTGCTATAGGCAAAACTGGGAGAGCTGAAGATTACTCATAGATTTCAGCTGTTATTTTAGACATACGTTAGAGAATATTTCTAAATATTGACGCGTGTTAAAACGAAATAGCATACTTTTCATACGTCTGCTGTATAATTTAAATGGGCAAGACAGAAAACTACGTCTGTTCTTAGAACCATAAGAACGAATGACATCGGTAGCAACCTAACCTCCAATTCGAGCGCGAACGTGTGATGTGAACAAGATGTTTTCGTTGGTATGTTTTCACTTTGCTTCTGTTAAACATGCTAATGATGGATATATAAATTAGATAGGACAATTATCACAATTAAATGACAGTATTTCTAATAATTAAATATTAATCTTGAACGAACTACCTAGTAGGCACCTTAATATACACAGCTAATAACTAATTCACGCGGTACGTTCATATCTTGGTTCATACGATTTTAAGCGATGAATCACCTTCAGCTCTCCCAGTTTTGCCTATATTACCAAATTGTTTTATATCGTTTTGTATTTACATGGGAAAACCACAGAAAACCCTTTACTCTGAAAGCAGGACGTGAGACTCGAACTCACACCCCCCCAGACTGATAGCCAAACTCTCTACCAGTCGGCACAAATGGTTTTGACTCAAATAAAAATTCGAATAGAAAGCAGATGGCAGGTGCTGATTCCTCTGAAGCACTATTGATTAATGATTATCAGTTGTTTGTTTTTAAATAAAATACTGTGTGTCTCAAGATGGATTTTATTATATGTACATATAATGGAACTCCATTTTAATTTTTCGAGACAACGTTATTTTTCAAAAACATTTCTAGGTGCCCTGTAAAGTCCATAGCCATAGTCATCAATTAGAAAGAACAAAAAAGACTTCAAATAAGAAATGATTAAATTTGCTCAAGAATAAACTATGAATTGCCTTACATTCAAATTAAAATTGTCTCACATCTCAGATATCGGTCCAGTTCTTGGCAAATATGACGCGACACATCCCTAAAATAATTGAGATCTGAAGTTTTGGAATCAGGATTTTACATGTGATGCCACTTGATTTTTAAAAATGGAGTTAACAAAATTAGAAAATACCGAACATCTTTCTAGAACAGTGTACAAAACTTACGTAAAAACTAATTATCTTCAGCCGTGCGAAGTTAAAATACTCCCACCGTAATACAAAATAAAACAAAACAAAATAAAACAAGTGAGCCGATTTTGCCCATTTACGAACCTGTCCTTACTTTTTAAGAGATCAGTTTTCATACCAGATCAATTACTTCAAAATTACGGCAGTTATCGTGTACAGTGTACACTGACGGACAGACAGGCGGACATAGCTAAATCGATTCAGTTTTCAATTCTGATCAAATCCATAGATAAATTTACACCATATTACTTTAAATTTCACTTCTTTAGCGTTATAAATTTCCTTCGGCTTCGGTTACGGCCGAAGGTATCGGAAAAGCCGAACATCGGCTTCGGCTTCGAACCAATAAATCGTCGTCGGTTCGGACACTAGTCAATACCATCAAAAAGGATTCCAGGTCTGAAAAATAGGTACCGCCAGATCAAAGGTGCCGACCCGAAGTTTCGCATCTGGATGATCTGTGACTGAAGAGAGTTTGTTAGCAATTTCAGGACTTTGCAGATTCTCTTCAACTCATTTCACTCATGTCGTCGGTGGAGACTAGATGCTTGTTTCAAAGTCAGAGGAGGGCACACCCACCACTACATCTGCTCTAGAATACATTTGCCGGACACCACGTGGATAACACACCCTCTTCTTAGTTTTAAACATCTCTACTAAGTACTACTACTCTACTAGTACTAGTAAGTAGAGGCATTCACCGCCAGTGATTCAGTGATTCATTCCTAGATGCACCCGTTGCAAGTAATGTTCAGTCAAAGCATGGGTCAGACACATGCAGTAAGGATTAATCCTTACGCCATGGTCAGACATGATCTCTAGCCAGCGCCGCAGTGAGGCAGAGGTGGCGCTTACGCCTAGGTTACGTCCAAAATCACCATGATCATTGTTTGAGCTTTCATTTAATCGTACTTATTAGGTTCCATTACTTCGCACTTTTTTTGCACTGGTAGCTTGTTCACTTCTAGTATATTGCGTGATAAAAAGTAGTATAGCAACTTTTGATAGCGTCCAGAAATACACCGTCTAGAAACTGCAGGGAGCTGGAATATGGTACCAACTTTAGAATCTGCATTAGAAATGTATGTTGTGTGAAGTATCATAGAATAGCCATTTTAAAAAAATAATTTGTATAAAAACTTTATCTATTTAACTTTAAAAAACTTGGGTTCTCATTAACTCATTTCAAAAAATTAACAAAAGTTAATAATTAATAGTTTTAAGAGCGCCATCTTATGATACATAAACACTACTTTCCTTATGCTCTTTGTAAAATTGTTACCACTCCAACTCTCTTCAGCGTTCAAACAATATGTTTCCCGACACGAGTTCCTCCAAAGTTGGTCTACTAGTCTGTATGGTCTGTATTCGCCCTGTGCATACACCGTGGAGGGGACTTGAAAAGCGATCTAAGCGCCCGTAGCGGAGAAATGCTTGTGATCCAATCCGTCAGAACTAATAACATATCGTTGGTATAAATAATCATAATGGGACACAATAAGTGTTGCGTTATCAACTGTAATATCACTAATAATACAGGAAGAAATATTAACGAATGCAATATTGTAATAAATAATATAAATTTTTGATCGGACTACTTATACAGTACAGATAACTGTAACCTTTATTGGCAATCTGCACCATACGCCGCGTAGACCTACTACCGCGGACCGGCTACACCTGTAGGGGCGCTTGCATCGCGCACCCTGCCAATACTCTCTAAACACTTTAGCCTGATTTTCTATACGTACCTTATGCGTATAGCAACAACTATTTAGTAGTTGATCCAATATTGACGCCTTTTAAATGTTAGTATAATAGTAAATAGTAATAATGACAATTTTATTTTTTGCCGCCGATCTTTATCACAAAAATTAAAATGTGAACACTTTTTACTGTATTATACATAGTAGGTATGATAAAGTATTGTTATCGTCTCGAAAAAAATGAGATTTTAGCGGAAATATCCTGTTGGGTCCCCTGAACATTTTTGACTAAGGTATAAAAAATGTTTTTGTGTGTGTGTATCTTATGTATACAGGTTGTGTTCCCAAAAATTAGGCATAGGTCTATCACGCGACATACTGCCAACGTCGGTTGAGTGGGGCAGCCAATTACCGTTCTTCCGTAAATGCTATGCCTAGCGTTCGGGAAAACGTACGGTATATGTCTGTAGGTGTGTAGTGTGTACTGTGTACCCGTCTTTTTGTGGCGACGATTCCGGACAAACTACTAAAGGTATCGGGACGAAACTTCATATTTAGAAATTTTATTACCAAACTTATATCTGAAAAGCTTTTTGTTCAAAAGGGCCCAAGGGAACTAGATGTTTACTCTTAGCATTTTTCAACGATTTTGCAAATCAGCGACGATTTCGGACAAACTACTAAAGGTATCGGGACAAAATTACATATTTAGAAATTTTATTATCAAACTTAGATCTGAAAAGCTTTTTGTTCAAAAAGGTCCAAGGGAACTAGATGTTTACTCTTAGCATTTTTCAACGATTTTGCAAGTCAGCCGCCATTTCTGTAATTCAAAATAGTTAAACAATAAATTAAAGTAGACGCAATTTAGAGTAGTTTATGTCTATGAAATTTTTTGGTAAAATTAATAGTTTAGCTGCATGTGCAAATTCTATATTTCATCGACATCGCTCGTACTGCATTAAAACTAGTTAGCAGGGATATGACAGATATTTTGATGCTATTAACAGAATTATCAGCACATCAGCTTTTGACTTTGCTGTATAGTTTGATAAAGTCATGTGCCTGACCACGTCAGATTTTTTCTATATTTTGACATCGTTTTTCGCTAATAACCGGTAAATTTTAAAATAATATTGTAGCCCTTTTTTGTTTATAAATTTGTTATTAAGACTTTATATCGGATGCTTGATTGATACGATTATAGAATTAACAATTTGAAATTTCCATGTTGTGTCTGTATTTTCGACCGGGGATCACGACCGTGGTCAATAACATAAATGTGTAAAAATGTACCATAAGGGCGATAGGTGAATGCAATTTGAATTTAACTAACAATATGGGCTGCTTTTTACAGATTTATATACCTTTTTATTTTCATGCATTTTAGAATAGTAACTAATAAATAATAATATGAGCTCCCTTATAGTCTGTTATAGTCTCTTATAGTCTGATCTATGTATGTAGTTAACAAATAACACAAGACGTAAATGCTACAGAATAGTTAGTAGCATATACCTAGTCATTATTACTATGGCACCAATTAATACTAAAAAAATCTTACACCCCGATATGCCGATATTTTCGGAAAGAAAGAATCACCAATTTACTCAAAGGGACGCAAGTCAGATATTTGGCCCCAGAGGCAAGATTTCCTTACTGCGGCGCTGTCTCTAGCCTGTATCTCTAGCTATGATTTCTAGTCTTTGGTTGTGTCATATTGACAATTGTCCGCTATTTGCCGTTTTTTCGACGTACCTACTTCAAAATGACTTCACTCGGTAGACATGTTTACTATAAAGTTAACATTCGTCGGTGATATAGATTCATAGACTTTTTACCAAATGATCTATATGTATGTATAAATTCAAAATATGGTGGCATTCGTCAAACTTCTATTAGTTTTTAGTATTAGGCCATTTTTTAACCAAGTGTCAGTTGGAATTGTATCCACTTCTCTATATAGTCCACTATTAAATGCCACACCATGAATTATGTTTCCATCCCTGGTACCGTTCATTCGATCCCTGGAATACTGGGAATACAACATGCAAACAAGCAGGATGGTGGGAGTGGATTGCACGTGCGTGCCGGACGTCAGACAGAGACAGTTGCGTAAAATACGTCGATAAATATAAACCAACCGGCACACCGACACAACGTGCGACGGCGACTACCAACGAACAGATTAGGAACTGCACAAGTTCTCAATAACCCGTGGCGTGCGCCGTTAGTTCCCATCAGAAAAGTGCATCTTCTCGACTACAAAACGCGGAAAATCGACGTGTTTTCACCGGGAAACGACTAGGAAATACCGTTCGGTTCACTGGTGATACAAAACCGACTGCTTCCCATTCAAGAAAATCCGCTAACAGTAGACCTTCGTCTATTTATATTTTCGTATAGGTAAGCCTCGTTTATGTACAGATATTTGGCAATTTTTGTAGGAAGTTGATGAACCCTTATTAGGTATTTACTAAGACGCATACTCCTTCTCATGCCAAAAATCAATATCTAGGTTAGGCGAATTTTGCACTTTGCCGTCTACGTCGTATGTTTGCATATTTTATGTTATCGCTGTTGTTCTCTTGGTTGTTTAACTGTTATCGTGGTTATTTGGTTTGGCTTTGTTGTCCGTTTGTTTATGCCTGTATGTGCACTAATTTGGCGCAAAACGACTGTTCCAATTTGGGTATTATTCTGGTTTATTGTGTCGGATTTGAGCTTATCTGGAATACCAATATTACATGCTAGACCATTTGGGGATTTTCCGTGAATTACTGATGAAAGTGAAACGATTTTTACTCGGGTTATATTGTATTTACCTACATGAAATTGCTTCAGCAATAGTCATATTTTTGACGCCATTTCATATCTATTTTATGACATTCCTAAACTTTCCTTTAGTATTTTGAACTTGGTATAATTATTAGTTCTGTATATCAAGTCAATCATATACTGGGTTATGCAAAAATAACTATCACATTAAAGTTATTTCTTCAAACTGAAAAGCACAATCTCCACGCAGTAGAAGGTCTAGTTTTAGAAGTCGTAAAGATGTTGAATTCTACTCTATTTTTATTACTACTGTACGTACTGTATTTTTTTCGTTCAAGTTATATACCTACTTGGGTGGTCCTTATCTTCATTTTTTTTTTGAGGGCCATCCTAGTTTGTTTCTTTTTATCCATACTTAATTCCTGTGCAATTTGAAATGGATCAATACATATTCCCCTCGTCCCAAGGGACCAAAATCGAGATTAAGTTTAAAATATTTTTAGGTCCAGAGTCTACGTAAAAATACCAGTAACAGTTTTCACTTGTTTGGTTTTGTTCATTGTTGGCCACTTAGCTTAGAGTATCTTAGAGTATATTTTTGATATTAAGTTATTGAATGCTCTGATTATTATTATTCAAAAGTTAATTGATTGGGATACGAACTTATATAAACTGATTGATTTCCTACACTGACTACTACATCTCGAACGATTGTCGATTACTAAAGCACACTTTTTATCTTGTTGTTCACAGTCGCCCACCAGACTATTTTTCAGTAATAATAGTTACTAAATGCAAAGTTCTAATATTGGTCATTAATAGTCATAAATGTATTAATGAAACTACACCAATTTAAACCTTTAATTCTATAAATAGGTAGCTAGGTTCTATTGCAAGACTCAGAAACTAGGAATACCTACATAATACATAAGCAATTCTGTCCATTGCCTCATATGATCTGAATCAGCTGTTTCAATCCTTGCTTGGGCCAATGAGTGTGTTGACACCTGTCGCGCGGATTGGGTAACATTAGGTAAAAAATGTGCCGGTGTGTTACTTTTTCCTTTTTTGTAGTATTATCGATACTAAAATTATTTGCTTTATTTGATGATATATGGATATAATTTTTGAGTAACAATAAATAAGATAAAATTAAAAAAATTGGAATGTGTTAATATGGTAATATTGTTTATATTATACATACCGAATTTGACATGCCCATTAACGTGCTTTATGCAACTTTCTTGTCCGTTACACTTCAGATTTTCAGTTGTCGCTTGCCTTGGACTAAATTCCGTAAAGCTTTTTTGATTGAGACACGCCGATGTCAGTAATGCCACTGGGTATACAAATTTGTGTAAAAAACACGTTTTACATGAATTTTTATAAAATCTTGATGTGAATGTATATACAGCGTGTGAATGTAAAAAATATATCGATTATCGATTATAGGGGAAACAATACACGGACGCTCAAAATAAAAACGTAAAGTTGTTAAATAGTATATTATATTATAATACAAGTTTTATAAGACTAGTCTTATAAAACGAGTGTTATATACTATTTTTGCTAGTTTGCGAGATTAAATTTAAATAAATTTATAAAATTTTGGTTGTCATCTTACCATCTTGAGTAGTTTTATTTTTAACAGTTGGTAGTTGTGTTAAAATTCACAAATACGATTGAAGCGAACCAGTAGATATTGCCAGCCTTATTTGACACTTCACGTCAAAACTAGGGGAAATAAATCAAATATGGTGGCCATTTTGGGATCAAACACGAAAAGTGTTAGGTTTCAATATTCCATGGCATCCGCAATTTTTTTCAGAGCCTGGCTCTCCTAAGGGGTATCTTTCTTGCTAATATTAGACCAGTACCGCAGGAATAACTACGAGTTCTCAAAAAGAGTTGGACAAATGTTTTTGTTGAAGTTTCAATAGAAAACATATAATTATTTACGGAATTAATTGTAAATATAGCATTAATAGTGTGGTTCATAAACTAAAAACCCGTATATTGGGGCGCTTGCATTTTAGAAACCACTGTGTGTAAAAGATCTGATGTGGCCAAGCACATGACTTTATCATACAATATATAAAATTATTAGTTTAGCTGCATGAGATTCTACTTGATCGATCGTGTCTGTATTAAAATAAAACAAGTTAGCCACGATTTGACAGATATTTTGATATCATTTAAATACAAAATGATATAAGAAATGTTGGTAACAGCAGGCTGTTCCAACACTAGCGTTGCGACATATATCTCTATCTTATCCGACGTAGTGCCACTGGACACACTATGCATGCGTCAAGTTTGTGGATATGATTGGCTGGATTGGATCCATAGGCTCCCACAGTGCTGCCACCAGCTGCCATATGTATAAGGTTATCTATGGGCTGTCTGTAGTTCGGCGTTAGTGAGCTGCCACATGTATAAGGTTATCTATGGGCTGTCACTGGTTTGGCGTTAGTGATGCCGAATATTACCGGCTAACGGCCACGGTAATACCGACCGCGCAGTTTGAGCTACTATAGCGCCATCTGTCGACGGTCCTAATAACTACTGGCCTCGCATGCGCAGTTTGATCCCGGGCACCTAACTAAGTTTTAATGCAGACACGATCTCAATAAAAAAGAATCTGCTCATACAGCTAAAGTATTAATTTTACAAAAAATTTCATAGACATAAATTATACAAAATTTCCTCTACGTTAATTTATTATTCAACTATTTTGACGAAATTACAGAAATGGCAGCTCATTTGCAAAATCCTTGAAAAATGCTTAGAGAAAACATCTAGTTCCTTTGGACCCTTTTGAATCAAAAGCTTTTCAGCTCTAATTTTGCCCATAAAACTTCTAAATATGAACTTTCGTCCCGATACCTTTAGTAGTTTCTCCGGAATCGTCGCCACAAAAATCGGGTACATACATACACACACACACACACATGAGCTTTTTGTGGTACAATGCGAAAAACAGCAAACGTGCACGTTAAGGGTGGTTTTTTATGTGCCCGCTCTAGTAAAATTTCTGGACGCCGCGCCGTAGAATATTGAAACTCATCAGCATCACATTTCGCGTCGCATTCCAAAAGGGCAACCGTATTTGATTTATTTCCAGACAATTTTTATTTTATATTTTCCAGACAATTTTTCATATAATTTGAAAGTAATAAAAACTGATATTGTTTACACACGTAGGTCTGTAAATTGCTACAATTGTAGTGATTTTGCATAGTTCCTGTGTCGTGCAAGTTTTGAAATAACAAGAACAGCAAGAATATTGCACCATACATTCTTACAAAAAAAAAACAATAACATATAATTTACGTATCTCAGCCCAGCTATTTACTTAAATATCATTGCCTAGCTACTGGGTATTTCATAACTCTGACAAACAATTCCCAACGAAAGAGCGATAAGACCGTTAAAAATAATTAAGGAATTCTTTATAATTAAGGAAACAACTAACCAGTAACCAGACTCGACGAAAAGATTAATTTTAGAAATAGTTTACTTTTTGTTTTTTTTTTATCGAAAGTAATGACACAATTCCAAAAATTAGGAATACATTCTTAAAAATCGCGAGATCGGTGAGTGATTATTTTTGTCTATGTGACTGTGTTATAACTTGTTTGTCTAGTTGCTCTGGCTAAAGTCCAGTCACCTTAGGTTTCAACATAGCCTAATTAGAAACACACAAAAACATAGGTCGCAAAACGACGTATTTTTCAGATATACCGGGTGACCCACAGCTTTTTTACTCCCGTTAATTTTTGTTTATTTTAATATGCTGGAGGAATGAAATTTTCTGAAGTACCAGAGATGACAGACAGAAATGTATTTTTGAGATACTCTTGAGGTTTTGACCGTTTTTTTCCGGAACTGTCGTCATCATTCAGGATGAATCATCAGGATGAAGTCCTGAACTCAAAAGATACCTATCGTCAATTTTTATCACCATTTATCACCAATTTTTATCATCCATACTTCACTACTCATAAACCCAATATATTTTCTATTTCCCTGCTTTCAACGACATTACCAGGCTACGATTTTTGGCAGAAGATCAAGTATTTGGTGGTGTCATTGTAATCTGTAAAATGAAATCTATCGAATAATCAGGATGTAACCATAAATAAACAACACGAAAAAAAAAACGTGTTTAACGTATGTTTACTTGGGTGGTTAAAAAATGCATTCCAAAAATTTTTGTGATGATAGAAAGCAACGATTCCCCCAAATTGTTTCCAAATCCAAAAAAAGTTAATTCTATGAAATTTTGAAGGTGCCTATCCATGCATCAAATTTACATAAGAAAATGCACGGGAAAAAGACATTTATGGAATTTTTCGAATAATTGTTCGGGGTTTCGGAAAACTTAAGATTAAAGTTATAGGACTTGTAGAGGACTTTCCAATGAAGAATTTGAGCTATTATACATAACACGGCAATAATTCGATGTCGAAATGCCCGCAACTGGAGAACATTATTATGTACTGGCTTTGTTGGCTTGTACACATAATGTTGTTGCTTTCTAACATCTCCTATCTGAAGGTGTCTTGTCCATAATCGGTTGATAACACTCGCTGATATGTTGTGGCCTTCACCAAAAGATCTTTTAATTTATCCTGTTTGGATTTTCTACTTTTCCAATTGCTCACATTGGCCTAGATACCTCATATCAAATTCTATCTTCTGTCATTCAAGATCTACACTGAATAAGGTGCAATGAAAGAAATTTTGGGTTCGAGCATAACACCCATATCGTCTTTCTGTTACTGCGTTACGTGAAGAACCTGTCCCAGGCCTTGTACAAAAAGTTTTTCAATCGATAATTCTTGAGTTTTATTCATGACTAACTTCAAGAACATCGGAGAACATTTTAAAAGAACACGTTTTACTGTTTAGAAGTTACATACATTAGATGTACCTACAATATCTTGTTTGTTAGATTTTTTTTTGGATGTAGTTTCATTTGGAAGCAAATATTTCGTCGAGATCAAAGTTCGAAAAAATCATTGTGAGTGCCTAAATTATGGTCTACGCCAATCATCAGGTCTGTACAATACGTTCAACTTTCGAGGAAGTCTGCACTCTACGAAATAATTGCGCTCCAGTTTGCTATTGCGTAACTAAAAATAAAGCGAAGGCCACGCCATAATTTGTACAGCGCGAGCAAATTAGCCCACAATACAAGCAAGAAGAGCTCTGATCAAACAGTCGTAAACATGTTTGGAACGTGCAGACCGCAGATACATAGATATGTTGACCGTTTGACGTCATGTTTTCGAATTTTCAGAAGGTTCAATTGGGTCAGTTCCTCTTCTGCCTTCGCGTTTTGTTTGTTAATTGGTATAGGACACGCGATCTCGGAAGCTATAATTTACAATCAACTACAGTTATTAAAATTCCTGAATTATGTACCTGTCCAATCAAGAATATTGGAGAGTTCTGCCATCAAATTAATTTTGTCATTTTTTTTTACCTAACGAGTGTCTTGTTTATAATATATAAATAACCTTGGCTGATGTGGTTACAGCTTGCCATTGCGTATTAGGATTCAATTATTGTCTTTCAGAGATGTCCTGGTAAAGTTTAAGCTCAACCTCAAAGTTTGGCAGTGTTCCCTTGTTCAGTACACCATGTAATGAATGTGACATAAAATTATAATTGCAGGATTTAAAGTAACCTTTATAGATACCTCAGTGTATGTCTGTTTACGTAAATGCATCTTTGATTCTTGGGTTTCGTAAAAAAATACAGATGAACAATGCACGTTAAACAATATGTTTGCACCATTGACATCGAAGTATAGAGAAATCTACAGCTGTTAAACTGGATATAAACAACAATTATAGTTTCCAAGGCGTCTTGATATTGGCCTAGGCTCTAAGCCGTGTGAAGTTAGCCCCCCCCCCCCCATGGTCACCAAAAATGTTGAAAAAATATCATCGTTTGTACCTCGTTTGCCCTCTATTGCCATTGTCCCGCAATAGTTTCGTTTGCCTTCTCAAACTTGATGAGAAAATTAACTTTTTCTTCTGGATGGGCTAATTTCACGCCGAGCCAGCCCCCACCTATAAATTTTTAATTTTCAGAAATTCAAATACATGATATTAATAGCATTTCCTTTGCTTTTTTTGCCTCACAAACCGATTTTTCCTATTTCCAATCATAAACAAATTGTTTTTTTTTTTCGAAATCTGGTGTGAAGTTAGCCCCCCATATTGTCAATTCGGTGGAAATGGAAATTAAAAACGTGGAATCGATTACTCCTCGCTTGCCCCCAATTGCCATTTAATATTTTCGTTTTATTCCTAATAGTTTTCCCCCAAATTGACTTTTTCTCACAGCAGTAAAACCCTGATACGCTAGCAAATGTATATTTCTATACATACTTATATTAATTTATAGGCAACATAAAACGGCATAATTATAAGTCTGTTTACGTAAATCCATCTTTGATTCTTCGGTTTCGTAAAAAAATACAGATAAACAATGCACGTCAGACAATATCTTTGCTCCATTGACATCGAAGTAGAGAAATCAACAGTTGTTAAACTTGAGATAAACTTGAAAGTATTGTTTCCAGGCAGCCTTGATATCGGTTTAGGGCCTAGGCCAATGGAACTGACATTTTAATAATATGTTGTGGTAGATAATATTCAAGAAATGGAACAATTTTAAACGTATTATAATCAACTTGAAGATAATAGGATGTATTTAGTAGTTGTTTTTTCCTATATTTGATTATACTGCTTTGAAATGACGTTTGATTTCTTATCGAAATGCGGAAGGTACCCGTCAAAACATGAATTAATGAGTAATCACCAAGTTCGTCGTTAATTTTTGACCTTATCTGTTTCGATTTTGGACCCTGTTAATATGATTCCGTTGTTATTTTTGTTTTTTGTCCACCGCATCAATCACTCCCGAAATTAAAATAGAATTAATGTTTTGCTTTTGCCGGAATGATAAGGCTATACATGAGACGACTAAATGATCAGCGTCTGTTAATTACATTTGGTAATTTAACGAAGAATGTGTGAAGCATCGCTTAACACGAAAAATAATAATCGAATGAGATTATAGAACGAAAATACGTATAATGTATTTTTAAAGTAGTAGATAAATACCATAATAATTTTTTGTATCATTTGATTTCAAATTTAAATTGTTAAATTGCAAGAAGATACGTAACAATGCAAAATTTCAATGAGAATAATTCGAAAGCTTTACGCTTTTACTTAACAAAAAAATGTTTTTACTTGCGTAAGTTGTAGACAACTTTCTGTCTATGAGCAACAAGAAATGAGATATGTGGCTGAGGTCTCAAATTTAGTTATTTCCAATGTCCAAGAATCCCAAAATATGAAGATTTTAAATCCACTATTGGTTTTCAGGCAATTTAATTTTGTATCGCGAATGTCATATGTTATGCTGACATATTACTTGCGCTATCGATTAAAGCTATTAATTTTATAGGACTATTGAATGAATAAATTTGTGTCTAATATGGTCGGTGCCAGGCAGCCAATTGTCCAATTTAGATCATGCTGGTCTACGTGACAACTTCAATGTAGAAAAGAAAGGCAACATGTAAGAAATTTAATAGAGTTTGATACATGTATTGATCATACTTGTATCAGGTACAGATCTAACGTCTATGGCTATAATGGTAAGCCAACTAATAAAATAAGTAATTACATGAACTGTTTTCAGATTTTCGTGGGTATTTTTTAAGAGTTATCAGTTAAAGTGGGCACTTTTTTTCTTCCTTGCTGTCCTTCACTTAGACCAAAGACATCTTATACAATAAATTGTAACAGTTACATATGTCCCATCAATTAGTTATCCGAAGACCAGTACCTATATCAACTACATTACTATTAAGAGAAGCAAAATTTATTTTGACAAAATGTCAATTTAATTGGTAGCAACTTCAGGTCAGCGTTTTATTTATTAGTCTCCTCAGGTACGCACTGGATAACGCGTTTTAAGACGTTTTAAGACATGGACTGTGACGTAGTATTTCTCTCAGTTCCTTATTTTTAACCTATGTTGGCTTGGCTTTTAGCCCGGTTATAATTTTTCTAGGAAACCACCATAAACGGTTCGATCTATACCCTATTGCAGCATGGACGTATAGATTGATAGTCACTGACCAAATGGAAAATCATTGTCTACTGGTTAATCGCACTACGGGAAGAGCTCTACGATTCTCTCTCGCTATATTTACAATTCCTATGTCAATATCACTGCATAAGGAACTGTACTGACATCATCCATGTTGTACCACAACGCAGGGAGCTATATTGACAACTCCTATGTCAATATTACTGTATAAGGAGCATAAAAAACAAATAAAATATCAAAAATTAAAATAATTTTAAAGCTTTTTGCTGCCACAAAACACGAAAATAGAATAATAAACTAGGTGTTTTCTTTAATTCATTAATACACAACTTTTCCATCACTGCACATTCCGGAATTTGAAAATTTAAAAAAATCAGCCTATTCTAATGTACAAGCCGCATTGGACCCACAGCCTCGCGGAATATGTTGTTGGTAGAATCCACTATTTCTCCCGCTGACCCATCATGTCTACCTGATTCCCAAAACGCACAGGCATGACAATAGGAAAATTTCACGGCAAAATCAACCTTTTTGTTCGTATATATTTCTTCATAAGTATAGGCAGTGGCGGCTTTTGAGGTAGTGCCACAGTGCCATGGCACTACCTTAATTTTCTAGAAAAACATAATTTTTTATCGTTTCTAAACTTTTTTAATCTATTCTTTTTTTCCGATGCCTTTTTATCTCTCTTTTATATGAAATGGCAACCGCGCTTCAGCGCACAAGTGCATTTATGATGCAACCCAAAGCACACGAAGAGACCTGGCAACGAACCGAACAGTCTGTATGAACATTTGGCAACCATGTACCGTGCCATTTCTTATTTGGCACCGAGAGAGTGAGAGAAATCTTACCAGCAACGCATGTGAGCGACAGAGATAATGCTATGCTCGGCGTTACCATACGTGGTAAATACGAAATCTAAGCAGAATTTGTGCCAGGCACATTACCGATTTCTCCACTCGTAGTTCAGTGTTTGTTTTGTTTTGAGTACGTCTGACGCTAATGTCGGCTTTTTTCTTTAAATGTTTGGTTGGTTTGGTAATGAAAATTGTGTATTAGTTTGTGTGAGTTCTTTCGGAATAGACATTTTTTTATGGTTAATTAAAATATATTGTACTATTGAAAATGAATAAAATCGGCACTTTAATAAACTCATTTAGTAATATTTCGCTGGAAGAAAAACTGCAAATTAATGAATTAGGACGACCAAAACCCGATTTAAAAGTTGAAAAACTTAGTGGTAGTGAACAAAAATCGCGTTGTCGTAAATTTAATAAAAATGTTTATGATAAAAACAGTTGGATAAGTGGTTGTGAAGAAGTTAACAAACTGTTTTGTTTTGTATGTGCTTTATTTGGAGGGGACGAGACTTGGTCAAAAAAAGGCACGGACGATCTTGTCCATATTATATGGGAGAAAATGAAAAATCTAAAGTGCATATGAATAATTTTTTCAGCTTGTCCATGCTTGGTAAGTCAAACATAAAGACTCAATTAAATTCGGCTTATCGTGATGCTCTAATAAAGCATAATGATCAAGTGGTTACAATTTTATATCGACGTAAAATTTTGACTCATATTCTGGCACTACCTCTCTGAATTGGCACGAGCCGCCGCTGAGTATAGGTACTGTGATCCCAAACAACGGAAGTGCAATCTGGCTTCGTCCATATCACGTCTCCAAACCCATGCACTATAATTTCTTTGTCTTCCGCTATCGACAATATATCGGCAGACGTACTAGCACATACTTTTCTTTCGCGAGTGTGAATTCCCACAAAATTATCTTTTTTGTTGTCTATCAGCACGTGCAGGAGTTTTTCTGGAGTGTTTCTTATCCGTGACTGTTCACGAGAGAATTTCACATAATAATAAACAACACACTGCAAGATCCCTTGGCTTGAAAAAATTTTAACTCGTGCGGATAATTTTGTGAGCGCGCGATCCGTGCGCTCCGTATTTTTGGCACCTGCACGCCGCGCCGCGCCGTCGGCTTATAACTTGGCTAATTTTGCAAATATTGCCTTGAAACTTCGTACACACATTCTTAAGACCTTAAATAATAAATATAGAAAGAAAAGATTTATTTTTCATCAGAAAACCGGAAACCTGACTTAACAGCGGCGGCGTCTCCTTAATTCCGCTAGGTAGCCGTTGTGGTTTATACATTTACACGCACTTATAATTGAAATCAAATTCTAATTTCGGTGAAGTAGTTTATTATAGCCCTTTTACAATTTTGTGCAGTTTTAACCTGCAATCTTAATCATGCGACAAATCGCATGCGATTTTTTGTTTTACACTATGCAATTTTTGTATTTATACAGGGTCTCCCACGACGAGCTGCCATTAGAAGTATATGAAGAACCAAATGAAATGAGAGATTGAAAATTTGTGGACTTATATTGCTGGACACGATCGTCTCAACTAAAATATTTTTTTCGGTTACTTCCGGTTACACCGGAAATGATGTCAACTTTTAAATTTCAAATGGAACACTCTGTATTTTATCGCATTTTTGAAATCTTCATTGAATTTTAGGTCAATTTTATGTTATATTCCCTATACCTAACATGTGTCATTTTTGAGATATTAATTCTTTTCATTAAAAAATGACAGCTGCACGGTTACTTTCAATTGCTTATAAATGATCTCCTGTGACCGTTGGAAAAAAGTTGTCTTGAAAAATTGTTGTGAAGGTAATTATCAACACATCAGTAGTACTCTTCTAAAAGTTCATATTATGTTCATATTATAAGATCAAGAGAAAAGTACTAATAGTCGATTTTTTCAAATGGCAACCCTAATATGTGAATACATTTATCAATTCTATGGAAAATTTTAGATCAACTTTGTGTACAATGCCCTATACCTAAAATGTACTTGTACCTACTGAAATCGATTTTTAAACATCACAGTAGAAATTGCAAATATTGGCAAATCTAGATTACGTTTGAGAACAGCTCAATAATTTGGAATAAACAGAACTTTAATAGAAAAGTTTTTTTAGGTAATTTTTCCTTATAATTAGTATTTATAAAATTATAGGCCTACATTAAAACACAATATTAAAAATAAAACAAAATCGTTAAGAAAATTAAAAAACTGCTAAATATTATTTCAGTAACGGTTCAAAAATGTTGTCGTTTTCCGCTAAACATGGTTCAATTCTTTTTAACATACTATTGTTGGTGGCGTCCCTGATAGAGTTCGCACATAACCCATTGAAAGCAGCTCCAACCCTATCTTTCATTTTCTCCTCATCAGTTATTGGGTTAAAAAGAATTGAAGCATGTTTAACGGCAACCGGCAACGTTTTTGAACGGTTACTGAAATTGAATTAAGCAACTATTTTTAAATTTACTTTAGGATTTTGTTTTATTTTTAATATTGTGTTTTATTGTAGCCTCATAATTTTATCAATACTTACTTATAAAGAAAAATGACGTAAAAAACCTGTTTAATAAATTTTTGTTTATTCCAAATTGTTCAGTTGTTTTCAAAAGCAAGCTAGATGTGGAAATGTTAGCAATTTCTACTGTGATGATTAAAAATCGATTTCAGTAGGTACAAGTACATTTTAGATATAGGACATTGTACATAAAATTAACCTAAAATTTTCCATAGAATTGAGAAATGTATTCATCTGTTAGGGTTGCCATTTGAAAAAATCGACTTTTAGTAGTTTTCTCGAATTCCACTTTGATCTTATAATTTGAACACCCTGTATAACTTTTACAAGAGTTCTACCGATGTGTCGATAATACGTTACCTTCACAACTATTTTGCCGGACAACTTTTTTCCAACGGTCACAGGGGCTAGTTTATAAGTAATTGAAAGTAACCGTGCAGCTGGCATTTTTTAAGGAAAAGTATGCATATCTCAAAAATGGCACAGGTTAGGTATAGGGAATGTAACATAAAGTTGATCTAAAATTTAATGAAGATTTCGATAATGCAATAAAATACAGGGTATTCCATTTGAAACAGAAAAGTTGACATCATTTCCGGTGTAACCGGAAGTAATCGAAAACTCAAAATATTTTAGCTGAGACGATATAATTCCAACAATATAATTCCACAAATTTGAAATCTCTCATTTCATTTGGTTCTCCATATACTTCTAATGGCAGCTCGTCGTGGGAGACCCTGTATAGGTTACATGGAAAAATAGCATGGGAATCAGTTCTAAATCCGTGCGATTTTTACGTGCGTTTCTAGTAACTAGCAACTAGAAATTTTGTCACCGACGCTCAGTAGCTCAAGAACGACTCCAATGGCAAAAAGACCAAAACTTACCACAAAACCCCAAGAGATTGTAGAATTAATTAGCGCTGCAACAAAAGCACTAACAAAACGGATGCAGTTACAAAATGAAGAAGACGATTTAACGTCATTTGTTAAAACCGTCGAACACGAATTAAGAATAATTGCAAACCCGAGTATTTTAAGAATGGTGAACAGAAATTTTTAATATTGTGTTGGATACCCAAGAGGAGCATATGAAGTAAACCCTCTATTGTATTTTGTTTATCTTTGTATACTATTTAAAAAAATCTGATGTGGCCAGGCACATGACTTTATCATACAATATATAAAATTAATAGTTTAGCTGCATGAGAATCTATTCTATTGAGATAAATCGTAGGTACTGTCAAAGCATCAGCATTTGACACTACCTACACTACGTCATTAGAATAATAGTTATTTATGTCACAAATGCCGAAAGTATGGAATAAAAGGAAGAAGGCGGAGTGTCGCCGTCGCATGTGAGCGAGTCGCGCTATCTAGATTTTGGCAGGAGCGATATCAACGTTTATTGTGTTGCTTTTTAAGAAATACGTATTTTAAAAAAATAAATAAATGATTTCTGTATAGTAAATGCTAGGTTGGTACCACTTTGACGAAACGCCAAAGACATTTCTGTGGTGACAGCACAAAAAAATATTTGTCAAATCCAGGCTACTTCGAAGTTTCATATCAATGCAGATGCGACCGATCTCGATCAAATAGAATTTGCTCTTGAAGCTAAACTATTAATATTACCAAAAAATGTCATAGGCATAAATTATTCAAAATTTCCTCTACTTTAATTTATTAATTAACTATTTTGTCGAAATTACAGAAATGGCGGCTCATTTCCAAAATCCTTCAAAAAGGCTTAGAATAAACTAAAAAGCTAAACTATTAATTTTACCAAAAAATGTCTTAGGCATAAATTATTCAAAATTTCCTCTACTTTAATTTATTAATTAACTATTTTGTCGAAATTACAGAAATGGCGGCTCATTTGCAAAATCCTTCAAAAAGGCTAAGAATAAACTACCACTTCCTTTAGACTCTTTTCAACCAAAAGCTTTTCAGCTCTAAGTTTGGTAACAAAACTTCTAAATATGAACTTTCGTTCCGATACCTTTAGTAGTTTCTCCGGAATCGTCGCCACAAAAATCGTTTACACACACACATACATACACACAGACACACACACACACACAGACATTTTTTTGTACCTTGGTCAAAAATGTTCAGGGGACCCATAAAGACCTATTTCCGCTAAAATCTCAATTTTTTTTTTACTACTTTACTACTTACTGCGTATGATAAAGTAAAAAATTTTTTAAAAATTAAATAATATTGTATTAGCGAGTATTTTTATTTAATATAATGGATAATTTATATGATATTAATATACTATAATAACTATACTATAAATATTAATGATAATAACAGAATTAATGTTAGTTTATGTCAAGGCATTTTGCCAAGGTACTGTTCCTTCAACACTAGTGACAAATTCTCAAAACTCTTTTTTTCATGCGCAGGAAGTTCTGGTAAGTATCAGGGTCGTCTCCAAGTTCATTATTTACTAAATGTAGATTTCCCAGATCGTTTCGCTTCATCTATGGTTTAGTCCACTAACGCCATTCCGTTCTTTGTCTTAACAACAAACTCGCAGCTGCAATATTATGATGCTAAGGAGAGCAATTTCCTCTAAATCGACGACGTTAGGCATTTATCACATATATCAACAATCTCTACTAATAATGTTATTATACTTCATACTTATAAACGACTGTCTTGGTGCTAAGATGTTTATGTTTTTTTTACTTGTTTATTTTACGTCGATCTATTTCCGCAACTTAGGCCAATCACCGACGCTGAGGGCAGGCTACACACACCCAGGAATTTTGTCCTACTGAAGGAATTCCAACCTCGAGTAAGAGTTCTTTAACGTGCACGTCGCATCATGACAGCACACGGGGCCACCGGCATAACTTCCTCATCCGATGGAATGTTTATGTATAAATAACAAAGAAACGAGGTTATGTGTGTTGATGTGTGTAGCACTGTTGCCAATCAAAGTAACTACAGTTGTTAAAAAATAAAATCACTGATGTTGAAGCCAGGCAATTTATTAAAGTTGCACAGATGTAAACGGTCGACAAACGGTGATAAAATTGCATGCGATTTTAAAACATCGCATGGTTGAGATTGCAGGTTAAAAAATTGCACAGATGTAAAAGGGATATTAGAATAAATTACAGGGTGTCTCACGGAACTGGTACATTAGAAGTTTCTCATGCTCTACTATTGCTGGAAACTTGAAATTTTGGAATTACAATTTACTCAATCTGAACTCTTCAGCTAAAATGTTCTCAAGTTAACTGTCACGTCCGGTCACCGGAAGTCGGTATCAACTTCGTTATTTTAAATGGAATGATATAATTTTTATTGTATTTGTGGTTTCTACGTATCAAAATACATCATTTTTGATAAGGTTTCCCTATACCTAAATATCACCATTTTTTAGTTTTTTTGATTTTACTAACTTTTTGGTGATTTTCGCGGTTACGTTTAAAATTGAATATCTCGGTTATTATTGAAACTAGAATTTTCATGATTGGTGGTCCGAAACTAGAAACATAACCAAATAAGACGATGTTTAGTTCATCATGGTACCTTATACAGGCTGTTCAAAATTTACAACACAACAATTGAATTTTCAAACGTAAAAAACTTTTTTTTTCAAATGGAACACCCTGTATACCGATACGCCATTCGATAGGAAGTCTTATTCCCTATCAATCAATATAAGGGTTCCCTATAACTAACTTTAATAGTTTTTGATATATTGACACTTTTTCTTTAACTCCATTTTGTATACTCTTGGGTTGTATAAGGAGGCCCTCATATTTTGGCAGATAAACTATTTCATTATCAATAACATTTCACAACATCATTTTTATAAATTGGCATTTAATAAATTGCAGTATTTAAATAATAAATTGTATTTGAATACAGATATATTCATACTTTTCATGTCTTATTTTGGCACATTTGCAGTGCTCGGGATTTATCGTGTACGCACGATGGTGGTCGCCGCTAATACACTGCTACCTTAATTTTGATAGGTCTTTACATTTGACAGATGTTTGTTTGTAAACGCAGACGGTTATTCAAATAGTGACATTTTGAATTTATTCTTCATTCACGGAGAATGTAACAAAATATTGGAAAGGACATGTCAAATTTTCAATCACAGATACCCAGACCTACCGCCAATGACAAGACGTAAATTCAGGAAAATTGAGTCAAACTTTTTGCGGTTTGGAAAAGTAGGAAAACAGAAAAATTTTGCAAGTCTTGTTACGGGTAATGAAGAAAATGAATTAAATGTTTTCGCGTATTTTATTGCTTTCCGGAATAGCTCCACGCGAGCTGCTTTTATGGATTTAGGTATAGCTTATAATTAAAAGCCTTGCAGTACAACTTTCTACAGAAATTGTTTACATGATTTTTAGGTCTATCACGTGCATCCATCCATAGAATTCTTTTAAAACACAAAATGCATCCTTATGCCTACAATATTTTACAATCACTCTTTCCTAATGATTATGCACGGAGAGTTGAATTTTGTGAATTTATGCTGGTAAAAATTCAGGAGGACCCGTTCTTTTTATCAAAGATAATTTGGACTGACGAATCAAAAGTTTCGAGGGAGGGTATAATCAACAGACACAATTTACACTATTGGGCAACCGAAAATCCCCATGCCATAAGACAGGAAAATGTTCAACACAATTTTAGTTTTAATGTTTTTGCTTTAATAATGGGGGACGAAATTAGATACGAAATTTACAATGAAAATTTAAATAGTGATAGATATTTAGAAATTGTGCGTGGATGTGTGAACAAATTTTGCGAAAATCCTCCCCTGAATGTTTTACGCGACTGCTTTTATCAAATGGATGGTGCACCGGCACATTCTTCGCATGCGGTATGGATTCAACTTAATCAGATGTTTGAAGATAGATGGTTCGGAAGTAGGGGACCCTGGCGATGGCTACCAAGGTCACCAGATTTAACACCATTAGACTTTTATTTCTGGGGTCATGTGAAAAGTCAGGTCTATTCCACACCAGTAAATACTCTAGAAGAATTGAGAAACAGAGTAGTAGCCGCCATTAATGGAATTCCGCGACAACAAATCCGAAGAGCGACGATGACAGAAGTACAGCGAAGAGTCTTAAAATGTTTGGAGCAGAACGGGCAGCATTTCGAACAGAAAAATTAAGTTTAACTTGAAGTTAGATATCCCAAATATAGTGTTTTAGTTTTAAAAAACCTTTCAATATTTTTCTGTTCCAAAGTTCCTATACATTCCTATAAATGAAGAATAAATCGTTTTGTATTTAGTTTGGATTCTTTTATTTTGACAATATCTCAAAAACTATTAAAGTTAGATATAGGGAACCCTTATATTGATTGATAGGGAATAAGAGTTCCTATCGAATGGTGTATCGGTATACAGGGTGTTCCATTTGAAAAAAAAAAGTTTTTTACGTTTGAAAATTCAATTGTTGTGTTGTAAATTTTGAACAGCCTGTATAAGGTACCATGATGAACTAAACATCGTCTTATTTGGTTATGTTTCTAGTTTCGGACCACCAATCATGAAAATTCTAGTTTCAATAATAACCGAGATATTTAATTTTAAACGTAACCGCGAAAATCACCAAAAAGTTAGTAAAATCAAAAAAACTCAAAAATGGTGATATTTAGGTATAGGGAAACCTTATCAAAAATGATATATTTTGATACGTAGAAACCACAAATACAATAAAAATTATATCATTCCATTTAAAATAACGAAGTTGATACCGACTTCCGGTGACCGGACGTGACGGTTAACTTGAGAATATTTTAGGTGAAGAGTTCAGATTGAGTAAATTGTAATTCCAAAATTTCAAGTTTCCAGCAATAGTAGAACATGAGAAACTTCTAATGTACCAGTTCCGTGAGACACCCTGTATACTTAGTAAAACTACATGCGATGGAGGTAATACAAATAGTTGCACACAACTAGAACTAAGACAAAGTTGGAAGCAACATACACAAAAATACAGTATTTTCACGACCTAAATTATGTTCAAAATGTTCTGAAAACATATACGTTACATAAGCTAGGACATCCTGGACACTTTAGGTGTACTATAGCTTGCTACGTGCATGCTGATGTTCAATAAAATATTTATTGCTCATATACAATCTCGCGGTATTTCAACCCGATCATATCTACGATGTAGGTTTGATCTTCGCATAACTCCTTCTTCAGGTAAATGTTGTCCATGTATTGTATCTGAAAGGGGGATTAGATGCTAAGTAGACGAGACCGAAACGTCATGCTGGCGTATTGTGATGAACAGCTCAAAACAACAAAAATATATTACGTGAAGTTATTTCCACGAACACGTGTGCAAAGTGATATTTTATAGTCACGAAATGCAAGATCCGTTGTATGACTTGCTTACTACACTCATACCTCGCTATACACCGCTTCTTTATTCTGCTAATGGCTATAACTACTAACTCCTAACGCCTATTACTACACAAGGGCGTTTTATGGCGTTAAACACCCCTGGTAAGTGCATTTTGGAACAAATTTTGGCATCAAAGATGGTGTGGAATGTTGCAATATATGAGTCGTATACCGAGGTATAAGTGTACATACTTGGAAATAGAGTCTGGAACCGGGATAATGTGCTAATCTGTAATTAATTAATGCATAATGCTCTGCATAATTTGTGTCTGGCTGTATATTGCACGACCTTGATTATGCAATGTTATATGCAGTTGTACAGGTTTATTTCCGAATGTCTAATACATATATACGTATTATAGTTTATGATGTGTACATCTGCCCTTGGCAAAGAAATACATTAAATTTTGCCGCAATACGTCAATAACAGAAAATCGATTTAGGTTACAATAAAAAGTTCAATAAATACTAATGAGTTTAAATACTCATAATCTTTATTGCACAAGCCACATTACAATGGTAATAACAATAAATACAAATTGTGCGAATTTCGTGCATTTCTCGTGCTTATCTAACATTTGTTATGACCGATTTGCGCCTCAAGGCTAGCCTTGTTTACCTTTTCGCGAAAATATAGTGGAATCGGTCGTCGCGAATCTTGATTTTGTCTGTTATTGTTAATCTATACATAACAACAGCGTTTATCGCTAATGTAATATTGATAGTCCTGCGTTGTCCACTCGAAATAGGAACGATTATTTGCGCTGTAATTAATTGAATGGGTGAATGAATAGGAGAATGAACCCATCAACTTGATGGTTTATTTTGGTCCACCACTTGAAAAAACCCTTCAGAGCGCACCATTTTGAAATATTTGGAGATTTCTTTTGGAGTTCGGCTGGCTTGAAATAAACAAAGGTGTTTATTGAAAACTCGTTATGGGCAAAAGTAAATTTCAAAGGGTAATAGAGTTTTTATTTTTCTTTTAATACGCACCACAAAATATAGACATTTTCACTCAACAATTCAGAACAAAACTTAAGTTGTATTCTTAATACAACTTATGTGTGTTAAGAAAAGAACAAAATACGAACCACCATAAACACATTGAGTTCACCAGTCGACACGGTTAGTGGTGTCCATGTCAAGTAAATAATTATACACTTGCACCAATTTAACTGCTTTTTCGACCTGGAAACGGTTTGGGTTGTTGTTTTGGTTTTTTATCAGACGTTTTGGTTATCTTGGTTATACACTTACTGTAACGATTTCAGTTCCGGTTTTGACTTTGAACTCGAACACATTAGTTTTTCCTATTTAAATATAACATAAAATAAGTGCCCTTCTCTAAAATTTTCAATAGAAGCGTTTCGGTTTTACCAAGGTTTTGAATATTTTAGCAAAGGTTGAGATTTCAGTTTCAGTATTTTATACATGTTTTTTTTTGCTCAATCAATCCTTTAGTGAAGTTTCTACGGTTCATATTGTCATGGTAGTGGCCACTTTTGGAATCTTTTGGAATATAATACAAGACAGCTTGCTTGCATTTTAGTTTTAATAAAATAACTCTTCATGACATACAGGACCGAAACATCCTGATCAAGCCTTTACTAATTCAACCTCCATCTCCACTTACATGGACAAACAATTGTTGAGAATTAGATCTCTAAATTAATCTCTAATACACAAGATGAAGATGACACCAGGATTAGACCAGAAATATGGAATAATGGAAACAACAACGAAGGCCAACCAAATAATAAGGTTACATGACACGTTACATGACAATTAGTGAGCGGCAATATTTATATCATTTTACTAATGAGCCTATAAAGTATTTCCGCATCATTTCAATTGTGGAATCCTTTGGCTGGTCAGCTTACCTGTGTGACGGCAGTACAAGAACTGGAATCCAGACAGGAATTGTGTTTCGGAGGCGTTGTTTTACACAACTGGTAGCTGGTGAAATACTAGAAACTTTTTGCAATAAGTATATTATTGCAAAAAAATACTGCGGCTCTACTTCATATATGATTAATTCCGAAAGTACTCAACAATTGTTGCAACTGAGACACTGGCTCTACCAATTCAGTTGACGCAAGAATACATAAAATGATCCTAAAGCCTGGAAACCACAATACGATCACACCAGTGGCGTAAATAGCAGGTGTGCGAGGTGTGCGGCGCACACGGGCCCACGAGCCAGGGGGGCCCATTGGAGCCGGCCGGGTGTTTGGGAGGTCTCGCGAACCTGACTTTAAGAAGGAATGCGAAGAAATATTATCCTATTTTCTAGAGATTTTATGGATTTTAGATAACTTAGAACACTTATCGATCGCTTCCTCGTATAATAATATTGGCATTTATAAGCATTTGGTTACGAGTAATAGCCGACGATATGTTGGTATTTCTCATAATTATTGTTCTAAAAAAATAAACTGGGGGCCCCTCTGAGCGCGGGATACGGTTTTTGGATAAAAAAGGGATCTGAGCAGTTTCTGGGGCACTGGGCTGCAATAAAATGCAAGCATAACGTCAATAAAAATACCATTATTGTTTCATAAAGACATAGCTGTATTACATAGCTGTGCTTATTTCTGAAAACGTAGTACACAAAAAAGAATATTGAATTAATAACAACTGGGCTAACTCACATACAGTATTTATTTTTTTATATCGTTTTTGAACGCAAATAAATGTTAGCTAAGTGTTACCTAAATGTTAGCTGTGAATGTTAACTGAATATCTAGATTGTAGACTTCCGCGGTCTGAGTCAATGATATATTGATTTCCGGCTGGAAACCGCGTTGAGGACTTTGAAACACTTTGAGGACTGCTTCAAAGTCCTCAAAGCTGTTTCCACCCGGAAATCAATATATCGTTAACTGAATGTTAACCTAAATGTTAACTGTGAATGGAAATTTGCAGATAAATCGTTTGCATACGTTTCTATCAACTTCTGGCCTAAGTTTCCGGAATAATTGATTTGATAAGTTAGTAACATTTTCTACGCTGTTGAATATATCCTTTAATTGTGTAATTATAATATCTAATGTTGAGTTAAATATATTAATTTGGAAGTTATTCTCACCATTATTTAACCTTTGGTCATCACACAATTTATCAAACTGACGATTTACTTTCCGTACCCTTTTGTTTTCAAATTTAATCTCTATATTCCACAATTTTGCTAAATTTACTGCTGACGTTAACGCAGATTAAAAATTGTTTCTCAATTCGACGACATTGTCATACGCTGTGTGTAACAAATGAGTGGCCTTTTGTTAGTCGTAGTTTTTGGATTATAATAATTTGGAAACCTCGTTTAATGATGACAAAATGTCTGTTTGAATAATTATACGACATACCGTTTCGAAGCATTCCATTTTCTTTTTAATACTTATTGCATCGTTTCGTTCAAACGTATAAAAACTATTAGTCTTGTTAGTGCACAGTCAAATCAGGGTTTAAGGGTTGCAAATTATTAAATACACCAAACGAAAAAACAAAATTCAATTTAAAAAATAAGTGCCTGCCAGTGTATTTTAATTTCAAATTGTATTTTAAAAGGTTTAAGGTCGCTAAATCAAAAAAAAATCTGATGTGGCCAGGCACATGACTTTATCATACAATATATAAAATTAATAGTTTAGCTGCATGAGAATCTATTTGACTGAGATAAATCGTGTCTGCATTAAAATTAAACTAGTTAGCCAGGATTTGACAGATATTTTGATAGTCAATAGTATCAATCGAAGGTATTGTCAAAGCATCAGCATTTGACACTACCTACTGTCATCAGAATAATAGTTGTTTATCTCACAAGTGCCGAAAGTACGGAATAGCACAACGAGCGGTGATGCGGCGCGTCATCGATGGCGGAGCGTCGTCGTCGCATGTGAGCGAGTCGCGCTATGTAGTTTTCGGCAGGAGTGACATTAACGTTTTTGTGTTGCTTTTTAAGAAATACGTATTTAAAAAAAAAATCAAATGGTTATACATATTTCGGTATAGAAAATGTTAGGTTGATACTAGTGATGGGCATAATCGATATACAATAATCGAATTAGTCGATTATTGAAATATCTCGAGATAATCGATTATTTTTATTAGTACTACTAATTTTGTTAGTACTACTAATTTCATTAGTACTACTAATTTTGTTAGTACTACTAATTTCGTTAGTACTACTAATTTCATTAGTACCACTAATTTCGTTAGTACTACTCATTTCCTTAGTACTACTAAGGCCTGCCTGAAGTCACCGGTAAACCGACGCCGCGCAGTCGAGTATTCGATCTGAACCTTTTTACGTGTTCGATTGCTTAGTTAAGAGTCAACTACAGTTATTTAATTTTTGTTTCAGTTTTGCTATTCAAGAATTGATTTTATTAATTCGTTTTTTGTTACATGTTGCTGTCGATGTACACAGCGTCAATGGCAAACTAAAATATACAAAATCCAATCGAGCATATTCCCAAGAAAGACATAAAAAGTTCCGATTGCATACAATAACTATCCGCAAGAAGAAAAAAATATTACCGGCACGCCAATGTCGGCAATGTCTTTGTGTCTTTGTCGGCAATCGGTGCCGGCGGCACTGTTGTTTACCCTCATAACACGCGTAGTATGTTGCAACTTACCCGCAAAAGTTATCGAACGAATTAGTACTACTGATTTTAACTACTATATTAGTACTACTAATTTTAACAACTAAATTAGTACTACTAATCTTAACAACTATATTAGTACTACTAATTTTAACTACTAACTTAGTACTACTAATTTTAACAACTAAATTAGTACTACTAATTTTAACAACTATATTAGTACTACTAATTTTAACTACTAAATTAGTACTACTAATTTTAACTACTAATATAATCGATTATCAATATATCTCGACTACTAATAATCGATTATTAAAATATCTCGATTATGCCCATCACTAGTTGATACCACTTCTACGAAATGTCAAGTTTAAAAAGCTAATTCAAATTCTGACAGATTTATATTCGTTCATGACACTGTAGATGACGTTCCATGCGGTTCTCCGAGTGTGACAGCGTGGTGACAGCCATAGACATTTCTGTGGTGACAGCACAAAAAAAATATTTGTCAGAATCCTGGCTACTATGCAGTTTCATATCAATACATATCAATGCGACCGATCTCGATCAAATAGAATTTGCTCTTGCAGCTAAACTATTAATTTTACCAAAAAATGTCATAGGCATAAATTATTCAAAATTTCCTCTGCTTTAATTTATTATTTAACTATTTTGAAGAAATTACAGAAATGGCGGCTCATCTGCAAAATCCTTGAAAAAGGCTTAGAATAAACTACCAGTTCCTTTGGACCCTTTTGAACCAAAAGCTTTTCAGCTCTAAGTTTAGTCATAAAACTTCTAAATATGAACTTTCGTCCCGATACCTTTAATAGTTTCTCCGGAATCGTCGCCACAAAAATCGTTTACACACAGACATACACACACACACAGACATTTTTTTGTACCTTGGTCAAAAATGTTCAGGGGACCCAAAAAGACCTATTTCCGCTGAAATCTCAATTTCTTTTTTCGGCATGATTACAATACTTTAGCATACTGCCTATGATAAAGTAAAAAAAAACCCTTGTTGACCAAGCTTAGCATTTGCTTGCAATGGGGGCCCATTGTCTCAGTTCGCACACGGGCCATCTCACTCTTAGTTACGCCACTGGATCACACCATCCAATTGCGCTACTACAAAAATATTTGAGGAGTGGTTTATATATAAGTTAACGACTTGGTACCTAATATCGAGGAAAATAATCTGTTTCTAACAGACCCCAATTTAAATTAAGAACTGACAGGCATCGTATGATCAAGTACCTACACTTGTCTATCCTCAGTAAGCTCAATTATCAGCAAATGCAGTTATCAGGTTTGTTGAGCCTCATAACTGCTTAAAATGTGTATTTTTCATCATTCTCATCATTCGATGTCAGCAAATAACATGAATAACTACTTAACGAATAACAATTTTCCAACATATTCTTATATTATTACCTACTCAGTTTTTATAAATCAGTATGTATTACTGTTTTTTTTTGCAATGCAACGACATTAATAAGATTAGTTAAACTGGTTGTAATCTACACATCCAGCATTGAAGATGCCAATCAACCTTGGTGCCTATTAAATCATAGCCATATATCATCATGCAAATTGCATTTAAGTCATTAATTTAATCATATACGAACTTCCACATGTCAATCACCTATCAAGTCTTCCTCATAATCACATCGTGCATAATCAAAGCCTCTTATCACCAACATGCGTTACTTCACAACGTCTCGTTCGAAAACTGCTTGTAATTCCTTGAACGTCGTCAGCTTGAACCATGAATTGGCCACTCGTAAAACTCACGGCCAACGAAAAAAAATTAATCGCCAATTTTTCTATTTTTAACTTACATACGAGAAATCGAGCGTGGCCATGCAAACCGCACTCATTGCGTGGCATCGTAGCACGCGGAGATTTTGTTGACAAAACAAAAGCACGCGGCTCGGATCAACGGCTGCGTGTTCCGTCCGCGTTGCCAGATCACGATCAAGATTGCCCTGTCTGCGATTGGTCTGCTATCGTCACCGCCAAAATGTGTTAAATTGTGAACGTTCCCACAAAATTACTTAGTTTTATGTTGTCGTTTGTAGACAGAAGTGGTCGGCCGTATTAGTGTTGAAGTTGTTTAAAATCTTAAGTTAAACGACAACTTGAGATTTGTCTTGGAAATGCCATCTTGCTTTTTTTGGAGAAACGTGTGACGTCATAGCGGTGCTGACCTATAAACAGGGAATATACGTGCAGACATTTACCTAAGGTATTATAATGTGTTTTGTGTACCAACTAGAGTTTATGCATTTTTGTTTTATTATGTACCAGCATGTGTAGTGGTGAGATCAGCGTATCCATAAATTAGTGCGGTATCACGGTTGATGTTGTTGGGACGGTTGTAAATTTCACCGGCTTGTCTAATAAGCCTGCGATGACAGTACATATTGGGTAGTTGAGAGGATTCGTTCCACATTCCTTCACGTTATCGTGCACACCCCTTCGTTCTGCAGGAGTGGTGTGATATATTTTGGGTTCGGCACAACAAGATGCTCCACCTTAGCTGGTGTTCCATATCTATAGTGATTCTTTTTGATACCTCGGTGTATTAATTCTGACATAGGGTCCACTCCAAATGTTTCCGTTCGTCATCCTAAGTAATAAACACACGTGTCTACTGTTTTGGATGGCGGTATGATTTCGCGTCCAGGTACCGATCGGTGTTCGTGTTCTTTTACACAAAGGTAAATCAATAATCTTAGTTTACAAATCGACCTGTCATGCAACAATGACTATCGGAACTATATTTTACATTTAAAATGCGCTGTTTTACCCATGTTTTCCCGAGATACAATCTAGAAAGAATTTAATTACACTGACGGTAATAAGAATGTATGACTCGAATGTTTTTGTACCGAGATAACTAGAAAACTATCAACTTTAACATAGCAAAAAACAAACCATTTTTTATTGGACTGCTAATTAAAAAACTGGGTTTAATTACTTAGAAGATTACAATAATTAATGTGTGAAGGTAGTCACTATCTGTTCGTAAAAGTACAAGCTGTAATAGCTCCATTTGCGGTAAAGAAAATGCACCATTTGGAAATCGTACAAAGGAGATGTATCAGTGCGAGAAGGGTATGGGAATCATACTGAGAGGTTGTATTGGTCCATCATAACCAACGGTTTCCAAACAGTACATTTTGTTACCGCGAACAGATCTAATAAAAAGTTTCCTGATAAGTAGGCTTCTTACCATAATCTTGAAATGTCAAACCGGGATAAGAATTACTTTTGGAAATAAAAACTTAAAAAAACGTGATAACACAAGCATCCACAGAATCCACGTCAACGAGCGCTAGGCAACAACCCCACCTGCTCCCTGTGGTGGCTTTTTTTGTTGTCTTCGATTTTTCTTTTTTTCTTCTTGTTGCTTCCCAAGTGTTTTATCAATTATTATCAACAATTGGGATCTTAAAAGTAACCAAAACATACGTAATCTAACACAACAAAAATTACCGTGTTAAAATAAGACATGATAACACTTATTTTGTCACATATTATTTGAATTTTGTTTTCATGGATGCCAAACCAAAAGTCTACTCTGCCCAAATGTGAGACGTCATGAAATTCCGGTTACTTTTTGCGGCAAAAAAAAACAGAAAAAGTTTAATTACTTATTGACCCTCTCGTATTTTTAGCTACAGTGTAGATATTTTTTCTATTATAATATAATATGCTTTAATCATCTCATAAAATTTGCAGGATTTCACACCAAAATTTAATTTGCAGAACAATATTGGTCGTACTAGTGGAGTCAAATTAGCCAGAAATAGTGCGTGCGTTATCTCAAAACCTGTTGGATATACTTGAATTTTCACGATTATTTTTAACGTTGTCAATTTAAAGCACTGAAACCTTTATATTTAAAGAATTAACTCATTTATTTAATAAATATTGTAATTTGTTGATTTGATTAATTTGTAATCACCTAACAGCAATTAAAAGTGAAATTTTAAATTAATTAAGTATCTATATTTTTGCATAAGAGAAAACGATAACAACTTTTTCTGTAGCAAAGATATGTAATTTGTACCGCAATAACCTCATAAATAATGGATAAATTTATTGTGATTTAGGGGTTGTTTGCCACGGAGAAAATCGCCCAATTTATGGGTAAATACAGCGATCAATTTACTTACAACCATTTTGATCAAAATTGCCAAAAATTTCCGCAGTTCTTCCTCATAATATATGTATTTCAAACTTATATAGATAATAATCGATGCAAATTATAGTGATTTAGGAGTTGTTTGGTTTGCTACAGAACGTGAAAAGGTGACTAACTAATCGAGATAATCTATATTTTGACGTATGGAATAACATCATGCATACATTTTTTAAAAACAGACAATTTTCAGGGCCAATTGACAATACGTGCCTTTGGCAGTCGAATGGTACATGAGATTTTTCTTCTGTGTACTGATCTGATTACTGATATAAAAGTTTGTTAAGAATTTTAACCGGGACATAATATCAAACCAGTCGGGACGCCGGGACCTATGTGTCAAACCGGGACTATCCCGGTCAAACCGGGACCTACTGATAAGTAAACATTTGGTTACTCTGTACCTTGGAAACAAAAGCGATTAGAAAATAACAAATATAGGTTTCCAGGGCATTTTGTATATACAGGGTTAGCCAAAATTATCGGAACACCTAAATAATTCTCTAAGCATAAGAAATTTAGAAAAATTATTCATACAAAAGTATTTTGGCTTTAAACAAGCTATCGTTTAAATATATTTTCAATATACAGGATGCTCATTTTATTATAGAAATTTGGTAACCTTTCCTCTTTTTAAATAGAACACCGTATATTATTATTAAATTGTTTAATTCTATGATTAATCCTAAGAAGTTTTTATAGGAATATTTTTATATAAAATGCATTAGTTTTTAGTTATAACGTTATAAGCAATTAATCAATATGTACTCATAAACTTTACTTTGATCAAACAGGTAAAAACTAAAAAGTCCAAGAGATAACAACAATTCGCAACACAATTAAATACAATTTAATAAAATGTTAAAACTGCCAAATTAAAAGAAATATGTGTGTATTTGGGAAAATATTCTGAACTTGAAGATTGGGAGTTTAAATTAATTACTCACAACACAAAGATATTGCATTTAAAAACAATTTTTCTACAATAAGTTCTTAAAATAAATCTTAGAATTGGGAAAATATATATACAGGCTGTTCTATTAGAAAATGGAAAGGTTTGCAAATTTCCAAAATAAATTGAACACACTGTATATTAAACACTATATTTAAACGAGGTGTTTAAAACTAAAAACCTTGATTTAATTTTTTTGCCGTTGCAGAATTATTTAGGTGTCAGTAAAAAAAATTATTCCTACAAAAAATTCTTCGATATAATTTCGGTATTAAAAAATGTAAGGTGCTTCATTTAAAAAAAGGAAATGTTACCAAATTTCTATAATAAGGTGCGCATCCCTGTATATTGAAAATATATTTAAACGATAGCTTGTTTAAAGCCAACAAACTTTTGTCTGAACATTTTTTTTTATCTTTTCTTACGGTTGTAGAATTATTTAGGTGTTCTGGTAATTTTGGCTAACCCCTGTATGTAGTTATAAAAACGTGCGTTGTCTTGCATTATTCTTTCCGCTGCGCTGGTACATCATTGTATAGGAATCCCTGCCGAATACAATAGTGTTTATTTTTGTACTCATCTTACTTCTTCTTCTTTCAGTCGGTTATATGGCTTCCGAGCCGTGGCTTCCGCCACCGAAGCAAGGCCTCTACGACCCCCAATTCGAAAAGGATGCTTGCGGTGTCGGTTTCATTGCCGCCATCGATGGCAAACGTTCCAACAAGATTATCCTGGACGCCCATCGTCTCAGCACCTCCATGAATCATAGAGGTGCTTGCGCCTGCGACAACGATACCGGAGATGGTGCTGGCATCCTAGCTGCCATACCTCACGAACTCTATGCTGCCCACCTCAAGTAAGTTAAACTTTTTTGTCTTTTAACATACATTTTACTACTCCATATTGCGCGCAGCCGATGAAATTGTTATTATGGGTCCTTTATGGTATTAATATGGATGGATAGGTACTTTACAAACACATTCTTTAAAATAGCATTATTTAAAGTGAAGAGCTTCGTCTGCAGCCTTAGAGGAGACGACAAAGTTCGGGGTTTGTTTTGGCGATGGAGCGTAGACATGAGGAAATATGAGTTGTGGTGAAAACTGTTAAAGTTTTTAGAAAATGGTTTGTGCTTTAGAATTGCAAAAGAATAATTGATTTCTAAGCGAAAATGCATTCAGACCAAAATTACGTTCTAAAAATATATGTCGCGCGGCAATGGACATCCCCAACATTCCTCGATATTCAGCTAAATCGGTACCTAAAGTGTGTCCTGCTGTGTCTAGTAGTGACTAGCAGGCAGTAGCTCGTTATCCCGTAGGCAAAATGGGCTTTTCCCCACGACCGCAATAACAGGAGCCCCCAAAGCAGTATTTTGGAAACTCATATCCGTTATAGACTACCACACCATGCCAGTCCTAAGGTTACAAGCAGATTTAGGCTCCCCTCAGCGAGGCCACAACTAATCTTTATCTAATTTATTACCGTCTCAAAAATAGTGAAGTTTATATTTGCGCTCCTGCCGGTTGGGGACCAAATCCATCTTTATAAACTATTAGGGTAATTAATAAATTACCGTAGTTGGAATATCACAATGAACTTTAGAGTAGTCTTGCCTATGGGGCCCCAAAGAGAGTGGAGGCTATGTATATCTAATACTGTAAGAGACTATTGAGAAACCCTTGACTGAGTTAGACGAGAAAAACTATGAATTCTTAGAAGATTTTTCAGTCTACACTTTCCGTTTATTCTGGAATTCTATTTTGTAAAAATGACCGCTCCAAAAGAAAGAATCTGTAAAATAAGAATGCCTATCTGCAAAATGCTGTAAATCTTTCAAAGTCAGTATTATAAAAAGAAACGTAACCACTCAATATATTTCTTTTTAAAAAGTTAACAAGAAAAAGATTCCAATAAGAGTATTAGGAAAAAGCTTAAGCTACAATATTTGAAATTCTTAGAAATGAAACACACTTTATATTTAAAAGTATTTCGTATTTATAACTTAAGTCATTTTCAAAAACGACGAGCTATTGACACGGTAGAATGGTAGAAATCCTTTTAACATTGATAAATTGCTTTCTTTTCAAATAAAGATCATGCTGCTTTAAAAAAAAAAAGGAAAAATATGCAGGATGCTTTATTAAAAAAAATAACTAATATATTTTACTTTCTACAAATTTTGTTTTTTTTAATTGTGAAGCTATTTACTGGTTATTTTGTTATTCTTAAGAATAATCTGTTGTTACTGATGACTAATGATGTACCTATTTATTATTTATGATGTTTGTTAATTGTTCCGAAATGTTATATCAGTATTATTAGTATACCAGGTGGTCGTTTTAACTTGAGATTCCTAAATATCTCGTGAAATATGCATGGTACGACAAAAGTGTCTTTAATAAACTTGTAGGATTCAAAGGGGGAACTGAAATGAGTAATGACGATATCAGTTTCATTGCAGATGGCGCTGCAATCGGTGAAAATGCGGCTAGCTTCATTTTTTTAAATGGGAATACCCATTTTTTTTTCAAATTATTGTATTACGCTAAATAAGAAGAATCTTTTGTCTGATTTTTTTTTTCGTACAATGCATTTATTAGAAGTTATCGACGATGGAAGTTTGTGGCGGCTGCGGTAGTTGCGACCGCTGCCACTGCATGGGATGCGCTCGCCGTCTGGCAGTCAAAGCGTCGACTGAGTAGACACTCATGGTACAACGTAGGAAGGTATGTGCGTAACCGGGACATGTTTTGGCACCTCGCGCGTTGCGCTGTCATGCGCATAGGGTTTGTTTACGTACGAAAAAAATGCATCGTACGAAAAAAAGTTTCAGACTAAAGATTCTTCTTATTTAGCGTAAAATCATAATTTGATAAAAAATTTGGGTATTCCCATTTAAAAAAATGAAGTTAGCCTTATTTTCACCGATTGCAGTGCCATCTGCAATGAAACTGATATAGTTATCTCATTTCCCCCTTTGAGTCCTACAACTTTATTTAAGACAGTTTTGTCGTACCATGCATATGTCACGAGATATTTAGGAGTCTCAAGTTAAAACGCCCACCCGGTATATTATTTTTGTAGAAAATCGTAATTCTTAATCCCCCAAATTCAAAATTGCCCAGGACCCCATGATGACTTAACGCGCCGCTGCTAGCACGCATTATTCGAAGCATTTATTTCCACTGCACAAATACCAAATAAATTTGTAAATATTTACTTTGTACTAATTTCACAACATCTCAGCCTGAAAAAAATTTCAATACTGTATGTCTAAATTAACGCACCACTAAATATATGCCACAATTTCAAAGTTTCTTTGCACTTGCACTGCCCATTCTATTTTGATGATTCCTTTGTTCAGCTGGTGGTAGGTGGATTCATCACAAAGGATATTCTGGGAATTATTTTATTCAAAATTCAGGTTTGAGCATATACCATGTACAAGAATGAAGATAAGTTTTTGTTTATCGATATTTGTAATATGTTGTTGGTACCGTAACCTCGATACTATTAGCCTGAGATCGGATATTTCATCTAATATGTGAAGATGAAGGAGTAAAGCTTTGCTATACATTGTGTTCTTTGGTTCATTTAATTATCTTTTCTAATAACTGAGATACAACACGAACAGTAATGACAAGAAAAACACGGTAGCAAACATACCAGGGAGCAGGCTGTGGTAATCTTTATGACTGAATCCGTGTCTTATTCATTGGAACAAAATATTAGCCTACTGTTTGGCTCCAGTGTACTCTTTATAGTTGTAGCTGGTACAAACCACCGACTGCTACAACGGTATCGTTACTGAAGAATCAAGCTACAACTGAATAAAAAAATCATAAAAAAATACATGAGCGGCTCGAGAGAGAATCCTGAAAACGTTGAAAAAAATATTTTTCATCCTGCCCAACTCGTTATTTATCTAAGAAGTTACACTGAAAATTTCATGAACTTCGAACAACAAATAACGTTTTTATTTGAAAACGCGTTGTAGGAGAGGTAGAACTGGGTCTTAAATGTCTAAAAAATGACTATTAATCGGTATAGAAAATGTTTTTGTTTGTTGTATTAATAATGTACAGTTTACAACCTTAAAGAAATTTATGTTTTTGTTTGAACCTTCTGACAAAACGAATGACAAAATAATCAAAACGTTTTTCATAAATCTGTTGCTAATAATTTGATTAATGTAGAAATAAATTTATACTATGGAATAACTTCTAATCCGTTGCATTGTTTCTGGGAAAGGAAATGAATAGTTATAGAATCCAGAAATCGAACAATCAGTTTGATTATGCAAAAATTTGAGATTCCCACTGTACAATTTCAAATTCCCACTGCACAATTTCTGTCGACCCGCACGCTAGAGGACAAACTTAAAAATGTTGTAACGGACACCTAAAGAAGCATTTTTTCTCAATAAAGTCATGTCCGGTCTTAGACACTAGGCTTGGTCTCGATTCATCTTCAGGGTACATAATTAATTATATTTTAAAATCGGACCGTCAACCCGAATATCCGGGAGTAATCCCAGCCGGGGCTGCAGTTTTTTTGTAAACCGCCGTTCGTATAATTTATTCAAATTGTATTATAGTATGTATACTATAAAAAATAAATAAAAATACAAACATTTATTTGTGGTATTGTTTCTAAATTCTACTTTAAAGGAGTTTTTCGTTAAAAATATAAAACAAAAATTGGTCTAGGGTAACATTTTTGTTTATTAATCTGCAACTTAATTATTATCAAATTATCAAAAATATAGTATATATCTGCACAAATATTTTGTTTGAGATTTTATAAGTTAACGAAAAAGGGTATGGAATACATTTCAAAAGTTTTTATCCAAATTAATATGCGCGTATTTATTCTAGGAATATTAGTGGACTATTACAGATCAATTGATTAATGGGGGTCATAAATAAAAATAAAGATTACTGCAAGCTCGACAAATATTTCACGAAAATCTAACCCGTCTTACAGATAACTGTTATCAAATACATCATCGAAGTTATCAAGAACTTCAAATGCGCCGGTTATTACTATAATGTAAGTGTTGTTCACAACGATCTGGAATTTTTCCATTATTTATTTACTTTGTGCAAAAACTTTGAACTCCTGATTCACAAACACATATCAGACTTTTTATCAACCGTCTAATCCGTCTAAAAATTGCAAGTAAGATTTGATTCTTATCTTTTGGACGCCTTATAAATAAGCCTAATAGCGGAGCTATTAATAAATTAGGATTACTAGCGCATTCTGTGTGCGATAAATCACGTAAAAATATTTGGAATTTTAGAGGAATATCATTTAGTCAAACTATTTTTTTTAAATTGCAGCTTTTAGCTATAAAGACTTTTCTTAGTTATTATTTATCAGCGTGAAATGCGCATTCTTGTTGGTACAGCATTGTTGATCTGTTTGGAGCACAGTAACCAGAAACGTATATAATAAAATAGAAGACGGATTGCAACTTAGTATAAAGGAAGTATCTACGAACAAAAGAAGAACAAAAATTGACAAGCTATCAGATGAGACACATGCACTGATTCAAAGGCGGAACCAAATGATGAAAGTAGAAGTCACTACTGTTGCAGAGAAACAACAACTCATAGAGATTAAGCGGCAGACCAGGAAAGCTATACGAAGCGATTTATACAAATATAAAATGCGAATAGTTGAAGAAAATATTGAGAATACGGGTGCAGTAAAAAAGATGAAAAAGATTCTAAATGACAACAGAATGTGGTTCACCTGTCTGAAGAACAACGACCAACATTCCCTTACCAACAGAAGTTCGATAGTAAAATTAGCAACAGAGTTCTACAAAAACTTATCACAGACAACAACACCCGACCAGAAATTGAACGCCGAATCCATACAAAAAAGCAACGCAGAAGAAGATGAACCACACATACTACAGGAAGAAGTGATTTATGCAATTAACAAACTGAAAAATGTCCTGGAGAAGATGGTATATGTAACGAAATATTAAAATTCTGCAGTTACGAAACAGTACGGGTGATCCAACATCTGTTCAACAAGATCCTGGAAACGGAAGAAGTACCTGAGCAATGGACGGATGCTGAAATTGTACTATTGCACAAATCTGGTCAACGAAAAGACATTAAAAATTACCGCCCAATCAGTTTGATTCCCTCACTGTACAAGTTATTCATAACAATAATTGAAAACCGCCTACAAGGAGTCTTTGAACTATACCAACCACCGGAGCAAGCAGGCTTCAGAAAAAACTTCAACTACTGAACACCAACACGCGGTAAACCAAATAATAGAGAAGACCAATGAGTACAACATCCCAGCATACATTGCATTTATTGACTACGAAAAAGCTTTCGACACCGTCGAACATCATGCTATCTTCGAAACACTTCAGAAAATAAGAATCCACGGCAAGTACATACGAATACTCAGCAACCTGTACACAAAGGCTACGGCGCAGATAAGAATGGAAACGGCGGGCCAGAAATTCAAAATCGAAAGAGGGGTGAGACAGGGGGACCCAATATCACCAACGCTCTTCAACTGTGTGTTAGAGCGGATCTTTCGCAAATTGGAGTGGAGTCATTATGGATTGATAGTGCAAGGCCTACATCTAACGAATCTTCGGTTTGCTGATGATATTGTGTTGTTCGCCAACACAGCAGAGGAACTAGAAAGAATGATGAATGACCTCTACACCATCAGCCTACAGTCAGGCCTAAAGATAAGCTTTCCAAAAACAACAATAATGACCAACAGACAGCACAAGAACATTAAAATGAACGAAACAACTATCGAGTACATCAATGAGTTTATATACTTGGGCCAAACGGTATCATACCAGAACCGTGGGTATAAAGAGATCCAGCGTAGAACGGCCAGCGCATGGAAAAGGTTTTGGAGTCTCAAAGACGTTATGTGTGGCAAGCTACCCATAAAAATCAAAAGAAAAACTTTCAACGTTTGTATAATACCTATACTGACATACGGCTGCCAGGCATGGTCGATGACTTCAAAACAACTACAGAAATTAAAAACATGCCAATTCCAAATGGAACGACTCATGACAGGCATACGTAGAATAGATCATGTAAGAAATACGGAAGTTAGACGATTGAGCGCGGTCCAGGACGTTTTGATGACGGCTAAACGGTTGAAATGGAGCTGGGCTGGTCACGTTGCACGTATGCAAAATAACCGGTGGTCAAAAATACTAACTGAATGGACTCCATGGTACAAGAAAAGAAAACGAGGCCGCCAGAAAAGACGTTGGAGCGACGAGATCACCCAAACTGCCGGACATACTTGGTCAAGAATTGCCAATGACCGGAAACAATGGAGTGAAATGGGGGAAGCCTTTGCCCAAAAGTGGGATTTTATTTGACATTGTGCTCATATTATCATATTATACATAAAATGTAATTTATTTTAAACCTATATCAAATAAAGGCTATTATTATTAATTATTATTATTATTATTAACCAGAAACGTAACTTTGTGTCGGTACCTTTGATCTTTAGGTTACCCATTTTCCGAACCATCAATACAGTGGCTTTACCCCCCAGTGAAGGAAGGGCGGCACATGCATAATAGTAATAGTCATAGTGCATACTGCATAATAACGCCTCATAATGTCTCCTGCTAACACTGAGAATTGGACTGTGGATTTGTGACCACTTGAATGAAAAAACAATTGAGATTTATATACTCCTGTGAGTTACGTTTCTGGTTGTTCTGTGGTTTGAAAGCCACACACGAACATCTTGCAAAATGCCTCTACTTGTACACTTCACTCATTACTTTTTGTTACATTTTAAAATATTAATTTAATCGGAGTACTTGCCTACATATATAATTTTATATTGATGTCTTTTTTTTATTAGAGAAACCCAGGGAGTTCAGTTACCACCACTGGCTCAATATGCTACCGGAATCTTCTATCTGGACAAGTTGCATCATCAAGAATCAGAGAGCAAGTTTGCAACTTTGGCCGAAACCTTAGGCATGAAGGTGTTGGCATGGAGAACCGTGCCAACGGACAGTTCCAGTATTGGAACTGTGGCCAAGAACTCCGAACCGTTCATGCGACAGGTAACCATACTCCCTTTCTTTATCTTTTGAAAATAACCAGCCAATTTTTATCCGATCTGGCTGTTATTTTGAATTGGCTGCCGACGCCAAGCAAACAGACTGAAAAGCATATATTTTTGTGATGGTACATGGGGATAAGCGTGTACCACATACCGGCATTTGTATAGATCTGTGCCCGTTAAAGTAAAAACAATCAATCAGTAAATAATACTTGAACTTATATGGCAATTTTGATCCCACATTTGACAGTAATGGAGTTCCATTTCATAGAACTGTCACCAATTTTTCTCTGCATAGCTGTGAAGTGCTACATTTACGGTTTTATTCCATCCTACTTAGAGAATTCTGTCACATCTCGTTAAGTTCATGTATTTTGTACATACACCTTATATGTGTAGAGGAAAGATCTATTGAAGATCTGTTATTTGTTACAAGTGATGGAGTTTTGTACATTATTCATCTATAATTTTGTGTATTGCTTTTAGATTCTGTGAATAAGTATATACTCGAGAAAAACTCTCCGAACTTAACAAGTTGACTTAAAAGCAGGAGTACTGGTTCTACTGTATAGGCAAAACCGGGAGAGCTGAAGTTGACTCATCGCTTAAAATCGTATGAACCAAGATATGGACTTACCGCGTGGATTGGTTATAGAGCTGTGTATATTAGGTTGCCTACTAGGTAGTTCGTTAAAGATTAATATTTAATTATTAAAAATACTGTCATTTAATTGTGATAATATCCTATCTAATTTATATATCCATCATTACCATGTTTAACAGAAGCAAAGTGAAAACATACCAACGAAAACATCTTGTTCACATCACACGTTCGCGCTCGAATTGGAGGTTAGGTTGCTACCGCTGTCATTCGTTCTTATGGTTCTAAGAACAGACGTACTTTTTTGTCTTGCCCATTTAAATTATACAGCAGACGTATGAAAAGTATGCTATTTCGTTTTAACACGCGTCAATATTTAGAAATAATCTGTAACGTATGTCGAAAATAACAGCTGAAATCTATGAGTAATATTCAGCTCTCCCGGTTTTGCCATAACTATATTTTTTACTGTTATATACTAAGTATAAATAACATTTACTTCTGTATACTATACTGCCATGTTAAACATAGAAGTTATATGCATAACAAATTATGCAAATTTTGCCAATTATATCAAAATATAGAATAATTTTTTGTTGTTCTGCTAAAGCTAAATGATACAGGAACATAACAAAGAATTAAACAACACATATTTAAACACTTCTATTTTACAACTTTTCACAAACATAAATCCAGCTTGTTGTAAATATGTCAGTAGAGCAATGATTCAATGGCTGGAAGTCATGAAATTCAGAAACTAATCCCTGCGAAATATTTGTCGGATACTACTGCCTCATGATCATACACTAGTCAGTTTACCAGTACGTCGTGAAAATTTGTTTTATTTGCCTAATTTCAAGAGTTTGGAAACTAACTACGATTTTTTTGAAATTCCTTAGGCTTTTGTTGTTCCGGTTAACACTGAGGTTCCTGAAGATGAGCTTGACACAAAGTACTTTGTACTTCGTAAGCAGGCTAGCCATCAAATACCATCTCCTGGCAAGCGATTCTACATCTGCTCGTTGAGCAGCCGTGTGGTTGTCTACAAGGGTCAACTAACTTCGGACCAGATGTGGATCTACTTTAGCGATCTTATGGATCCATTGTTTGAAACCTATTTGGCTATGGTTCATACCAGATTCTCCACCAATACATTTCCCAGTTGGGAGAGAGCCCATCCATTTAGGTAATTATCAGTATTTTTCTTCTAGTTATCAAAAGTAGATTAAGGGTACACGAGGTGTAAGGTTAACACGCACTTAAAATAATTTTTAGGTTAGTAGAAGTGGTTATAGCTCTTTATTTTATTTGGTTTTTAAGTATATAGTCTCCGTACGCCAAGAGAAATTAGGTCACGTCATCAGATGATCTCCTTATGAATCAAATTGGTACTGAAGAGTCAAATTCAGTGTCTTCATAAGTATTGTATCAAATGCCTGTCAAGAACTATAAGAATTTTTGTTACAGAAATGTGTGTAATCGACAAACACAAAAATAAAAAATACTATTCTGAGATAACCGCATTAATTGATGACGCAAGCGGTTTCTTTTGGTATACGGACTGTAGTAATTGATATTGGAAATGTTTTATATAATAACAACTTATATTGAACGCAGTTATAAATTTTTTAGAATTCATCAGAATGCAGTTATAAATTTTTTAGAATTCATCATCCTTCTATTAAAGAGCTGTAACTATAGTAGAGACACGAATACAGTACTATATAGCGTCATAGCTGCAATAGACAGAATAAAAAAGTGAAGACCTATGTCTGAGCAGTGAGCTTCATTGTCAAATGATGATGCAACTATACTGTACGCGTGCCTCTACTATATCAGTACTTTTCGTCACATAGTTCTGCTAATAACTTGTCGCTTTTGCACTTTGTGTTTAGAGTTTTAAGTTTGATTTGTAAGAGATTTTCATTAATTTTTGTACGTTATACTACCCGAACTGGCTAATTAAATATTAGTTGATTTTGAAAATCTCTTGCTGTCTTTCAAGATAATATTTGAACTTCAAATGCCTTTACTCTGTAGAACGTATATTTTGTAATGTAAGAGTCTTCATGTCAGTTCAGGTTTTGGTTCATGAAGTCCATATTTTAATTTTTTTTCTTATATTTTTTTCTGGAATCTCAGTAGCCAAAGATGTACCTATATTATTGATTCATTATTGTTTGTAAAAATGTGGAAATTCAAAAGGATCTTATCACAATATTGCCATTTAAGCATAAAAGTTGTATCTGCAAATTTGATTTTTAGTTGAGTTCAGACATGATAACAGGGCAAATAGAAGCTCATATATACTGGAAATGTAGTATCTTCAAAGTAAAATCCCAAAAACTAAACATTCTCAGTTTTAACAGATAAGCCTTTATGCTGAACAAAAATTCTTGTTAAATTTTTTAAACGGATTTTTCATACAAAGCAATGTATGTGCGTCAGCTCGCCAAAACTTTCTAAATTTGAGTTTTTTCATCAATCAGGTGTTTTCAATATTCAATCAACATTTTTAACAATTCTCAATTATTCTCCATTCTCAGATGTTCATGAATTCTTTAGTCCTTGTCTAAAGACTGTTATGATTTATTTATTATATAGATATAAATTGATAATTATTTATCAAATTTATTTTTGATGGCTGAAATAGGGTCTTAATAATTAATAGCATAAGCAATTGAACAGATTACATATTATAAACATTTTCGACAATTAATTAAAAAGGTTAATACTGAGAACCATGCATTTTTGATTGCATTTTTGAATATTTTGAATTATCTTAACCACATTTTTTTTTTCTAACGGCTCTAAAATACGAAAGGATAATTCACATAGCGGAATAATATATTCAGAAGTGGACGTAGTAGCTCAGTGCACGATTATAACAAACAAGAATTTTTAATTAGTAAATACAACTGAGCCGTTTGAATTTCCATTTGTGTAGCAATGTTACATGCGTAAAAGCATCCCTCCAATTTTCTCTAAAAATAAACATAACCGTACATCTTTGGTGGTGCTATTTAAAGATATACTGGAGTAGTTAAAGGTGTCGCAAATGTCGGAAATGAACCGACGTGTGGCGGTACGTTGCCGGCGTTAGCGGAACCTGCCGCCCCTGGGGACACTGCTGAGCCGGGCCCGAGCTGCCCCTGCCGAGGACACAATCACTCTCCTCCGCTGATCACGGCCTCCGCTTTTCTATCGCAAAAAAAGGTTAACAAACTGTAATGCTCTTCCGCAGCCAGCTCTGCGGTACTTCCCGTACTCTGTTCGAATTTGGCGAGACATGTCGTATGGGACTGAGTCAAGATTTTTGTTTCTTACGTGACAGTTTTTTGATTATTATAGGTTTTGCAAATTGTTTTTGTAACGATGGGATAATTGTAAAAAACGAATCAAAATCATCTGTTATGAATAATTTTACTTTTATAGTTTCTTATCTAAAATAATTGTTCATTAAGTATCAGTTTTTATTTTTTTTGGCATGTTTGGGGTTCAATTATTTTGGCATGTCTAGTTAAGGGGGTCTCAGCTTTGTTGGCCGCTTTGTGTTAATATCGATGTATAAAATAAAATAACAAAAAATAAAACTAAAATTAACAATTTAAAAATTATTGTGGTGATCTCGGTGACCTTGCAGATTACTTTGTGCGCGCTTTTGTGCAAACATTAATGTGTAACGATAACCACGATTACACGTGTGCAGGTTGTCTGATACATAAAAGTGAAACCTTTTCTTAATTGTTACTTCGTTGGCTATCGTTCGATTGTTAAGTTTCTCAATATTTTGATTTTTAACAAAATGGCGGTCGTATGCCCAAAAAAGGTCCGTTTTCGCCGCTCTTTTAGTGATATAAAAACGAAATAAAACGAAAATTTTAACAAATGAACGATCGTGCAAACACTAGATTTGTGCTGAACATAAAAAACAAAGAATCATCCCGAAATATGAAAAAGATTTTCCTAAAACATGGTTACCAGTTGCGAAAACACGACTTTTGGGAAATCGTGACCGGAATTACAAGAACTCTGGTAAATACCGCAACGGCCGAGATGATCACGTGATGATTGGTTTAAAACTGAACGAATGGATGACAAAAGGTATAGATACTAGTGGTGGGAGATCTATGACTTAATCGAGTCATATGCAATACGTATCCCTTATCACAGGACTGATCGACGCACACACAAATCACTGGCTACAACTCCACAACTAGGGCGAATTTTCCAAAACCCTCTTACAGGAACAGTTCTGAGACCTTCGAGATTACAATAAAGGAAAAATTGATTTTTAAAACCAACAAAGCGGAAGACCCTCTTAAAGAGATCCTAATGTTCTGCAAACAATAAGCACCAATTTGAACCAAAGTTTCATACTCGACTTGCCGCTAAAAAAAATTAACATGATAACAAACATCACAATGTAACAAAAATTGCATACAGTCCCAACGATATTTTTAGCAACACGTCTCTTTCTGTGTACTTGTGGTCAGTTTATTTTGGTTTTCTCATCACAATTTTAATTTGCTCACTCTCATTAAAACTCATCAAAACAAACAATAAAATATAATGCATGTTTACAAACATTTGATCAAAACTAATTAGTTACGAATAGAGAAAACATCACTTTAGAAATAATCGTCAACTCAAGTAATATTTTAATTGTTAAAATTAGTGTTAACTTAAGTCTAAGAATTCGGTAGAAAATCTATTATTAACTGCTCTTCGTTGCGTTGCATTTTCTTTTATGTACAAACAGAATGTTAATATCGGACCTGTGTCTCGTCACGTTTTAGAATGCTGGCGCACAACGGTGAGATCAACACCTTGAGGGGTAACGTCAACTTCATGAAGGCCAGGGAGGGTGTCATGAAGAGCGAAGTGTTTGGCGACAACCTCTCCAAGCTATATCCCGTTGTAGAACCGAATTTGTCCGACAGCGGTTCAGCTGACTGTGTTTTAGAGTTTTTGGTGCATGCAGGAAAGAGATCTTTACCCGAAGTAAGTCTTTTAGTGTCTTTTTAATTAATTCTAGATTTTCTTGTAATTTAATTTACTACTTATTCTTTTTTCCCTTAGGCCGTTATGACCATGGTTCCAGAAGCTTGGCAAAATGACCCAACTATGTCCGAGGATAAGCGCAATTACTACAAGTGGGCGGCGTGTACTATGGAGCCTTGGGATGGCCCCGCGCTTATATCGTTTACAGACGGCCGGTACGTTGGCGCTATTCTGGACCGCAATGGTCTCCGACCTTCCCGATTCTACATCACAAAGGACAACGTCATGGTGATGGCCAGCGAGGTACTTCAATGATTACTAATAACTTTTAATAAGAATCAAAAATAATTTTCTTTTGCAAATAGATTTATTAAAAAAAAGGAAAATGAACGAAGAGTTGGCTATCCTGACAGTCAAAATGTATTTTAAATTGCTTTTCCTACCTTTTTTATTATTTTTTCTTAACTTTTTTTATTACTCAAAATCACGATCCCCAAAAATCTCAAATTCAGTTAAAAATGAGTCGAATTAAATTATTAAACATTTATTATTTTTATGATTTTTCTATTTTGATAATTGCTTACATGCTGCTCGCTCCATTCATAGGTTGGCGTTTACCATGTTGAACCTGAGAATGTATTGGTCAAGAGTCGACTCAAGCCTGGTAGGATGTTGCTGGTCGACACAAAGGAAAGAACAGTCATCCAGGATATCGAGCTGAAGAAAACCATTGCCCACTCCAGGCCGCATTCTGAGTGGTTGAGTGAACAGGTAAAGGAATCTTTTACAATAGTCAACGGATAAAATTAAAAAATGTATATATTTATTACCAAGTTTGGTAATTTAATAAATAATCACAAAGTTAATCAATTAAAACTTATTAAAATAATTATATGACTTAATTACTAAATTATTAATTACTGCAGTCATTTGTAACAAATTAATAATAATGGTTTGTAACTTAAATTATGTTATTTCTATGTTGGATTGCATGGGTACTTTTGTTAATATTATTATTAGACACAGAAAGTTGGTAAAATGGCCAAAGTAAAGCGGGTTTGAATGCTCTTTAATAATCCATTAAGCAAAGAGTCAAATATTAAATGGTTTCAGAGTTATTTTGAATAAAATGAACATTTTCGAGAAGAGGTCTAAACGTCTTTAGTTGTGGTCCTATCAAGAAACCGATTTGACATTATGGAGTCACAATGCAAGATGTAATTGAAAGTAATAACGAATTATTATAATCATTATGTTTTGCCAGTTTTTGAACATTATTGACTGATTATTAAATAGGATACAAAACTGCACTATTTGCCTATTACACCAACTTTATAGTAATTCATAATTCAAAATTATCAAAATTACCCAACAACTAAATAGTTAAATTAAATCAATTAATTATTTAAACAATTTGTAAATATACTAATTCATTCATTCCTTAACTTAACTAAATTAATCGACCAATTTATTAAATGTAAATTAACGTTTTCTTATAGGATGGTTCTCAATTATTGTTTAATGTGTATATATTGTTTATTACTTAGACTGTCACAAAGTCATAGGATATTTGCAACGAAAATTAACTAAAGATTTTGTCTCTGTTTTTGCATGTTGCTTCGTTGGCTGAAGATGGTGAGTGGTGTGTTTTAGTCATAGGTTTTTTTTGTGTGTTATTTAATACAAGTTTAATGTTGTTTATATTTGTAACTGCTTCTTCTATCGCTCTTTTAGTTTTAGTCTCTATTAGTTCTTATTTTAAAATTTTTCTAAGTTCTATTAGTTGAGCTACGCTACAATATCCCAAAGATTTATGGGATATATGCTGTAAAATATGATACTTAGTTGTAGTTTTTGTTTTACTTTACCTTTTTGTTTTCTTTTCTGTATTTTGTTGTATTGCCTAATGGAATGTAGTAGTGTTGAATACTAAAAACAATAGTAAATCTAGATTACTATGGATGAGATGAGGGCTGCGCACTTGAAAGCAGGCCACCCAGCAAAGGCAAAATATCAACCTAGCGGACTGGAAGACCGTCGACTGTCACTTTTTGGTTATTCAACGGAGACGATACATATGCTGCTTTTACCTATGATAAATAACAAGTAAGTTTATCGTGGATATTCTCCATATTTTGAGGGTGGTAATTTTTTTAAAACTTCAAACATTTACTTTTTCCTTTAGGAAGGAAGCGTTGGGCAGCATGGGTAACGACACCCCCCTGGCGTGTCTCTCTGAGTTTCAACCACTTCTCTACGAATACTTCAAGCAACTCTTTGCGCAAGTTACTAACCCTCCGATTGATCCGTTCCGAGAAAAGATTGTCATGTCGCTGCAATGTCCCATCGGACCAGAAGCAAATCTTCTAAGGCCTTCCACAAGACAGGTCAGATTATTTTTAAAATCATAATTTTTTCTTTGTCAACTCGCTAGACTGGAGATGCTTGAGATGTGGAAACTTCTTAATAATTCTCAATGCAGCGATACAATCTATAATTTTGCTTTCTCGTAAACTGAAACAACTAATACTTTATAGTGCTAGTCTTCAGTAGTAAAGATTTACAGTCAACTTGGTTGAGTTACCTTTATGTAAATTTATACTGTATTTACAATTGAAGATTGTAACTTCTGAAGGGTCTACGTGCCAATGTGGTTTTAGTTTAGAAGTTACACTCTTCAGCTGAGTTGAGATGTTGTTGAGATGATGCATAAGGTCTTGTCTTGAAATACCTGTGAGGCAAATTTTTAAAATATGAAAAATTGTCTGGTACAAACTCTACATCCCGAATTCAACCCCTGCTGCATGAACCAAAGCCTAGCATAGTTCTGTATATTTGACACCAAGCTCTGCTAATTTCTTCTCTCGTCCCACCATTCTGTTATTAACTCTGAGAAGACATGTTATCAGTCACACATCTCAACACACACATAAATAGCATCTATAAATAGTGGCAGTTTTTTCTGTATTCCTAATTTTGTTACTATTGTTGGATTCATTATTCAGTACGATTTTGTCACCTTCTTCTAGCTCAACTATTCTCTGTGACCATTTCTCTAATCCTCAAAGCACAATAATATTGTTGCAGACTGCTTTCTGGTTAATGGCGATGAATTTCTTGACATCTACATTCAGCTCTTTTGTTTTTTGCTGGATAATATTTTCCGGTGCTATTTTAAAGCTTTCCCAGACCAGAGATATGTAGGTAAAGATTAGCTGAAATTTTGTTCTGAAAAAACATTTCTCAGAAAGTGTTTTCTGCCTATTATTACATCAATATCTCCGAAAGTATTAAGCTTAGCAAAGCAAGTTATTCACCATATTAAAGACAATGATTCGTAAATAGTGACTATTCAGTTAGCTCTGAAGTAGCGAGCAACATGGTTCGTGAAAGATGTAGGTTTGGGAGAAAGTTAAAAAACGGGTATTCAAAACCTAGATCTCAATAATGATTGATATCTATTCTCTCAAGTCATTTGTCTTAATCAAACTTCTGTATCTTTTACAATATTTGAATCAAACTTGTTAAAGACATTACGCGTAATTAAACAAAATGACGGTCTCATGTATTGCATCAAACCAGTTTTTTTTTGCTTACAATCCTTTACTATCTTTTTTTTTTTAGATTGACCAAATAAATTAATAAATTGAACTTTAATTCCAGACTCATCGCCTTTGGCTGAATCACCCGATCTTATCCATATCGGACTTCGAAGTGCTCCGATTGACGAAACATCGGGACTGGTCAGCGCAAGTCATTGACACGACGTATCTAGCGAGCGAAGGCCCACCTGGCTTGAAATTACACATTGACAAGATCTGCCAAGAAGCCGAGAAGGCTAGCAAGACGAATCAAATTCTAATTTTGTCCGATAGACAAGCGTGTGAAGAACGTGTTCCAATCAGTAGTTTGCTCGCTCTGGGCGCTGTTCACCATCACCTGATCGAGACCAGGAATCGCATGAAGGTGGCTCTAGTTGTAGAATCTGCCGAAGCCAGGGAGGTGCACCACATTTGCGTGTTGTTAGGTTATGGCGCTGATGCAATCTGCCCATATCTGGCTTTGGAGCTGGCATCAGGATTGAGAGATACTGGCTTATTGGACGCTTCACTAACCGACGAGATTATCTTCCACAATTATGCGCAGGCAATGCAGACGGGAGTAAGTAAGGTGATGGCAAAGATGGGTATTTCTACGTTGCAATCGTACAAAGGAGCGCAGATCTTTGAAGCTGTCGGCTTGGGAGAAGATGTCATCGATAAGTGTTTCAAAGGTAAGGAATATGTGTTGTGGTCAGAGGTTTTTATTTTGGGAAGTTTGAAACCGGGAGAATAACAACTCTTCGGAGCGGGGTTTGTCGGTTGGTTGAGTGGTTGAACTGCTTACCTGTTCCCAACCTAAGTTTGATAAAAAACAATTTTTGAGAGTTTCAAGGTCATTCAGGAAAAAAATGCAAAGACAGCTTTTCCTGTCATGTTCACAAATATCCGGAAATATAATACGTATAATAGTTAACACTCTTTTTAAGGTACACCTTCAAGAGTTGGTGGTATGTACATGGACATGCTGTCCAATGAGATATTTGAGAGGCACAGGTTAACCTACAGACCTAAACCTGATGCAAGGATTCTCCAAGATATTGGTAACTACTACTACAGAGCTGGAGGCGAGAAACATATCAATGCTCCGCAAAGCATTGCTTCTTTACAGGTATAAACATGTTTGAGGTGTCAATGTCAAAGAATAAAATAATTTTAAATTCATCATTGTTTGACAATATATTCAACATTGTTTGAAATATATCCTTCATTTTGTTTTCAGGAAGCCGCCGTATCAAAAAGTAAAACAGCATATGAGAAATTCCGAGAGGCAACTATGCAGTCGATCAGGGATTGTACATTGAGAGGCCGGCTTGAGCTACGAACATTAGATCAGTCACTGCCTCTATGCGAGGTGGAGCCAGCTGCCGAAATTGTGAAACGGTTTGCGACTGGAGCCATGAGTTTTGGGTCTATCAGTATCGAGTCTCACACCGCATTGGCCCGCGCTATGAATATGGTAACTATAACTACTGCCTAAAATATAGTAGCTCAAATGTTTGTCAAATTTATATTCAGTTCTTAGAGCTGTCATATTGTTTGTATGGTTATACGTTGTATTATACTCACCGGCAAAACAAAATGCGCTACCCGAAATTTTTAGTATATATTCCATAATTTCTTTAATCCCTTACCAGTCAGTTTTGATGATTGTGACCACAGAATACCACAGAGAGCATAAACCCCTAAATGTATGCGACATATCTCCATCTCTATCATGTGCATTAAAGTTGGCGTAAATCTATCCGCATTCTGTAAATAATCAAATATGATTACAGGCGACACTATCGGGGACAGCTTTTGTATAGTATCTGTCGTATCCATGTCGCATCGCCGTTTACTTTATTTGTGGTTCTGTCAAACCATAGATATCAAACGAACTTATTACGTGAATTGTGATTTACAGTATTTAAAAATGGTGTTTTGTATTGTGTCCGGTGAGAATTCGAAGAAAGCAAACAGTTTTGTTTTCCTCGACAACTGAAAGGTGCATAGACAACATTATATTGAATTTCCTTACTTAATAATAATAATAATAATGTTTATTGAAACTCAAAAGTAATACAGTTTAAGCAAAAAGTATAAGCTGTGGTTTAACTGGGTCAATAGACAGCATCCATGAAATTAAAGTATTCCTGAATAGTGTAAGGGACAGCCTCAACCAAAATCTTCTTGACCTGCCTCTTGTAGACTCCAAGTGGCAACTCCCTGATAGCCAGCGGTAGTGCATTGAATAGTCTGTACCTAATGACTGTTACTTCGGACAGATTGAGTCGGCGGAAAGGCACAGCCAAAGCCTCAGGGTTTCGCACAGGATATGGCCTCTGGTTGGCATGAGTAAACTCCCGCCCGGCCACGATCAGGTGTTGCAGTACAAATGTCGCTGAAACAGTGAAGACATTATACTTTCGGAATAGCGGGTGACACGGTGTTGCTTGGCCGACCTGGGCTATTGCTCGTACTGCCTTCTTCTGGAGAAGGAGGATTTTATTAGCGTGTGGGGTGAGTTGCCCCACAGGGACACGCTATAGTTGAGAATTGAGTGGAACACAGCAAAGTATGTGGATTTGGCAACCTCTGTTCCCACAATCCTACATATTCTCCTGATCGCGTAGGTGGCCCTAGAGAGTCTGACAGAGAGATGCTCCACCTCCTCTCTCTATGTTAGCTTACTGTCCAGCAGTACTTCCAGGTATTTGACTGCCCTCTGAATCTGCAACGGTTCACATCTTTGGGACGCGGTGAAGATTAGTTGCTGCGATTTAGATTCGTTGAGCAGTAGTTCGTTCCTTGCAAACCAATCACCTGCCATGGTCATCACCCAGGGAAGACGAAGCTCCAGGTTTGTAAGCGCTTTCTCAGGATGTATGAGTACTACGTCATCGGCAAAAAGCACAGAAGAGCAGGACAATGCTGTGGGAAGATCATTGATGTACAGAAGGAAGAACAAAGAGCCGATAATGCTTCCTTGGGCCACCCCTCGCCGAACCAGAGCATCCGCACCCCTCGCCGATCCCACCTGACTATGTTTCGCCGCTTGGTAAAGTAGGATGCCATGATGCTATATCCAAGATGGTGGAAAGTGATGTTGAGCTGCCTGATGCAGGTGAAAATACAAAGAAGATAAAAGTTAAAAAAAAGTGTGGCTACTGCAAGCAAAATCTAAGCGATGGTATAGAATGTGAGAGATGCAATAAGCAATTCCATAACAGTTGTTATGAGAGAAACCACAAGAATTGTGAGTATGTACAAAACAAAAAAAATGAAAGCATGGAACCTGAACAGTCCACAAGTATTATGGAAATAACGTATCTAAAACGGTTGGTACAGGCATTAGAACAGAAAAATGGTGTATTAATTGAAAACAACCTACTTCTGAAGGAAAAAATCAACTATCTCCAACAACAAACAAACATAACCCCACAAAGGGAAAGTCGTGAAAATATAGACATCAAAACCTACAGCAAGGTCTGCGTTGGCAACCCAGAGCAGTCGAAGCAGAGTAACAGTGTACAAACCACCAAGGATAGAGTACCAAAAACCACTTTAAATACAAACACTTTAAATAAACATGTATCCAGCAAACAAGACCTAACCTCAAGCACCAACAATAATAACCCCAAAGGATTACAGAAGGAGATAACCAATCCGCCAAACATTGCGAACAACTCACAGGTCGGGGCCACTACTATGGAGACTATACAAAGAAATAAAATGAAGAACATACTTGAGCTAGAAGAAACCGATGATGGTTTTACGGAAGTAAAGCGAGGTCAAAGAAGGAATAGGAGAACCACAATATCAATTCAAGGCAAAGCAAAGGATACAAAAATAAAGGGAAGCATTAAGATGGGATGGTTTTTCATAAAAAAAGTTCATGAAACCGTTACAGCCGATGAAATAAAAGAACATGTAACTAGCATTATCAAATGTAATTAAATAGAGTGCACAAGGATTGATGCTAATACAAAATACGGATGTTTCAGACTTGGCATAGATTATGTTCATAAAGACGAAATAATGAACGCGGAAAACTGGCCGGAAGGTGTATCGGTCTCGCAATATATTTTTCGCTGGGAAAAGCACACCAGACCACGAATCCGAACAGAATATAGAGAAAATATTCACAATGAAACCAGTACAGGACAAAGCAGATTCCCTCCAAATGCAAAACCCTTCAAATAAGGATATTTTGAAGTCAGAAATATCCAAAAGCGCGGTGGAAGATAAGGGAAAGTCTCATTCTAAAAATTCCATAGAAATAATCAACATAAACGTTCAAAGTCTTAGAAACAAAATCCCACAGATGGAGATGATACTTAACAAGAACAAGATAACCTGCTTTGTATGTGTGACTGAGCACTGGCTAAAGGAGGAAGAAATGAAAGGAGTCCATATCAGTAATTTTGTCACAGCCAGCTACTATAGCAGGAAAACAATGATACATGGAGGAGTAGCCATTTTCCAAAGAGCAGATATGACTACAGTCGATTTGAATATCCAATCATACTCAAGAGATAGAGACCTGGAGATCTGCGGAGTCCGTATAGATGCAATCGAACTGATTGTTCTTTGCATATATCGATCACCACTGGGTGATATACTCTTTTTCCTGGAAAGATTGGACGAAGTCCTGACGCAGATATTTGTTGAATATGGTTATCAAATAATACTAGCAGGTGATTTTAATATAAATTTTATTAGGGAGAGCAGGAATAAACAACAACTACAAAATCCTCCTTTGACATTACTAACATATATGAGACTCCTTCGAGGCTGACCCAAAATACTAGCACATGTCCGGATAATATTCTTACAAACATCCAACATCGGGTCTTATCTGCTGATACGCTTAACTGGCACATCGGTGATCACTTGGCTCAGAAAGTTGTAATCCAAGGAGGGATACCTAAAACAAATCGGTGTATACAGGCAAGAAAAATAAACTATGATGCCATCCAAGTACTTACCAAATGGCTCCAAGGCATAAATATTGATGATCTTTCGAGAGATGGCAGCGAACAAAGATTCAATGCTTTGTACACTGAGGTATTGAGAGCTGTGGAAATGGCGATGCCCCTGAAACAAGTAAAGATAACGGATCATAAAAGAGACGGTAGTTGGTACCAGTGTAAAGAACTGCATGACATGAAGAATACCCTTAACGCTTTCTATGTGATCTCACGGAACGATAATAAGGGGGAGAGGATTTATCAAACACTCAGAAGGGATTACAAGAACAAAGTACTTCAGACAAAGAAAGACAGAAATGCACTGTACATCCAGTCAGCTGACAATAAACAAAAGGCAATCTGGCACATAATACATCAAAACCAACCAGCCAAACTACAACAACGAGATATGTGTCCTATCACACCGGGAAAGCTAAACACGTTCTTTACCAATGTTGTCGCAACTTTGCAAGATGTGGATCCCAATGTGGACAGGGCAAAGAGATACCTCCGGAAGAAGAATGTAGACAACCAACATTCTTTCTATCTTAAGATGTTCGATAAATCAGAAGTACTGAGGGCTGTATCAAGCCTCAAACCCAAAACGAGCCTCGACTGCAATGGTTTGAGTGTAAAAATACTGAAGATCATCGCACCAGTGATTGCCGAACCTCTTACACAGGTAATAAATGAATGCTTCCAATCTGGAGTGTTTCCTGTAAGTATGAAGCTTGCTGAAATACATCCTATCTACAAAAAGGGCGACCAAACCTGCCCAGGGAACTACAGACCAATTGCTATGCTGCCGGCTTTTTCAAAAATCTTTGAAACCCTACTTTTGACGGAAATGACAGCCTTCATCTCAAAACGGTCACTGCTTAGTGCGCACCAACATGGATTTCGAAAGCATAAGTCCACTGTCACAGCTATGCTCGAACTGGTGAATACAATAGCAGATGCTTTTGATTGCAGAACAACTCCCCAGGTGGTATACTGTGACCTTCAGAAGGCTTTCGACAGCGTTCCACATAACATTTTATTAGAGAAGCTTGAGTACTACGGTTTCAGGGGCATCCCACTTCAACTCCTGCAGTCATACTTGCAAAACCGCAGCCAACGAGTCAAGATGAACGACAGACTGTCCCAATGGGGGTCAGTGGATGCAGGGGTGCCGCAGGGCTCCATTCTGGGGCCCTTGCTCTTTGTGCTGTACATCGATGACATAGTGTTCAATACGGATTCTGACTGCACATTCCTCTATGCAGACGATTCGTCATTTCTCAATATTGCCCAAAACGAGGTGGTTACGACGAAAACTACGAGAACTGTGAACCAGGCCAAGGATTGGTTCTCGACAAATGGACTGCAGTTGAATACTGCCAAGACCCAAATTCTTACATACCAGGTACGGGGAAATGGTGACCAGGTTCCTGTCAGGTTCCTTGGGGTCTGGTTCCAATCCGATTTGAGGTGGAACAAGCACATTGAGGTAACCTGCAAGAAACTTTCAACAGCAATATATACAGTCAGGCACCTGATGAGGGAAACAACTTACCAAACAGCTATTATTGCATACCATGCAAATTTCCACAGTCTTCTTCGGTATGGTGTGCAGGTGTGGGGAGCATCTCCGCGGGTAGAAGATGTCCTACTGCTCCAAAAGAAGGCCGTCAGAATATTGTGCTCAGCATCGCAGCTGGACAGCTGCAGACCACTATTCAAACATATGGGCATAATAACTGTGATTGGTCTATACATACTCACCTGTCTTCAGCACGTCCATGAGAAGAGACATCTGCTCACACCAAACAACAAATGGCACAATTATAACACCAGAAATGCAAATAATCTGCAAACGCCATACCACAGAATAAGCAGAGTACAACATACAGCCACGTACAATGGAATCAAGTACTATAATATGCTGCCAAACCACATTAGGGAACTACCCAGGGGAAGCTTCAAGAACGCGGTGAACAAACTGTTGAAGGACAACCCAATCTACACCATGGCCGAATTTGAGCAAGTTTGCACCGAGTTGTGAAGCCACAGTTTTTCATTTTTATTGGTCATTCCTTTTATTTTTTTTGTTGAATACATATCTGATTTTGTAAATGACAGTACCTGCAGTGCAGAAATAAAGTTGTATTCTATTCTATTCTATTCTACTTAGTAAAATTTCTGACAGGAGATCATTATTTCATTGAAAGTTATTTCAATAGAAAAAAAAAGGACATGATGTGGAGAAGTCTGCAAATATAAACACATCACATTGTTCAACTGCGGAGAAGATGAAATTACTACTAAATTTACGTTGCTTTTTGGTAGCATGATGTGGAGGATACAGCAATCACAAGCTGTTCTGTCTCCTTCGGTTTGATCTTCCACCGCTAAAGTGTTAGATGTACTCATAGATATCCAAACATTAGTAACTTCACGCTGTTTTAAAACTATGTCAGTGTATGGTATTGCACCAGGTTAAGCAGAGAAGTTAGAACAGCAATTAATAGAAATAATGCAGAAAGAAACACACTAAAACATGCTTATTAATATTTATTTTGATATTGTACTATTTTTTTTCTATTAAATACTTTGGTATAATTTATAAAAATTATAATTTACCTAATATACATATACAGTAGAGCATTGATAATCCGAACTAATTGACCGAAGTTGGTATGGCTTATCAAATATTACAGCTAAATAGTAAAAAATACGAATATATGATACAAGATAGATACAAAAGCAATATTTTTCTGTAAATAAGAACCTCAGTTAGTCGGTGATTTACTATTATTTTTTGTGTGCGTTCGGATTACCGAGTTTCGGATTATCAAATTCGTTCATTTCTGCGCATGACGTTCTCAACATTTAGATGTATGGTTCATCAAATTTTTTGCATTCCTTTTGAGTTTTGTAAAACATACTTTGAACTAAAATGCTTTCCAACAACAAAATTATGAAGAGAATTCCTCCAAGCAGACTTCCCTTCGGAACACATAAGTTCTTACAATTTAAGTTTCTCGGTAAAGATTCCCTTCTACATGGTAGTGACAAACATACGTATCTGCAAACGGTTTTGAGATGTACTTGATTATGCATTTTATGATCCAAGTACACCAAGTACAGCCTTTCATTATTTTGATTTCATTTGGTTTACGTTATTTTCAGTTTCAAGTAACAGGTTGGCTTCAGGATCTGCTGTTTTTTGTCTGATTATGAGTTTACTATGTAACTGTGGATCGGGTGATGTAAACCAAAATTATTCAAGAAATTTTGTCCATTCATGTTCTCATCAATATCTCTAAAACTATTGTACATTATAAACAAAGAATTACTTTAAAATATTAATAAGATGTAGGTTTGGTAGATGTGGTCCATATTTTTTTTCCACTGCATATATTAGAACTTATAGACATCATAAATGATATGCTATTTTGATTTATTTGAAATACTGAAGAAATATATTGTATCAAATATAAATTTAGAGTATTATTTAAAGAATAAGTTTAACCTTACCATTTTAACTATAATTTTTCATGCTGACAGATTGGAGGTAAAAGTAACACTGGGGAAGGAGGTGAAGACCCTAACCGCTACCTCGACCCTAACACCAAATCATCCATCAAACAAGTTGCCTCCGGAAGATTTGGAGTCACCTCTTCTTACCTGGCCCACGCAGAAAACATTCAGATCAAGATGGCACAAGGTGCAAAACCAGGCGAGGGCGGAGAATTACCAGGGTAAGTAAGATATAATCCGTTATGCGAGAATTTTGCCGAAGTAAAAGTCTAATCTGGACTAATATAATATATTTATAATCTGTATTCTTAAATTTCTCTCGATAAGATACAAGGTGACTCCGGACATCGCAAAGCTACGTTATTCCGTACCAGGCGTTGGTCTGATATCACCACCGCCTCACCATGACATCTACTCCATCGAGGACCTGGCGGAACTTATTTATGATCTTAAGTCAGCCAATCCGACAGCGAGCATATCCGTCAAACTTGTGTCGGAGGTGGGAGTTGGGGTTGTTGCTTCGGGTGTCGCAAAAGCGAAGGCTGAACATATTGTCGTCTCAGGACAGTCTGGGGGCACCGGGGCCAGCTCTTGGACCGGTATCAAGAGCGCTGGGTTACCTTGGGAGTTCGGTATAGCAGAGACTCACCAGGTACTCGTCCTCAACAATCTGAGATCAAGGATCATCTTGCAGGCTGACGGAAATATTCGCACTGGTAAGAGTTGTAGGATATTTTTTATTCTGATAGTCGAGATATTAAAAATAACTAAAAAGGCTAGCTTCTGTGTCAAGGTCAGTTTTTCTTCGATTGATGTAGTTCTATTTTTCTTTATTAAGTTCCAGAACACTTGAAAATGTAAAAAATAACATTTGGTGACCAGATATTAACAATAATATATTTGTTGCACATCTTAAGTTGTTTGGCTTACAGCATTGCATTGATTATAGTCTTTCAGGCTTCTGTCTGAATACTCAGAAAATTGGACAAAACTAATAAAAATCGATGCACAAATGCCAAAAATAATTTTTTCAACCCTCAAAAGTAACGTTAGGAGGTTTTTGACTGTCAATTTCTATTTTTGCAAAACATCAATGATTCTTTCAGTTCTGAAAATGGTCAAAATAACAATAGTTTTACAATGTAATGATGTAATGACAATATATTTATTTAATAATTTTAGGATTTGACGTGGTTGTTGCTGCTATATTGGGAGCTGACGAATGTGGGTTTAGCACAGCCCCGCTTGTTGCTATGGGCTGCACCATGATGAGAAAATGCCACTTAAATACATGTCCAGTGGGAATCGCTACACAAGATCCCGTACTCCGCAAAAAATTCACTGGAAAACCGGAACACGTTGTCAACTACATGTTCATGCTTGCTGAAGAAGTTCGAGAGCACATGGCATCACTAGGCGTAAGTTCTTCTACAAAATTTTCCTTTACTTAATACCGAATTTAACTTTTTCAACCTTTCCTTTTTTTAGGTTAGGAAATACCAAGATCTAATCGGAAGAACAGACTTTCTGAAACCGCTGGAGACAGGCAGCAACAAAGCTCGATGCCTCAACCTGAACATGATCTTGCAAAACGCACTACACATGAGACCAGGTGTCAACATCCACGGTGGCTCCGAGAAGTCCGATTTCTCGATGGAGAAGAGACAAGACAACGAACTGATCGTGCTGGCACGGGACGTCATTGATGGAAAGGAGAATTATTTCACGTATGACTTAGACATAAACAACGAATGCCGAGCTTTTGGTACTACTCTTAGCTACGAGATCTCAAAGTGAGTTTTTTGCAAAAGGATTTTTTTTCATATGAACCCCCACAACCCTAGCTACGCCCATGACTATAACCATTCATTTACTTATTTATTATTTAGAAAATACAACGAACAGGGCCTACCAGATGGTCGTAGCATCAAACTAAATATAAAGGGTTCAGCTGGCCAGAGCTTCTGCGCTTTCCTGGTTAAGGGTATTACGTGCACACTGGAAGGTGACGCAAACGACTACGTTGGAAAAGGTTTGTCTGGTGGTGAGATCATAATCTATCCGCCGAAGCAGTCCACATTTGAGTCCCACCTGAATGTCATTGTGGGCAACGTCTGTCTGTATGGGGCGACTTCGGGAAAAGCTTTCATGCGCGGTATTGCTTCCGAGCGTTTTGCGGTTAGGAACTCCGGAGCGGTGGCTGTCGTAGAAGGTGTTGGCGATCACGGCTGCGAGTATATGACTGGTGGAGTTATCCTAATTTTAGGTGGGTGGGCTCATCTACTTTAGCATAAAGTTTTATTTTTATTCTAATCAATTCCAGGATTAACTGGTAGGAACTTTGCTGCGGGCATGTCAGGCGGCATTGCTTATGTCTGGGACTTGGATGGCACGTTCCCCAAGAAGTGCAACCCCGAACTGGTGGAGCTCTGCAAACTCGAGGACAAATCAGACATTGACTATGTTAAAGCACTTCTCAAGGAATTCCAAGAGAAGACAGGCAGCGTAATAGCCTCTAATCTTCTAAACGAATTTGAGGAACGGCGAAAAGAATTTGTCAAGGTCTTCCCGTACGAATACCAACGAGCATTGAAGGCAAATGCTGAAAAAGTTACCACCGTCAAAAAGCCCATAACAAACGGCATTGAACCCCGAATTCAGGACATCGAAGATGTTGTCCCCGACGCAGCGGTCGAACAGAAAAAGCTAGATAAAGTCCGCGGGTTTATGAAGTATCCCAGGGAGACTACGTTGTACCGTCCAGCGGATAAACGTCTGAAGGATTGGGATGAAATTTATAACTTTACGCATGTGAGGAAGGGATTGCGCGTGCAAGCAGCTCGTTGCATGGACTGCGGTGTGCCTTTTTGTCAGTCCGAGAGTCACGGTTGCCCGTTGGGAAATATTATCCCAAAGTGGAACCAGTTTGTCTTTCAAAATCAATGGAAAGAAGCTTTAGCACAACTTTTACAAACAAATAATTTCCCCGAATTTACCGGAAGGGTGTGCCCAGCACCTTGCGAAGCCGCATGCGTTTTGGGCATTAATTCACCGGCTGTAACAATTAAGAACATCGAATGTGCTATTATTGATCACGCCTTCGAGCAAGGCTGGATAAAGCCGGAAATTCCTGAGTGTAGAACTGGCAAGAAGGTTGCCGTTGTTGGATCGGGACCTGCAGGTTTGGCTTGCGCCGCTCAGTTGAATAAAGCAGGGCATTTAGTAACAGTCTTTGAGAGGAATGATCGTATCGGCGGGTTATTAGAGTACGGAATACCAACGATGAAATTGAATAAGCACGTTGTCCAAAGGAGGGTGGATTTGATGTGCAAAGAAGGTATTATGTTTAAGACTAACGTCAATGTCGGTAAGGATATCTCCGCTAAGGATCTGAGCGAGGAATATGACGCTGTTGTGCTTTGTACCGGGGCTACCTGGCCGAGGGACCTGCCTTTACCGGGTAAGTTTTTGAATAATTTTTATTGGACCTTAACGACCGTTTACATGCTCCGTCTTTCTACTACTGCTAGTTTGCTCAGGAAAAATTTTGCAATTTTCACGTAGTGGTGCCGTCTTTTGGAAATTTATATCATATTATTTTCCACTCTCTAGGTCAAATCAAAAGGATTAACTTTGCTGTTGCTATTGTCGTTTGCATCTACATTCTACTTTTTAAGCACTAGCGTGAAAAAAAACAACCCTTTGCGCCTGAATTTCGCATCGAGATAGTATAAAAGAGGAGTCACATGAGCTTAAAATTGGCATCACTTTATGTCAAATCATACCGGCAGTTAGTCCGATTATTTTTTCAATTCCTTGGGTTATATTCTCTCAGCTGATGAGCGACTTCCATGAATAACCGGAGTAGTTGATCAAAAAAATTTAATTAACCATTTTATTGTTTAACATCATCGGCACGTGATTTAGCTAGGCAACCTATTTTTGATCAATGTATTAATAATAATCAATGTATTAATAATAATAATCCTTTATTAGCCAATAAGAAATAGCAAGTCAAAGTAATTACATACAACACTTTGCAATATAATAACAGCAACAAATATTATGCGTTGAGTGATAAGGTGAATTCTTCTAGTGTGTAACATACTCGGTGCAGTTTGACTGTTTTTTTGAAGTACTTCGTAGGTAGTGATTTCCATTCTTCTGGTAGAATGTTGAAGAGGTGCCGTCCCTTGATGGTCCAATCATTGGTTCTCAGTCGCACAAAGGGGACGTCGATGTTCTGACTATTCCTGGTTGGGTATTGATGTTGATCACTTATGCGTTGGTAGGACTTTAGTTTTTCTCTTGTATCGATCAGGATTTTCAAAATGTAAAGGGAAGTGAGAGTAAGGATGCGGTATTTGATGAACAGGGGCTTACAGTGGGTAATATTGGGAGCTCTTTCAATTGCACGAAGGGATTTCTTTTGAAGGGTTGGTATTTTTTGGGCATGGCTGGATCCTCCCCAGAACGAGAGACCATACGCAAGATTAGGGTGGCCTAGAGCAAAAAAAAAAGGTTGTTCTGGCTGCTTCTTTGCTGATGACGTTGGATATTCGAGGCACTGCGTAGATTGCCGATGATAGTTTTCCAGATAGGTGTTCCACGTGCGGTCTCTATGTCAGAAGTGTGTCCAAGAAAATTCCCAGAAATTTTATTGGCATGGGATTCGGGTCTCTTCTGTCACTTTTAAATTCTAGTTGAGTTGTCTTGTTGATGTTTATTGTTAGTTTGTTTTTCTGTGAACCACTTTTCCACTTCCTGCTGTGCTAATTTTGAGTCCTGATTCTCCTTGACGATTAAGGTGATGTCGTCTGCGTACATCAGACTTTCATAGTTTAATGCGTGTGGCAGATCGTTGATGTACAATATATATACAATGTATACATACAATGTATACATTATCTAGCATATATTCTTTATTATAATTAAATAACAGATGAGGATATTCCTTATATCAGATCGTAGACTATTATATGGTGGTTACGTGCATAGGTGCATGTGATTTTGTTGGTGCGATCTTACATACAGTTGATTCATATAAAAATGTGCAAACGTCATAAATCTGCAAACATTTCAAACACCTGCCAGTCTAGTTTAGTTATGTGCATGCGGAATGTACAACCAAAAATCCGTTTGATTCTTCATGATCATCTTGACTTCATAAGAGAATCATTTCGAAAGATTGGAACTGAACAAAGGTGGCAAAAAAAACAACTATAGATTTGCAAGTTGTGTATTTGAAGGACTTTTCAAATTCAGTTGATGAAGAATTTTGCCAAAATTTTAATAGTGCAAATCAGGCATAAGAAAGAATAAAAATGTTGTAATGCATGTGCTTTTATGTTTCTTGTCAGTATGGCAAAGCTATATTTCAAAATTCCCTCTTACCAGGTCGTCAATTGTCCGGCATCCACTTTGCGATGGAGTTCCTCGAGACATGGCAGAAGCGGCAACTGGGCAATAACACTGTTCAAGGTCCGAACGCCAAAGACAAGAACGTTATTGTCATTGGAGGAGGAGACACTGGGTGTGATTGCATTGCCACATCGTTGCGTCAGGGAGCGTGTTCTATAACCACCTTTGAGATTCTCCCTGAACCAGGTCACACACGACCCAAGGATAATCCGTGGCCCCAATGGCCAAGGATCTTCAAGGTTGACTACGGACATGAAGAGGTACTGTTTTGTAATAAATTAATGTAAATAGAAAATTAAAAAATATATTTTTAGGTTAAGCTCAAGCACGGTAGGGATCCTCGTGTGTTCAGCATCATGACGAAGGAGTTTATCGACGATGGTAAGGGTCAAGTGAGTGGCGTGAGAACAGTGAACGTTGAGTGGGTCAAAGATGACTGCGGCCGTTGGGAGATGAAGCAGGTTCCGGGAACTGAAAAAGTGTTCCCCGCTGATCTTGTTTTCCTTGCAATGGGTTTTCTTGGTCCGGAACGGTCTATACCCGATCAGCTAGACCTTGACCTTGATCCGAGGTCAAACTTTGAAACTAAACATTATATGACGAACGCATGCAACGTGTTTGCAGCCGGAGGTATGTTTTTTTCTAATAATTTTTTATTTATTTAAAACCAATTTATTTTCGTAGATTGTCGAAGAGGTCAATCTCTGGTCGTCTGGGCTATATCGGAAGGTAGACAAGCGGCCCGTAGGGTAGACGAGTTTCTCAGTAAGGGCGACACAGCGTTATCGGGACCAGGCGGTGTCATCCAACCATATCAGAATCCTCTCAGCTGCCCGAACTAAAACTTTACCCAAGGAGCAAATTCCAAAGTATTAATTAATTCTTTCCAATGCTAATAATAATTGTATTAGCGGAGTATGTAAGTAGTTAATGTTCCAAATGTCCGACCGTCTCAATTACCCCTAAGTAGTAGCAATTGGTAGCAATTCCAATTAATTGAGTAATTAGCAAATTAGAAGAGGGAAAAAAAATAAGAAGGTGATCATAACTGGTTTTTACCGATGATGCATTATTATCGTTGATGTTTTTGATATAATATAAGATACTGAGTGGCATCTCGAAAGAAGTTTCGTTATTCTTTAACGAAATATCTTCTTTCCGTACACTAAGTTATGATAACCTGGTGGAGAGGACGTTATTAAAGACAATAATGGCACGTTGATCTTCGGTATTTCTGGAAATCTGATCTGTTTTTTTGTTTTTTTTTTATCTTCCGTGGTTGTTGTAGTACGTTATTTTTGTACTATTTTTATTTTGAATTTGTTGGGTCCTCCTTTTTTGATCTGGTTTTAAAAAATGCTTGTTATTTTTTTTTATCTGTACACATAATCCCTAGGAGGCATTATGTTGTAACCCTCGCGTTGTTTATCGCGATGAAATAAATTTAATGTTATTATTCGTTATTGATGCGCTGGTGTTATCAATTGAGAACGAAATATATGTTGTTATTGCAGTTTGTTTGTGTTTTATTTATTACCTAAAAATTGTTTGTATAAGATGACCAACAATGTATGTATGTATGTATGTAGGGGGAACGAGGCTGGGTAAAAGACCCAAAACCTAGGCCTCAGTAGGCCCTTTGTGCAGACCTCCCCTGCTCACTCTGGTCTCGTAAGCCAGCCCAGGCTCTCGGTAAAGGCGACGAGGCATGGTAGAGGAGCGTTTCTAATTCTGTCCATGGTTGGCCAGGGATCTCCAAGAGCACTTACCCTCTGGTCTTCTAGGGCGAGGCATTTGCACAGGATGTGTCTCAACGTCTCATCGTCCTGACCAACAATAATAATAGCATAATAATTCAACAGACAACTTATTAAAAGTTTTACACATTCTGAATTTAGTTCAATTTGATGTTAGACTAGTTATGTAAACTAATAGTATTTGTGATGTCTCGATTTATTTTTAGCATATACATGCCCATGAGCGCCGCAGAAATATTTCCAGGTTGGTGCAAAGTGAAAATCAGCCATGGGTTGGGTTTAGAGTTTCCAACTCCATGGTTAACGGAAACCGGTGCTACCGTTCCGCTTTTGGTATAAAAAGCCAACCGTTTATAACTTTTGCAAGAACTGTTGCATAATTTTCCATCATACCTCAAATTTTAGGTAATTAAAAGACCTAGAGCTGAGTTTTGCCCCATAGACAACTAGCCCTCAGTGGCGATAATTTTCAAACATTTGCTGCAGAAAATTGTTTATAACCTTTGAAAAAATTATTGCATAAGTTTCTATCGTACCCCAAATGTTGGTAAATAAAAGACCTAGTAGCCCTTCGACGCTTGAAGATTTTGCCCCATGGACAACAACCCCATAAATGGCGATAATCACCGTTCGAATAGCAAATGTATTTCAAACAATGGCTGCTGAAAAATGTTTATAACTCTTGGAAAAATTATTGCATACATTTCGATCATACCCATAATTGAAAGACCTAGAGCTCTTCGACGTTGGGATACTTGCCCCATGGACAACAACCCTTAAATAGCGATAATGTCCGTCCGAATAACCGCATTTCAAACAGTTGATAATAAAAATGTGTATTACTTCTGCATAAATTGTTGCATACATTTCTGTCATACCACAAATTATAAGTAATTAAAATACCTAGTAGACAACAACTGCTAACTGGCAGTAATGTTCGTTCGAATAGCAAATGTATTTCAATCAGTTGCTACAGAAAATGTTTATACTTTTGCATAAATTATTGCATAAATTTCTATCATACTCAAATTGTAGGTAATTAAAAGACCTACTAGTCCTTCGTATTTCAGTCAACTTTAGCAAAAATTGATAACAATCCCTTGTTTCTTCTGTTTTTTGTTAACTACCAGTTAAACATCTGATATTTTATGTGTAATTTCAGAAGTTTATTATTAATTTTTATTATCTTATTAATTTGTTTAAATGTTTTTGACACTAGTTATAAAGCAGCATGTCATGACTTTTTATTATTCATCTTTTCCCAGTTATATCAAAAGCCAGGCGGGTGCAAGTGCACTCCTTTGCCCCTCTCTGCAATCACACGTGTACATGCCCGTATTCATAAAAAATCGTATAGTTTGTTGGGTAGCCGGTTATAATTTGACGATTGTTTTAAATGTTATACTACTATGGTTTTGACTACGCATTTGTACATTACAAGTGGTTATAAATTCAAAATCAATTTATTTTGTATTTGGTCTTGCAAATTTGTGATTGATGTTCGATCACAATTGGAAATCGATCGATCAGATCTAAAAGATTGATCAGATCGATCTTTTAGTTCTTCCATTAACGTACGATACGTGTCTGGCCACATACACATCAAAAGATCCATCATTTCGATCTGATCGATCTTTCAAATAAGAAGATCGAACAATCGATCAATTGATCGATTGCTTTTTGCCCTACTTGTGACAATGCTTTATGAACACAGGCATAATAAGGTTAAATTTGTATTTTAAGCCATACAAGACATATTTCCAATAAATTTATAACCAACAATAAATGGAGTAAATGAATTACTAAAAGTACTGTATGCTTCAAATAAATTAAGTATAACAAATAGCATTGTTGCAGTATTGTTAAAAATGGAGCGATAATTGTGGATAAAAGGATTATTGGATAACATAAAATCAATATTGGTGAAAAGAAAATTGAAAACCAATTAAAAAACAATAGGTTTTATTAATTTATAAAATTACTTGTACTTTTATACGATAATGCTGATAATTAATCATATACATTCTTTCAAACAAAACATCAACAAATAACATGTAATATCACATCACGCAACAAAATACAATCAACATTGATAAAATCTTCATTTCACACCGAGAGCAAAAGAAATGAAATCTGGAAAGTTATCATTATTGTTTAATCCAGAAACTTAAAGTTTGTTCAAAATTGTAAGAACAAAGGAATATTTTAGAGGGATAGATATTACCTACAAATATCCTTGTACATCTCGTATTCAACAAAATTTATTAGAATACGTAAAATATTATAAAATACAAATCACTGAGCTCCATGACCGAAGAGCTCCTGCATAATTTTATTCTTCTTTGTGAACCCTTCGTCAATACTCTCCACCATTTCTCCATTATCGATTGCTCTAAGCGTGGCCAACAATTTCTTTTTCTCGTCCTTCGATACTTGGGAATCACGAACATTTCCATTGTTATCCTTCTCACCTCCAGCCATATCCTTCTGAAAATGATACTCTTCAAACCAAATCTTATTGACAATATCAACATCGTTATCGGGCAACTTCAAATCTTCGACAATCTGATTATTGCGTATCTTTGAATCGATGACGTCAGTTTCTTTCAACTTATCCAGCAGTTTCACGGTTTCTACGCTGCTCGTCTCGTAAACAAATTTTTGTACATCGACCGAGGAGTTTAATTTCTTAACCGATTTCACAATATCCATACAGCATTCGCCCAAGTTGTCCTGCTCCAAATAATTATTCCCTGCTTTTTGTATCGTCTCCTGTAAATTCTCGGACAAAATCTCAAGTTTCGTGTTGGAATTTGTCCGGCTGATACTTTTTGGGGCGATCGTGTAAATCGTCTTTTGTGATTTCGGCCGATTGTCATCAATCGAAAAGTTCTTTAGCGAGTCCAAGGCCTGTTTGGTATCGGAAGATAGACGAGCTTTTATGTTATCTACAGGACCCTTTAGAATACCGTTTGCCTCGGTTAGGGAATCTTGGCTCTTTTTGCGGATCGGTTCTAGCTTCAGGTCTGTGGCAGAGTCTGTGTCGTTTGTTAGTTCCGGTGTGCTTCCTGATTGCAGGGATATGCTCGAGATGGACTGCCGCTGGGTTAGGACTTTTTTTCTGATAGTTGTTGGCAAAGGTCTCTGGTCACCTGACTGGACAAAGTTTGAAATTAGATAGATCACTTTGCAAAGTAAGATGCAAATGTACTTTTACTGCCTATCAATTTCAATTCATACTGAAAGTAAACATAACACATTAATCAGTTTCCACAAGTGATTAGGTATTGTGCCCAATTCACAATTCATATAAAACAAAATTAGTACTTTTTATGACTCATCTTATTGTTTTGGGAGTTATTTATTTGTCTAAACACAGCATTATAAGGAAAAAATAAATCTAAATTACAAATAATAGGTTTGTTCGAGCAGCAGTAAGAAAAGTACCAGACTATAAGTTGGGTATTCTTTTATGCACGCGCAATGGAGATTTTGCCCCTCCAAAATTCCTTTGCGCATGCGTAGAAAAATTCCCAATTAGTGGTGTTGAAACTGCCAATCAGCCATAGAAAGTAGATTATGTCAGTATGCAATTTTTTGAGTTAGAGTTTATTTATTGTATTTAACTACTTGGAATAAAGTTACTTTTTATTCGAGTGTTTAATATTTTTTAATATTTTCCTCTCCAACAGGGCACCCATTGAAATTTTTAAAAGTTGGCCTTGGCCCCCATGCTCTATGCAAAATAGATGTCCCGATTATACTTATCACAAACATCATTACTTACTTCGTAGTGATTATTACTACTAAGCCTTCTTAATTCTGCCAAAGCTCTACCCAGATCTCTCTGGCACTGCTTATGCTTCCCAATCTCGTTATTCAACTGATACTTGGAGTTCTTCGCCTCCAGCTCAATGCGACGGCTCAGTAAGCTGATCTTATTCTCCTGTTCCTTGAGCCTTTCCTTTGCGTCGTCCAGTTCCTCCTTCAATTTTTCCCTTTCTCCCAGATGCTTATCCTTTGTCAGTGACACCAGATGCCGCAGCTGACTCTTCAAAGCGCTCACCTCCTCATCCTTCAGTTTTAATTGTTCCGAAGCCTCACGTAAGCACCTTTTCATTGCCTTATTCTTCTCCTGACCAACGCGAATCTGTTCTTCGTACGATTTGATAAGACGGGGCAAATCAGCGTCCTGTCCTTCATATCTGAAATTTGAACAATATTGTCGATAGAAGCCTTTTTCTTGATCCAATATATATTTAAGGTCATCCCGTCAATACATGGGTTTGTAAATATGTGCATGACATCATGACAAAGATAAACATTCTGACTGAAAAAATCAAAGTTGTTTTGTTGGCAGCATTCTTAAACGAACTAATGTAAAAAAATATGCTCTAAAAAGATTAATCCCGATAGCTAGACCAACAAAGGATTTGGAAAAATTTTACGTTCTGCCTTAGATAGCTTTTACTGTGTTGGAATTTCTGTAATTATTACTTGTTTAAAGCTTTATCCTGCCTCTTCTGTAGTGTCCGTAATGCTCTATTCTCTTTAATGACTTCCTAAAAATATTCCACTTTATAAACTCTACATATAGTTGCAGCATGAGAGTACAAACGTACGGACAAGTGAAAATTAGCATCATTCAACTGGCTTTGTACGGAACGTAGTTTCAACAACTTTGCAGAAACCACTCTCTGCTTGACATTGGTGGAGATTGGCTTTGGACCAAATCGTACAGTCGCGGCCAGTGGATGTATGGGCTTCCGTTTCTGCAGTATGCAACTAGCATTCGACGAGCAAGTTGTATCCTGGCTCTTGCGTCTGCAATCAGAGTTTTGTGTTCTTGACAAATGTCAAATGTAATGCTTACCTTTCCGGTTCATGTCTCGTCGAGCAGCATGACGTGCTGCTTTTTTGTATAGATGCTGCGCTAGTGCTAGCGCTTGCCACCTGGCTCATTCTATTTTCTCTGTAAAATCGTAATTGTATATTGTGTAAAAAAAGGTGTAAAGTTTAATCAACACTGCAATGCAGGATCATCTTTTGTTTGTATTTCTATGACCGGTTGCTATGGTTATGAAGTGCATTTGACGCTTTGTGTAGTTGAAATGAAAGAACTGACAGAAATTTTGATGTTATTTTTTATAATTTTTATTTTATCATTTTTTATTTTTCTGTTTAAAATCATTAAAAATGACTAATTCATCCTTTATTAAAGCTAAATTTTTAATCCTAATGTTTGTTCGTAATTTTCGCGCCTGTCAGTACTGCCAACTGTATATTTTCTTTTTATAGTGATACATATATACAGTCTGTCCCAAAACAGCGTCATGCCTTGGTGAGCTGATAGGCCAGCTCATGACTGACCAGAATATCTAAATACGACCTAATATGAATTTTCTCTAAATCGTCACCATCAATCAGTTTTTCGAGTGCGACAGTTACAAATACCATATTCTAAAGTTTCTAATTTTTAGTACGCAACCAGCAACCCTAAAGGTGCGTTTCCATTAGTGGCAATGGCAGTGGTAGTAGACGCCATTATAGTATTTCTACTAGTTGATTGCTAATGACTCATGTTTATGTACCTGCAAACTAATATGTGTCACTATCACGCGTGGTGAGAAATACTATAATTTCGTCTTCAACCACCACCATTACCACAATCGGAACGCACCTTAAGTAGTCCTGCACAAATGATACATAAATGTCGGCAACATCAAATTGTAGAGAGTCATTAGAAAACCACCATCCAATAAACGTTGCCAAGGTTGGTTTGTATGTACAGGATAAATAGTTTAGTTTATTTGATTTAAGATATGAGAGATGATTTTGATTTGATATTTAGATAATGGGTTATTTTCATTTGATTACATATGGGAGGATTTTATTATTTAGTACATTATTTATACCTTATACCCTCTACATTGAATGTGGTGTGGGTAGATTGATTTATATTTTTGGGATTCGAAATGAGTAGGCAACCAAATATACCTCATAATTTTGTTGTCGGTATTTCACGGAAATGATTAGGTGTTACCATTTAAATTATACGTTAAAACTGAACTTGATACCTTTGCCAATAATACAAAAAATATCCGGCGCAATTCTGTCGAGGATTTTAAAATTGTTGGTGGCTATGACGTAGTCTTCTTGCGTTCAACAAAAAAGCGTCGGTATTCACAGAATTTGTCACCTACACTTAACAGAATTCAGCCGGATATTTTTTGTATTATCGGCAAAAGTTCAGTTTAACGTATAATTTGAATGGAAATACCGAATCATTTCGGTGAAATACTGACAACAAAATTATGAGGTATATTTGGTTGCCTACTTATTTCGACGCCCATCTTAAGGAGGCGTGGCAGAGAAAGACTTACATAATATATGAATTTGATCATAATTGAAAACTGAACCGATTTAGCCATGTCCGTCTGTGTACACGATAACTGCCGTAATTTTGAAGCAATTGATCTGAAATTTGGTATACAAGGACAGGTTCGTGAATGTGCAAAATTGGTTCACGTGTTTTTTTTACGGTGGGCGTATTTTAACTTCAGCACGGCTGAAGATAATTTTCTTATTAATTTTATGTTATATTTGAAAATTTATCAGAGAATGAATCCCTATACAAGAAAGAATACCTCCGCCACTGAACAAAAATAACAGCTGTCATTTGCAATTATTACCAACATCACAATTATTCAATGTGGCGGGAAATTCAACCAGTTCTTCGCCATTTTAGATCACTTGTATGTTACCTATGCTACATTGCATCCGGCGCCGGAATCGGATCCGGTTTTGCCGGTGCGTGTGCAAACGGCCTTAGTCTTTTGTAAATATTTAAATCTGATTTTTGCATGTCTTTTTATTAACTTCCTATGTTTCTGCTACATACTTTATATGTAACCTGTCTATAATATAATAAATGTTTATCTTCAATTACTTTACGTTTACAGATTCCGATCTCTGTTGAGAATGTATACCTCATACGGCAAGCCGGACCAAGCTGCAGGCATCTAAAATTCTCAAATTTTTTAGAGCAATGTTATTTCTAGTAGGCGGATATACATGGACGGATTTGGTATGGCAGACCAAGTCAGAAATGACAAATTGACATCTCATGAGTAATGCTCCTATATTACTACACAAGCAAGAAGTTCATGTGGCGTCATCCGACTAGGTCAGCCGGACAACACCCTTTAAAAATTTGTTCATGTATATCAGTCTACTATGAATTAATTCCTTATCTTAATGAGCTGTGCTGGTAAGCCACGGATCTGATTGATAACAGAACCAAATAAATATTAATAAAACACTATTGTATCTTATTTGTAACCATTTATTAATGAAATTACATACTTTAAATAATCCCTACAACAAAAACACAATGAGGGGCTCGAACCATTGGAATAAAGTGTATATATAATAATAATCAATACTTTTAAAACAGTACAGTAGAATTGAATAATCATATATTACATGTACGTACAACGACTAATCCTGCTTTATTCATTTTAAAAATCATACACGACGAGATAAGGAAGCGTCGTTATGCCAGTCAAAAACAAACTCGTATCGCTTACAAACTAAATATATGATAGGTATATAAAAAAACAAAATAGTTGGGAAAGTGTCCCCTATGATTTTTAAAATAAATAAACCCCCACCACACTCGTTCACAATCATTAATTCGAACGATTCATCCAGATAATCGCTTTCAACAAGAAGTAAGCAATGCCCAGACCGTACAGAATCTTTTCTTTCTGCATTCTGCTCAAATTTTCCAGCTCGAGCGCCATAACCCTACGGTTTAACTTTGCCATCTGTTGGCGCAAGTGGACAAGTTCCTCGCCTGTGGAAAGGCCGTCCCCTCCGGCCCCCATGGGTGGCGTCAGGTCACGACCAATTATTCGAGAGTCATTTATGAGTTCATTTGGTTTGTACATCTTTGGGTGAGATTTTACAACTGGAAGTTGGTCTTTCGGTTCCTCTTCCATATCTTCTACGCCGGGGAACGGATATTTGTCTAGGGTTAGTGTTCTGGGCGGCGTTCCAACTCTGGGGTCTGACGGGTACGGGTCGTTCTGTTGCAGTAACGAGTTGTCAAAAATTATCTCGCGGGGCGGTGCTTTTGCACCTATGAGAAAAAAATAATATTAAATGAAGTATGTAGATATGGGTAGATGGTTGAAGTAAGTGATACACTTTAATAAAAGAGAGATGATACAATATAAGAAAAAAAAATATGATCTCTATTATTTGAAGATATGCGCAGAAAAGGACATTAAACTAAAATTTTTGGAGTTAGACGATTGTGTTCTATGGCGACACAAAAGGAGCTAACTGCATGACTAGGCATAAAAGTAGATCTTTACATGCCTAGCCACCAAAGTAGTTTCATAATATAACCACCAGGTGGCGACAGAACCGTCCGCTCAATAAAAACAAACCTTTTGCATTGGTTTGAAGTGTTTGAAACCTTAATGTTATCACGCATAAACCTATCAGTTATTTATCTTTAGAAACGGGTAAATTCAATGTGATATATTCTAAAAGTTAAGATATACATTGTTTATATGCTATAATTTTAGCTCTCATTAATAGCAAAGCTTAGAATTGATCATTTATAGTCAGAGGGCGTTTTACTACCTTTCCCCAACTACTATTTTCGATTTAACGGATGATGAATGTATCAAAAGTTAATGAGTCCGTTAAGCGTTTTGCAAGTTAACTTAAAAGTTAATTGGTTAACCAAAAATTTAACTTTGTTAATTAACGATTGTGCCCAGCTTTGGTAATACTTTTGGATTCATATTCAAACAAACCGACGTAATATCGCGTAAGTTCTGGGGCGAGCCACTGATGGCGCCCAAAACTGTATCCCCGCTACATCTGGACGAGTTGCCTGTCTATTTTATAGATTGTCTATGTTCATACTGCAATCAAATTAGATTTAACTTAAAAAAAGTAAATAATAGTTAAAAGCTGGTATTTTGTTTAAATAAAGCAATCCACTTTTGCTATCTTCAGACCTAATTTGCCTGGACTAAAACTACCATTTTGAGTTCATTTTCACATAGATTACCTCTTAATACCCTATGGAAGCTAAATAAAAAAATTATATTACATACCAGCTAGTCCTCTTAAAAAATTAATATTCTCGATGAATTTGGCATGGAAATAACTCTGCTGCGGCATGATACCAAAGAAATAATCATCCATTCTTTCAAACGTTTAACACGTCGACAGCTGTCATAATTTGTTTAAGAAACAACTCACCGAGATGTTGGTCTCTCCCAACAACCAGTATCCTGTCAGGCACCTGCATGTTTATGTTGTCGTTCCAATTGTTATGGTTGCTTCCGTTCAGTGGTGCGTCCGAGTTAAAACTAATTTTGTGGGGCACTTTCATTTTTTGGCTTATGTCTACTTTAAAATTGGCGTCCTTGGTGAACGCATCTTCGAGCTCCTGATAATGCAACGGCGACGTATTCGCTGACATTTTTAGCTCCTTTGGTCTTCAATTGACTATGCACAAAAGAATGAATGCATTAACCTATAAATTATTACGAGTTTGGGCGTGTGTGTAGACGAAGAATTAATAATTTATTAGGTTGATAAAAAGGATTATAGAATATCTTGAATAACGTACAATCAGTTACCTTAAAATGTTATACACCTCAAAGTTAAAAATAAATTGACAATTTCAGTTGGTTTCCTTATAGCACACAGGCATTTTGAATTGACGTGTGTCGTACCAACTTAAAATGGCATCCTAATAAAAGATCCATAATTGCATATTGGTCATAAACAAATTGCACAAATTGGTAAAAAAAGTACAATTATTTAAATAAAATAGTTTTTAGTTTTTATAAACTTTAGATTATTTATATAACAGAAGATTGTTTATCTCATAAGGAGGATGGCAACATTTGTAATGCGCGCGTGCAAAAGAGATACCTGCGAACAAATGTCCTAAAGATTATTCATCCTAACTTTTCAGTAAATGATGTGTAATGTCATAAACTATTAATTAATTTCTCATACGTACTGTTAACGATGCCTGCAACAGGATTTCACAGATTTATACTAGCCTTAGGTTTCTTATCTTTATTCCATGCGGCTTACTCAGCAGCACAACGTGAGTAATTCTAATAAATGATAATCATTTCCTAACCTAATTTTGTGATTTATAGATAGATCGTATTTGCGGCTAAACGAGCTTAAATTCAATGGACTGCCCCTGGATGTGAGTAAATTTGGACGAGATATGAATTTTGCTTTATGATTAACGTTTTTAGATTACAATTCAAGCCGTCGCAAGTTTATTGATTATAATGTACGGAGTGCTGCATATTGCTGGCGACTTTAAGGAAATTAAAGCAGCGGCGGAGTTGGAGAACAAATCGTGGGAGACTTTCCGTAATGTTCCGTCGTTCTATACATTCAATCACAGAGGAAAGTCCTTCTCGCCGAATTATAAGCCAGCAAAATCCAAATCCAGTTTAGATGAAGCCGATTAAATTTTCGCACGTTAGGTAGTGAAATCTTTGGTACAAAACACTGTCGTTACTAGTGAGAAATGAATACACATGGTAAAGTCGTTTTTAAGTTTATTATTCTTAACATTTCTTTGTAATATATACAATTTAATTTATAAATTAATAAATATTATAAATACGTAAAAGGCGTAATACACTGTGTATCAATTGTACTATTTAGTGACGATCGGACGAAAATACGAAAGATAAGCGCGGGTCCTCTCAATACATCTTTTTGAGTTGTTCGTACGTCATGAAAAAGATTATGTTCCAGGGCCCCATTCGGAATAACGTTGGTACGAAACCCTTGTAGAACGCCCAGATGCCCTCGTTACGGAACGTTTGCACAAAACAGTCTAACGTTCCTGTGTATAAGTGTGGCGGGAGGCCGTGTTCACAGTATTTTAATTTTCTTTGGTTCATCAGTCTTGTCTACAAAGAATAAATAAAGTTAGTAAAAAATTTAAATATGGATGAAACTTAAAAACTTACCCTAACAACATCTATGGGTGTTGAGGCGAGTGCGCTAGCAAACCCAGCGGTAAAACTAGAGCTGAAAGATTTTTGGGTTATTTGTAAGGAAATACTTTTGTTGTTTGTTGATAAACTTACATAAAGTGATTGGAAATGTTGTTGCCAAGATGGCTCATTAAGTGACTCTTGCAGAAATCGTATACGGGGAGTTCCACTGCAGCGATTAAGGCAGCTCGTTGTGCTGTCGGACTTACACCCTAGAAAAGATAATTTTTGGTCAATATAGTTGATAAATTGACGTTTGGTTTTCTAAAGGCCCTGTTGAAAATATTAAAGGAAAATTCTAACAATTACAATTCTTATATTATGGAACAAAAATTTATCATTACCTAATTCTCAAAATTAAACCTTTAGTTTTGTTCTGTTTGTCTTTAGACAGTGAATTGAATTCGATAGAATAATATGAGCTAAATGCAAATCTAAACCCAAAAGTTGCACGTCTGGGTATTGCGTTTTTGAGGTTTCTTTAAGGAGAGCCATACGTACCCCACTTAAAGAATTGCTGTAAATGCTTAAAATATTTGGGAACAAACTTTTTGGATTGCATGTAAAAGAGCAAAAATATTAAGGTTTACTATGAGACCATTTTGAGGTTTCTAGGATACATTTTCATATGTAAGGCTTTTTATTAAAAATATATTACGGTATTTAGATAATTCAATGATATTCCAAAATCAGCGAGAAAAAAATGGGGTTACCATTTAAAGCAAGTGTCGATGACGTCAAAACACAGCAACAATTGAAGGTCGGAAATTGAACATTTCACAGAAATGTGTATTTTAATAATTAAAAATGGACGAGTTTGAGGATTTTTTAAACGAGTGAACAGTATATACTACGTATAACTGGAAAGGACCCGTAATGGTCAATAAGTGATGCAAATGCATTTGGTATACACCCCGCAGTGCAGTGGGCAAGCTATCTCTTTCTACCTCATACTATCACCGTATGCGGTTTGAATTTTACTTTTTTATTTGTATTATCTTTTTCAATTTAATTGGAACAAATTAATCAACCCTTAACTCTTGCAGAGACTTATACATGAGATAATAAACGCAGATTTAATAAAAGCTATATTATATTTATATATTCCGCCTAATTAACATTTACAGACTATTAGGTCATCGAGATGAAAATATATATATATATAATCTGGAGGTAGCAAGCGGTAGAAGTGGGGGAGGGTAAAAAATGCTCTGAGCTTCATAGGCTCTTGAAGTTAGGTGTTTTAGTAACTTTCTTTTAGTGCTTGCAAAATCACTAAATATCTAGCTTCAGGTATATAAACAAACCTATGATTCTAACCTAAAACGTGCCTAAAACTAATTGCACATCATCGTACGTACGAATTTTGTTTTGGTTTTGACAAAGCTAACAAGTAGTAGAGCCGTATAAATTGTTTGATAACATGACAGATGATGCAGATTATTTAGATTTTTCGAATATCAGTCAATTTTCAATTAGTTTGGTAGAACACATAGCAGGTTTTGTAGTAAAAAAAAGATAAAAAAAGAATTAAATGTAATTGGTGTTTAGATGCTTTTGCTTCATCACTTTCATCAGCAAATACATCATCTTTAATTTTATTCAAAAATAACGGTAAATTAACACATCTCTCAAAGAATGTATGCAAATAATTTGAGCGAGTTTGTCGGCGGTTATTGATTGTTAGATACAAACAGTGCTCCAACAAACTTAAGCGAAAATTTAGTGCACTCTGTTTTTTGTGCAGTATACACACATTCATTCAATTCACTTCAAAGCCACATTATAAACTATATGAACTTGGTAATAATCACATTTGTATTATTAATAAAGGAAGTTGCGAAAATATATTTGACGTGCAGACTTCATTATAGGTATTGCAAATTGTCACAATATTCATGTTAGAAAAGCAAGTATAAGACAAAAATATACAAAACTTGCCCTTTTTAGTAAATAATCAATGAACCACTGTATAAAATATGCTGTTTTATTTTATTATTTTTAATAACCAACTATGCTAACCTTAAAGAAAATTGTTATAATATCAACCAATCCTTTCCTCTGAGAGAATTTCGCTTAAAAAGCAGAATTGCAATATTTCCAAAAAATGTTAGTTACTTAAAACATTACGAGTTAAATTCCAACTAGTGTATGTTTCCATCAGTACTGTGATGATTTGATCATTACCTTCTGTAACTCGTGTTATGCATTATAAAGTGATAATTACTTCTTTTTTTACTTATTTAACGGACTAAATATAGATTATAAACAAGGACATATACTAGTAGTGTTTGTATTTGCCGCGCGTCGCCCTCTGTATGGCCCTATGAGAACTAAACAACTTTTGACCCGTTTTAGGACTGGTGGGGACTATTGTATGCTTCCTCCAGATTATATATATATTCATCTCGATGGTATAGGTACTATCGCGAGCATAAAAAACGGGGACACTCTAATTTGCCCTGATTAAACTGGGCTTCGTAATGCCATGTCAGTACGCTGTCATGTCACATTAATATCATCTTGAATTTTGACGTAATAAATAAAAATGTCGCAATTGAAATGCAATTGAATGAATTTTAGAAGGCAAATTCAAACTCGACTACATGATAAAATCAGCATTCGAGAAATTGTTATTGAATTAAATGTCGGCAACAATACCGCGAAGAATAAAATTGATGGGACCGAAAAAAAATTGTAGGTTGACAAATACTGTCAGAGTTTAGACATCATAGGTTAACAAATACTGTCAAAGTAAATGTTATACATTTAAAATTGTTGAGAAATTGTTGCCCAATTTCACTTTGGTGTCTCCGTTTTTTATGTTCGCGATGGTACTTTCAAAGTTATTCTTTAATTTGAAACATTTGCAGTCCAACAACTAAATGTTCTTTGTATTATTGAATTAACGAAATGCATTCTGCCATTATATGTAGTCCACATGATGCTGGTTATATTGATTCGATAATATTAATACTTATATAGTATATTATAATACAAGTTTTATAAGACAAAAATTGGCGCACGAGTTGTTTTGGGCACGACGAGCGTAGCGAGGAGGCTGCTTAAATGTTTCGAAAAACGACATGAAAACATTCAAGAGATTTAGTTGTAGGTAGAATACGACAACTGTTCTTTCTTGTATTTCTGTTTACTTTCTGCTACTACTATTATTAGTTATTATATGAATTTATAACTGTTATTATGTAAAAGAATTATTATTGTAAAATTGTTTATAAACAATTAAATTTAAAAAATATTGACTTTCTTACCTACATTTTCTGTTTTTATTCTTTTAGTTAACTTTGTGGGTGGGGGTGAGGCCCTCAAATATACTTTCAAGTGTGTAAAAATGTATACATGAATTAGTACTTTAATTAAGATTTAGTGGTTGGGGCTCAACTATTTGTCAAACGCAACGATTTGATCTGCAAGCATGCAACTTTAAGATATAATAGCATGAACATATTTATTTACATCCACTCATATTCATAATTCTGTATCTACTTGGACTATTTTAATCTGTTCGTTGACAAACACGTTACGTAGATGCCAGAGAAGAGTATTATCTTAATAACAATAGGTCTGTTATTATATATATATTATTATATATTATATATTATTATAATAATTTATCCGTTAGATGGCGTCGTGTGCAGAAATTGACACTCTTGCACATACGACCCAACTAATCTGCCAACTTTCAATTGTGGGTATTTATTTACTGCGTATCCCTAACCATTGGCATGCTACTAATAAAATTTCTATGAGTTAAACTTAATTTGACTAGACTAAAAACATGTTGCTACTGGGAAATAAAGTGACACGACTCGAACACGTTTCTAGCATAATCAATTTCTATGTACTGATGTCTCACAATATTCACAAACTTGTCCTTTCTTTTTAAGAGATAAGCGATTTTATACCAAATTTCAGATCGACTGCTTCAAAATTACAGCGGTTATATTGAAGAATTAGAAAAAAAGATGGAGTTAACCAATTTTGCCCCTTCACGAACCTGTACTTACTTTTTAAGAGATCAGCTTGTGTACCAAATTTCAAATCAAATACTTCAAAATTACGGCTGTCATCGTGTACACAGACAGACAGACGAACATAGCTAAATCGATTCAGTTTTCAATGCGGATCAAAAGTATATAGTCTTCCTCACAGTCTTCCTGCCACCCATCCTTAAGGGTGTTCAAATGTTGTGACAAAGTAAATATACCCTACCACAGTAAACGTGGGGGCTATAATAACTAGTTAATAATAACTGAATTGTTTGCGAAATTGGTTGCAATTCTTGAATATGCTCCTATTATTCTAATGTTGAATCATGCAATAAGCAATCAAAATTATTAAAACAAGTGTGCATTTCCTGTATTTATCAGGATATAAACATTACACAAAAGAAATAAAACGATTTCAAATCCATATTAGCTACATACATTACTCATTACAAATCTCATTATATTATACGTCACAGATTGTACTTTGTCAGTAGGCTATCTTTTCCTGAAGCAATGATATAGCATATTTTAGAACATACCAAAACGTAATCAATTTATTCATTAGCATACATAATTAAAAGATTAGCAATTATCAATACTAAAAATCAGCAGTTAATTTTCCAATTATCAGACAACGTAAAAATGTTATCTAATAATAAATAAATAAACACAAGATGTTCTGAGGTATTGACGATGCTACAAAAAATATTAGAATTATTTATAGATATAATGTTCACTGTGTTTTTTACGTTATCAATGTGATAGTATGACATATTTTGTTAGCGTAAAGTTATAATTTTAGCTCGGTACATTTTCGATTTTAAAGATATTTTCAAACATGTTTGTGCTTGGTGTGGTAATATTTTTTTGGCCATAATAGATAATTGCGTAAGTATGCACGTCAGTAGGTTTGGTTAACAAACTTAAATGGAATATTTTAATAAAGAATCTGATGTTTTTATACGATTTAAACAACATATTTTCTAAAACTGTAAACTAATAAGTTCACATGATAATTATCACAATTTTCGTAATATAAGTCAGTTTTACCCGAATAGGTATTATCTAGTTGTTGCCATGGCCTCTATTGATTTGTTGATTTCTTGGAGGTCATCCAATTATTTCACAACTGCACTGCAGAAGGTTTCCATAAATATTAAGATTGAAATTTAAATTGCCATTTCACATCACACTTTTGTATTATTGATTTAGAAGAAAATTTCACCATATATAAAACTTGGACAAATTTTAGAATTGCTCTACGATATACAGGATAGCTGAGGAACTATGAATAAGCATTAAGAATAAATAACACAAACTTTAAGTGTTTCAATAAATAACATACTAAGATACGTATTAGCCGACAAATTGATAAGTGATTATAAAAACAAGTGTCTAAATATCACTTATTAGAATATTTTGATTATTGTAAGATAATAGTGGTTGTTATATTGATTATTATAAAATATATAAACTTACCCTCCATAGACCAGAGATTCCTTCTTGCATGTACACATTCTTAAAACAATTGTATAATGATATGTTGCCCGTCGTTCCCTCGACCTGCATGCGAACTTTCAGTACGTCCGTGGGGTTTGCTATTGCACTGGACACGGAACCCGCGATCACAGCACATAATACGTTGATTTGGATTGTTTCGGTACCGTGGTGCTTCACGAAGAACTCCTTCAGGCAGTAATACGTCCCGAACTTTATCGTTCCATACGTTGACTGTCTTAATACTGCTGGCCATATTCTAATATATGAAACAAAAAAAGGCTTGAATAAAATGAAGCAATATATGTAGTTATAAAAGACATGTAACCGTGAATGCAAAAGCGATATCTCATGATAAAATAGTAAATTTTTATTTTTGAAGTCTTATTTAGCAATTTATGTTTTTACTAAAAATGGTAACAATTTAAAATGTACTAAATGTAAATTTTGCTGCAAGGCTTAACCAGCGTTACCAGGTGTAAAATTTAGTTGTTCAAAATTACAATGGTATCGTGATGAGTTTTTTTATAATGCCCCGAAAAAATAATGAAAATCAGTCAAAGATTACAAAAGTTACAAAACATCAAAGTTCAGTAAAAAATTACCTTACTTTACTTACTGTCAATGATTTACAGACTATTTTAGCTCAAAAAAATGATTTTATTGACTTTTCAATAATCTATTTATAACAAATTAGGCTTTTTTACACGATGACTTGTAGTTTGCTAAGATAATTATATGTGTAAACAATTAATAAGCAATAAACTAAAATAAACAAGGAGTAGGCTAAAAAGCACACAATGTTTTTTTGTACAATGGATAATTAAAAAGTACTTAACATTCAAATTTCATTTGTTTGTAGAACATTACTACATACTAATAATTAATATGACAATAATTTGCATGACTGATGACAAGTTTAGCCTTGGACTTATTATTGAGACATTTATTGATTCAATTTAGTTGAATTTTTTTTGCAATTACCAATGTTTAATATAAAATGTTATTCTTGACATAGCTTGTAGCTTGCTTTTTGTACCATGCAACAGTTTTTTAAAAGCTTATTGTTGATATAATTAAAACTTAAATCTCATAAATATATTACACACAGTCTGTAAAACACTTTCGGTATTTCTGGTAAACTAAAAAATTTCCTTTGAGACCATTATGAAGATTCTAGGGTATAGGTGGTATAGGGTTCAGCCGACACATTTTGCACAAATTACCAAGATCACGATTTTCAATTGTCTTTTTATCAACAATTTCCTTCTGTAAGTTTAATAGAAAACAAATACTGTTGACACATAACAACGTTGGCTGCTATGGCAACAATTTTAAAATTTTTAAACTTAGTAAGTTACATATAACCAAAAATTAAAAATTTTAAAACAGGCAGAGCAATTAGCGAATTAAATTTTGTATGATTATTTTTTAGTTTTTAAAACAGTTTGTAGAGTTAATTTAGCATAAACCTTTTTGCTAATAATAACTAAATTAACGTAAAATAAGCAACGAAAAATAATAATTACAATAATTATAAGAAAAAACATTTGTCAATAACTTATTAGTATGTACACACTGTTTTGATCATGTGATCACCATTATCCTATAAATTTAGAATACGCAACAGTATTTGGCAAAATGACAAATTTAACCAAAATAAAAAATAAAAATATGAATTCAAAATAGAATACAAAAACATCTATTGGTAGTACACATGTAAAACTGAACATTGCCACTTAGAAATCATTGTATAAACTAGTAGTCTTGTTTACGAAATCGAACAGATAGGATACTTGAAAATAAGACGTAAAAGTTGTTTTGTTTACAAGATAAGCTAAACTGCCGTTACTAAGTGCAGCTATAGGCTTAGCAACCCTAATACATATTGTGAAATTATTAATTTTCTTACAAAATTAAATTCAAGTTTGTTATACAATATACATACTATATTTATAAATTTAACGTTATGTAACTACCTATTGTAACTCCTATTTTGTGCGCCAGATTATTTTTGATATAGTGATTTGCTTTAGTGTTTTATGTTAAGATTTTAAGAATACTTAAGGTTACAGTAATCTAATGTATTATGACTAAATTCTGTTAACATACCCTGCGTACAATGCAGACAATCCTTCGTTTCTAATGATTTTAAGCAAACAATCCAGCATGCCACTGTACTTGAGCTGTGCATGTCTGAGATCTACTTTTTGTCCTTGAATCTGTAACCTGGTTTTTGATGTATCTATAGGGAATGTGCCTAAAATAATCCACGTGAGTTTAGGTTTATTTTTAAATCACATCACGTTTTTTAAACATTACTTACCAAACTCCGCCACACAAGAAGCCAATCCCCCGTAAGCAAACGGTCGCCAATCACTTAATCCCATCACACAATCCAAATTTCAGTAAAAATTAAACTCTCTCTCAAGAAAATTTAAATAAAAAAACAGACCCCCGGCCTAAGCGCCGATGAAAGAGTGAGGTTATGTAGTACGAGCACGTACGAGGAACCGTACTGAAATCACCCACCACGTCTTGTGTCAGAAACACACTGCAGAATTTCCGCGGATCGCAGGGGTCGACCGCTTACGTCACAAACAAATGCCACTAATTATTTTTATCCTCACTGCAAAGAAGTCGTCTATTTCCTCACGCGACTCATCATGTTGATTATAAAATCCCCGTGCGGTGGTCGAATTATTACTACGGAAAAGTGGTCCACAATTTTTCCCGCCAAATTAATGGGTGATTTCCCGAAATTGCAGATGCGGCGGATGCCATTCACGCGCAAGATTTCGATCGGACTGATTATAACATTTGATTTTTGAACGTAAAGAGCGAACTCATCCCGGTGATTATCTCGAACTCTTGATTGTAGTCTGCACGTGCTTATCGCATGTGTTCTCGTCGGATTGATGTTGTACGTGTGTAATTTAAAAAAAGTCCACGTAGGCATCTCGTGATAAACACACAGGTTTTGACTTTTGTTTATACAATTTTTTACTTTATCATACACAGTATGATAATAGTTATTTAACCAACAAGTATATTAAAAAGAGCGATTAATGATCGAGACTGTTTAACGCGCGAGCGAAGCGAGCGCGTTAATTGTCGAGATCATTAATCGCTGTTTAATATTCGAGTTTGGTTCTTCTGTAATTTTATCAAAATAGTCAAATAATAAATTAAAGTAGAGGAAATTCTGAATAATTTATGCATTGACATTTTTTTGGTAAAATTAATAGTTTAGCTGTAAGAGCAAATTTTGTTTGATTGAGATCGGTCGCATGTGCATTGATATCTAACCAGAATTTGACAAATATTTTTATTCTAATTACAGTAGGTGTACTGTCAAAGGCTGATGCTTTGACAATACCTGCTATCAATAGTATCAATATATCTGTAAAATCCTGGCTAACTAGTTTAATTTTAATGCAGACACGACTCTCAATGAAATATGTAGATTCTCATGCAGCTAAACTATTAATTTTATATATTGTATGATAAAGTTATGTGCCTGCCCACATCAGATTTTTTTATGTACGACAAATAACATATTCATTGTGTACGTATCTATGGAGACATACATAATCCCGCCATAATCTCTACTTTATTTAATTGCAATATTATACACGCGCCTGGTGGCTCGAGAGTTATAAGTCTACATAACATCCTCGTCAATGTTTTCTACAAAAAAACGATAACGATAAGATAAATATTTGCTTTTGTTTGGACGGGAAATTGATATAATGTGTTTGCATACCTATTTTATGATATATACATGAGGAAGTCCCATTCAGATAGCAACAAATTGAAAGACGAGACACCTAAACAAGCATTTTTTTGTGAACAAAAGTCATGTCCGTAAGAAACCTATATACATGATATGAACGCACTATAGAAAATTTAAAAAACATTGTATGTGCGAAACTTCTTGAATGAACATATTGAATGCCGAATGGATTTGTCGGGGTGTTTTGTCCATTGGCCATATATCCATTTTCCGGACATCACTTTATTGAAAAAATACGCTAAGCAACTCCTATCAGTTTGTCGCAATCTTTATGAGACATTCTGTATTGTTTAGAAGTTGTATTTGCAAACAACAGTACGTAATAAATATTTTGTCATATCTGATCACGTAAATGAATGTTACTTCAGTCTGGCTGCGTCATGTGTTCAAAGTTTACGCATGATTTCGTTTTTGCAATAAATAATATGTTAAATAATTGTGAACATTTTAAAATGTCTTTTTTAATTCAACCATCGGATTGTTCTTCATCTTTTAACCTCACCAGTGCGACTGGTTCTCTTTGACCTGTTTTTTATTTGCATACATTTTTTCAAGGCTATTTGCATGGCGATAAATATTTGATTTATATTATTTAGTAGGCAGTTTCAGAGTGAAATATTTTCTATTTTTACTTTATCATACGCAGTATGATAAAGTATGATAACGATCTTTTTTATCGTGATCGTGCCTGCATTAAAACTTATAGCGTTTTCGATTTATACAATTTTATGCACTCACTCAGTGCAAACCGCATTGTTTTTGTGCAGTTCTTTAAAACCAACTTCACGGTGAACTAGTTCATAACCTTAATACGTGACTTTCAAAGGCTCTTACGAAACTATTTATGATTATATTTACCTTCCCGGGTGTTATTCTTATATATTTTATCTATATTTATCATCTGACCACAAATACTAAATAGTAATGACATATGCATCGATTAAGCCTGTCAAGAAGAGTGCTCTGAGCGCGTGCGGTGCATAAGCCGAACACTCGGCACGAAACGAGTGGAAAAGCCGAACACTCAAACCCGCACCAGCAGGATGCTAGTGCAGCCGAGTGCAGTAAATCGAAAACGCTATGAGTTAGCGAGGATTTCACAATTATTTTCATTCTGACAGTAGGTAGTGTCAAAGGCTGTTTTTTTGACAATACCTACTGTCAATATTATCATGATATTATCAAAATATCTGTCAAATCCTGGCTAACTTGTTTTATTTTAATGGAGACACGATCGATCTCGATCAAATAGAAACTCATGTAGCTAAACTATTAATTTTATATATTGTATGATAAAGACATGTGCCTGGCCACATCAGATTTTTTTTACGTACTACAGAAACACAACAAATTAAAAATTAAGTTGCTAGCCTAGAATTTTTATTTAAATTTAATGTATTACTATATATATTAATATTTAATGTAAAAAATACAGATTATAAAATAGTTCTGAGCTTCAACAAAATCCCTTATATAAGGGCGTCCTTACCCTTATGTTATTGTAGACCACGCAATAGAGATTTTTGCGTGACAAATATACTAGCGACGGTCCCAGGTCCGTAGATGTGTTTCCTACCTCGAAATGATCATTTCTTAATTTGTTATAAACAAAACACCTCATAAAATCTTTCTTTTTGTTTTTCGCTTGTAATAACTGAACCTATGGAGCAATCTTGCACAATTGCGATTTGAATATTTTTATGCAATATATGTTTCGGCGAGCCTGGATGCGTCGGAGGTGGTACGATTTAATTTTTTTTACATATTTCGAAAAGTAGAAGTATTGTGCTACAAAACGTCTATTCTGATTTTGCGTTAAAATGTTGCGAAATAGGTGAAAAATGCTTGCAAACATGACCGAAAACTGCCGCGCACTCCATCGCGGTCAAGTACATAGTGAGGGCAGGCGGCCGACGCGGGGAAGCTCGCAGCGCGCTTGTATTATATTACTATACTATAGCTCGAAATGCGTAAAAAATATAAATCAGACCACCAGCGCCGCCGCGTGGGTAGAAGGCGCCTTTGTGCAAATTAAAATTTGGCGCCCCATTCCGTAAAACATTGAAAATTAAAACAACATTATTCTTTTAGAAGTATTTATAACATATTTATAATATAAAATATTTTAGAGTAGCACATTTATTTAGAGTTATGTATAATAAAAAACGAATATAATGTATAATAAAAATAACAAAAGACTCGTACTTGTTACATATCTACAAAAAAACACATATTCTCATTTAAAATGATTTGTTGTAACAACGTTTAACAGTATAGCTAGTGTCATATTACATTGTAACTCTTCTTGCTTTCATTGATACAAAATCTTTAATTAGATTAGTTATATTTATTGAATCTAGGATCTCATTTTCTATTGATATTAATGCCAAGCTTGACAGTCATTCATGGCTCATTGTGGAATGTAAATAATTTTTAATTTGGAAAACTTCTTTCACCGGAGGCAGCGGAAATGGGCAAAGTTAGACACATTCGAAGAACAATAACAAAATTAGGAAAAGTTTCAGCTAAATTGTTTTCATATATGTAATTTAGTAATCCGTCAGGAGAAATATCACTTTTTAACAAACATATTATATTATGCTTTTAATTTCTCCGAATAAAATCTTACCGTCAATATCTTGATCTTCCATATTGCCTCTATCATGAGTGTTAACTGCATATCTTTGCAATATTTTAATAAATCGTCATCAATCGATTCTTTTAATGTTTGCACATTATGGATTAGTTTAAAATTTCCATGATGTTGCTGTAATAGTTGAAACCTTTCTTGAAGGGAAGATATGGTACAGTCCAGCATTGCAAAACGAAAAGTTATTTTAAAAATTTCGTTTGGGTTATTTATAGGCTGAACTGGTGCCTCATAATGGAATAGTTTCGTCTTTTTCCGTATTCGGAACTCTGGAAAAACGGGATCCAAGTCTAATTTGTGAGCTGTATTTGTTGTTGATGTAATAATATTTTCAAACTTTGCATGAGTTCTGCGTCTTTTTAATTCGTTTGTAATATTATTCAAGGCTTGTGTAGGTTGGATTCTGCATCATTTTACTTACTACGTTAACTAAATTTAATACATCGTACCAAATGTGAATTGACAATAAAAAATTTTATGTAAATATCTTTGAAATTATGTTTTCAATTATGTTTCTCATCTTGCATCTATATCTTAAGAATCATCTTGTGAAATGTCATTAAGGGCATTTCTTTTATTTCTTTTAAATTTGTTTTATGCGGTCTGATTGCCTCAACACGACTTTCTTATCTAGTAGCAGCCAGCGGTTTTAACGTCAAACTTGTTATATATATTTTTAATATTGCCCAGCGTTTAACGGATAATGAAAAGAAATTTGAAAAAAAAAAAATACAGATTCAAATCTTAAATTTAATGAATACGGTATAAAGAAAGCTCTTGAATTTATTTCAAGTATTTTTTGTTGGAGGACATTATGCTTCCCACGCATGTTAGCAGCATTATCATTAGCTGGCCCTCGTAAATTAGAAATATCGCGATTTTGAAATGATTAGTAATAAATTCGAAGAACCCTTGAGCAGTGGTGTCTGTCATCAATTGATTGAAAACCCAAAAAATCTTCACGTATTTCAGCAGCATTTCTATCTTTGTTATGGTATACAAATCTAATAACAGTAATAGTTTATTCTTCATAATGACTTACATCCGGAGTAGTATCTAAAATTATTAACAAATATTTCGAACATTTTTTCATTTCTATAATTTTCTGTTGTATTACGTTGGAAATATTTTGACCAATTACAATTTGAATTTGATCGCCTAAATAGTGTGCTGTCCTTTTTGTTGATAGCTGGATGCGTCGTAAGTGTTCTGCCATTACCGAATCAAATTTGGATATAGTTTAACTAATTTTAAGAATATATTGAAATAAAACTATGGTTGTTTTGTGAATGTCGAGTATATTAATTACAGGCGATCGATTTCGGTTTTTAAAAGCCATCTTCAAGCCAAAGTCAATAGGTAAAATTAATAAGTAAAATTTAATAAATGACTATTGGCCTGAAGATGGTTTTTTAAAGACCGAAATCGATCTCCTGTAATTAATATACTCGACATTCACAAAACAACCATAGTTTTATTCCAATATATCAGTCACGTGAATGTGCAAGATGGAACAATTCATATATATATATAATTTTAAGAAGTTACCGTCATTGACAAAAGGCCTTTTAGAAGAACCTCTGAAAGCTAATTATTGTCTTGCTAGGTACCGTATGATGTAATTAATCGTTCTACCACTGACTGCCAGTATTTTCTCTCAGTTTCATACAATCCTGCTGAGTTGAATCAATACTACATTTCTTACTTAATCGTATCTGGAGGTTATGTAAATACTAGGTCCACATACATAATTAAATTAATCAGCATCCAACTTGTACGTACAGTAATCTACAGTTAGCTAGGATGTGCTACTCTGCAATATGAAAATATTAAGGTAATCTACAGTGGAATTGCACTTTTTCGGAGTAAACATTTTGCTTTGTAATTCGAAATGGCGCCCCCCTGGACAAGGCGCCTTTGTGCGGTGCACAACCTGCACACCCATACGCGGCGGCCCTGCAGACCACCTCCGACGCATCCAGGCTCGCCGAAACATTGCATAAAAATATTCAAATCGCAATTGTGCAAAAACTAATCATCGGACAACGGCTGGGTTGTCCGCACTCAAAGTACCCATCAAACGCTACTTTCACCCTAAAACCCTCCGCTACAGCTTTGAAAATGGCGGAGTTATGAATTTTTGAAAAACGCAGGTTTTTCCGAATTTCCTCCGTTAATATTAATTCAATCGAGTCCGTGCAGGGTTCATTTTTGTCTTTTCATTCTCTACAATTCGTCTGTTGAAAGCATCAGTTATTACAAGCGAAAACCGAAAAAACACACTATTTTTTGAGTTTTTTTGTTTATAAGAAATTAAGAAATATTTGCGGGTAGGAAACACATCACAATACTACTACGGACTGTTCCACGTGACCTGGGACCATCGGTTTTCTGCTAGTATTTTTGTCACTCAGTCATTTTCTGCTCTATTACCTGGTCTGTATGTATGTAGGGTGTTGGAGGTCAAGGATAATCCTCGTGGCACCCAGGCCCCATTGGGCCCCTTGTGCCTCCCCCTACGCTCACTCTGGCTGTGTCAACCAGCCTAGGTAGTTAACGAAGGCTAGGACGCAGCTCAGAGGTGCGTTCCTGATTCCGTCCATGGTTGGCCATGGATCCCCCAGCAAGCGTTCCCTGTGTACAACCAGGTCTGGGCATTCACAGAAAATGTGTTTTACCGTCTCATCCTCTAGCTCACAAGCTCGGCATATAGACGTTTCAGCGAGACGCATCACGTGTAGATGCTTCCGTAAACCACAGTGACCCGTGAGAATACCCGTAATTAAACGTAGGTTTTGTCTGGACAGCTGTGTAAATTTCCTAGCAGAGATGCTGGAGGAGCGAGGGAGCCCTTCCCTAGCTTGGTGACAGCCAGGTAGATTCTCCCATTGTCGGATGAATTTCTTGTGGGTGAGGTCCTTCAATGATTGTAGCAGAAGGTTATTAGTGGGTAGTAGAAAGGGTTCCGGCGAGCTTACCAGTCCGTTGGCAGCTCTTCTTGCTAGTTTATCAGCGTGCCGATTGCCCTTATCCTCAGAATGCCCTTTTATCCATATGAGGTTGACCTTGTTGTGTTTGGACGCCTCCACAAGGGTGTTATGACAATCCAAGACTAAATCGGAGGTAAACCTGCAACGACTTAATGAGAGGATGGATTGTCTGCTGTCTGTGTAGATCGTTACGTTACTGCCAATCTTGTCGGAGCTGAGAATACACTCCGCGGCAGTTTTTATGGCAAAGATTTCCGCCTGCGTTACAGAAGGATACTTGCCTAGGGGGATGGACTGTCTTAGCTGGTAGTCATGAGAGAAAATGCCAGCGCCAGTACCACTTTCTTTCCTGGAGCCGTCTGTGAATATCTTCAGGCTCGAGGTGTTCCCCTTTACCTGCGGTATGTCCTTGGGAAGGTAGGGTTTGTTGAAGACGTAACAAGGTGGAATATAGTCCGTACGGTAGTCGAGAAGCGGCACAACTTCCGTTGCACTACTCCATAGACTGCCCCACATGCCGCCCTTGTCGCCTACTTTTGTGTAGCCCACCGTGCGAAGCCTGAATAGTGTTTTCAGGGCCACCTCTTCAATGAAGAAGTCAAGTGGTGGCAAGTACAACATGTACTCCAACGCAGCAGTTGGGGTTGTGCTCATTGCCCCGGTTGTGCCGAGGCAAGCAAGTCTTTGAATTTGTGCCAGTTTGATTTTGGTTGTGGTCCGCTTGACTCTAGACCACCACGCAATCGCCCCGTACGTGAGCATAGGACGGATAACGGCAGTGTATATCCACAGTGTGATCTGTGGTGAGAGACCCCAGGTTTTCCCTACGGCTCTACGACACTGACCGAAAGCCATTCTTGCCCTTTTCAGTCTTAAACCTTTTTTATTACCTGGTCTATGTATTTCAAATTATTTTTAAAGCTGCAAATAATCTTTCAATACTTACTTGTCTTGGAGGCATTACCGTCAAAATTCTGACGGCATCACATATAACTGGTAAAAATTGTGGATTATGGAGCGTCAAATAATATGTTTGATATGTTATACATTCAAATTAAATAATTTTGGTAATTGTCTTCTACTAGTTAACTACATATACAAACAGGAGGATCTTCAGTCATCTAGAAGTTTGCAATATAAAATTTAAATGTGAAGAAACAAACAGACTTGGTATGTATTGATGCCATTTTGGACAAACAGTGCAGCTGTTTCAGTGCAACTTTTAGGCAAGCATTTCCAACTTTGAACCTTTCTCAATGCAATAATCTCTACATGTGTTATCTTTTAGGTTTTTTAAAATACAATTTTAGAATCTGTGCCTTCTTTTTGAATAATCCTGTATAATGTCCAAAATTTCCGTTTGGGTCACATAGGCACACTACCCCAAAATCCAAAACATAAGAATGCTAGAAAACTTTTCAAGGTAAAACTACCTGGCTACAGTACTATGTTTTAAAATATTTAACATTATGCTGAATAGTGATTGTACCTATCACGACAGTCTGTAATTTTTTGTTCATGTCCACTGATCGCTTATAATTGATCTGGCTAGTGGAGTAATAAATTGTAACAAAAAAAACTATTTAGAATATTTATTTATTACTAAGTACGCCTTACAATCTATTTAATAATGTACATATCACGGCAACATTTAACATCCAATAAATCACTTTACGCATACTTCCATTATCAAGACTTTGCACTACACCTTTTTTTATCGTCAGATCTACTCCTTTTTCCTGTGCTTTGCCTACTTGATCGAGACCTCTTGCGCTTTCTGCTTTTTGATCTTGACCTATTATGCCTTGATTTTGACCTACTTTGCCTACTCGTTCTTGATGGGGATCTCGACCACCTTTGAGATTTATGATCACCATTTCGATGGTAACCTTCTCTTTCGTATTTTGGAAGTCTTTCCGGAGATTCAGACCATCTCCAATATCTGGAATCACTGAAACATAATTGATTATAACAATCTAAAAAAATCTGATGTGGCCAGGCACATGACATCATACAATACATATATAAAATTAATAGTTTAGCTGCATGAGAATCTATTCTATAGAGATAAGTCGTAGTTATTGTCAAAGCATCAGCATTTGACATTACCTACACTACGTCATTAGAATAATAGTTATTTATGTCACAAATGCCGAAAGTACGGAATAGCGCGACGAGCGGTGATACGGCGCGTCACCGAAGGCGGAGTGTCGCTGTCGCATATGAGCGAGTCGCGCTATCTAGTTTTTGGCAGGAGCGACATCAACGTTTATTGTGTTGCTTTTTAAGAAATACGTATTTAAAAAAATAAATGATTTCTGTATAGTAAATGCTAGGTTAGTACCACTTTGACGAAAGGTGCGTTTCGATTGGTAGGTAATGGTAGCTAATGGCGGTGGTAGAATACGAAATTATAGTATTTCTTACATATCGTGATAATGACACATATTAGTTTGCATGTACATAAACATGTGTCACTAGCAATTTTCTATTGGAAATACTATAACGGCGTCTGCTACCACTGCCATTATCTCTAATGAAAACGCACCTTAAAAAGGTAATTCAAATTCTGACAGATTTATATTTGTTCATGACACATCCCTACCAACATACTAAAATAAAACTACACTCATCGCTATACTTTATTTATAATTTTCTCAATGTATCATTTTTAGAATTAGATATAAAGACGGGTTGATATTTTTATCAACAAACATACAAATTGGTGATCTTATTTTATTTGAAATTTGTATTTTATAATTTTGCGCACTACAGCGGCACGTTCCATAGTGGTTCTCCAACCTCTGATGAGATCAGCTGTTTTCGAATGTGACAACCCAAAAAAATATTTGTCAAAATCCTGGCTACTATGTAATTTCATATCAATGCAGATGCGACCGATCTCGATCAAATAGAATTTGCTCTTGAAGGTAAACTATTAATTTTACCAAAAAATGTTATAGGCATAAATTATTCAAAATTTCCTCTACTTTAATTTATTAATTAAGTATTTTGTCGAAATTACAGAAATGGCGGCTCATTTCCAAAATCCTTGAAAAGGGCTTAGAATAAACTAAAAAGCTAAACTATTAATTTTACCAAAAAATGTCATAGGCATAAATTATTCAAAATTTCCTCTGCTTTAATTTATTATTTAACTATTTTGACGAAATTACAGAAATGGCGGCTGATTTCTAAAATCATTGAAAAAGGCTTAGAGTAAACACCCAGTTCCTTTGGATCCTTTTGAACCAAAAGCTTTTCAACTCTAAGTTTGGTCATGAAACTTCTAAATATGAAGTTCCGTGCCGATACCTTCAGTAGTTTCTCCGGAAATGAATTAACAAAAATTGGGTACACACACACACACACAGACATTTTTTTGTACCTTGGTCAAAAATGTTCAGGGGACCCATAAAGACCTACTTCCGCTAAAATCTCAAAGAAAATTTCGGCACGATTACAATACTTTACATACTGCGTATGATAAAGGTAAATATTTAGTATTGAGAAGTTTATCCAAGATTTTTTTATCAATGAACGGGAGGGTCTGATTATATTTGTTGGAATGCTCACGCAATGATTATTTTGGGCTGAAGTTTCAAAGTCATTAATTTTTCGCTTCAAAGCTTTAGTCAAGGTTAAAGCTTTTATTACAGACAATGTTGCGGTAATATATTTGGAGGGCATGAAAGACTACCCAGATTTTTTTACTTAATCAAACATATTATAACAAAGTATTGTAATTGTGTCAAAAAAAAAAAAAAATTGTATTTAGCAGGAGTTAATTGTTTTCAGTCCCTAGAACATTTATGACCAGGTAAAATAAATGTCAGTGTGTGCGTGTGTGTACCCATTTCTTTGGCAACAATTCCGGAGAAACTACTAAAGTTGTCGACACAAAATTTCATTTTTAGAAGTTTCATGATAAATTTAGAGCTGAAAGAAGTTTTACTCAAGGGTCTAGGGAACTGGAGGTTTGCTCATTTTTCAACACTTTTGCAAGTGAGCCGTCATTTCTGTAATTTGTCAAAGTTACAGTTCAATCATATATTAAAGTAGAGGAAATGCTGAATAATTTTTGTCTACGACAGTTGTGCAAAAATTAATAATTTGGGTGCATGAGCAAATTTGATTTGATCAACATCGTTTGTGTCTGCATTAAAACTTGTTAGCCAGGACTTAACATATATTTTGATGCTATTGACTGTATTGTCTGAACATCAGCGTTTGCGTTGGGAATGTTATGTGAAGCATAAAATGTATGACAACTTGATTGTTTCTCATTACAAAAACTCCAAACCAAACAGAATTCTCTAAGTAAGCAGAATACAAAGCTTGAACTTCAAAACTATATAAGGAGAAACCAAACAAGAGACCACACACCTGGTTAACCAGCACCAAAGTCATCTTATGGATTTCTGCTTTATATTACCTTGTAAATGTTGTTAAATAGAAGGTAAAACCTTTCATTTAAGCACTAATTTGTGAGAGCATCAGGATTTAGTTATTTTTAAATGACATTTTGAACAAATTTTCAAAAATGAAGCAAGAGTTATTTTTTAATTTTCAATTACTATGTCTCCATATGCGGTAAAAAAATAAGAATTGTAATCTATGAGGAGAACCTTATCAAAATAACCTGTCCACTTTGCATTTTGATACTAAATACGTAGGCTATGGTGACCCAACTGGACCCAATGAACAGCTGGTTTTTGATTTTGAAATGTTGGCAACCCTATGGGAATATCGTCAAGCAAGAATATTGCAGTGATATGACTGTTTCTTCAAAGATTCCTAGATCAATTGCCAATAGCAGTACTGTTATTGTTTGTTTACGACAAAGATGTGTTGGTTCGAATGCGGCACATGAATTTTACCAATCTTTCACTTTCATTTTGACTAAGCTAAAATCCAATACCAGGTAAACAAATTTACCACTATCAAGGTACGGCCACACATGCTTATTAGAAGCACGAAAGCATGCTTATTTCCAGGAAATAAGCATGCTTATTACTAGCAATGTCTAGACACACATGCTTATTGCTGGAAATAAGCATGCTTTCGTGCTTGTAATAAGCATGTGTGTCCGTACCTTTACTGACTGGTCATAACTTACTCTATGTTAATTTAAAATACAGTTAAATTTTTACTTACTTAGTGTTATCATTATGTCGTTCCCTCTGATTTTGCACATGCGAGTAAAAATCTCCCGGATTCCGAAATACATGCAAGAAATTGCAGGCACTGCCTTTCGGACAACTCTTTTTGAAGAATAAACCTACAATTATAAAAATTAAAAACAAAACAAATGAAATAGTTTACGTATTATACCACAAATGGCAGACGCCCAGCATTCAACTTTACAGAACTCCACGTTCAATTGTTTACCGCCGTACCAGCGACCTTGAAATATTTTATACGCTTTCATTGCCTCCCGACAATGGCTATATTCGACATAAACATTCCCTCGTAGATGGGGCTCTTGATTGCAGCAAACCCGGAAGAATTTTATCCGGCCAAATTTTTCTAGTTCCGGAAGGACATCGTAGAAGAATTCTTTGAAGTGCTTGTAGGTGTCCAGGAAATCAAATTCTAAGCTGTCAGTACCATGTTCTGTTTCGGATTGTGTTAAGCTAATATGCGAGTAAAAATTCGGGATTAATAAAGATGAACTGACTTTAGGACGGACATGGTTACGAGAGCAACCATCTCCAAAGCGACAAGTGGCAGTTTTTCGAAAGAATGGACAAGGTTCTCGGTTTGGGTTTGTTTCTAGGGTTCCGTGGAGCTGTTCGGGAAGTTCACCTCCGTGTTCAATGTAATCTTCAATCTGCTGTTTTAGGAATTGTTCGTGGTCTAATTTATCTTGGAGATCTTGGCGTTTCTTCTCTTCTAATTCTTTGAGTCGCTTCCGTTCTCTTTCCCATTCTATTTTGATTAGCGCTTGCTGCTTTGCCCTTTCTTCTTTTGCAAATTCAAGTTTTTTCTGTAAAGTTATCCAATCTTTCTTAGCTTGATCCTCGGCTCGTAACCATTTTGCGTGGGCTTCCATTGATTGTCGTTCTTCTTCGATTCTTTGGTGCTCTTCCATTAATCTTTGTTCCTCGATCCATTTCTGATAGCTGGGTGATGCTTGCTTTTGTTTTTCCTCTATGGTACGAAGGTAAGAATACATCCGAAAAGAATAACAACTGATACATACCTTCTTCTAGCTTGGTGTCTCTTTCTTTCGCGTTTTTTTGGCGTATTCGCTTTCTGCGAGACTTCTTTGCGACTTTACGCCATTCGCGGTGTCTGAGAGTGTGATTAAGAAAAGATAACCTCTCATTCTTTGTACTCATACTTACTAAGAATTATGTTTCTAATTATGGTTCTAATCTTTCTGCTAATGTGCTTAAAAAGGATACCTGCTTTCGCTGTAAAGCGGTAATTGTAGATCATTTGTGCGTCTCTCGTTTTATCGAATTGCGTTTTCGGCTAAAAGACCAACAAACATCTAACATATTACATTTCCAATGGAGATTCTTAGATGGCGGCACTTGACTGGTTTAAGATCATTTGGGTTGCATAACGTTCCGGTGTTGAGAATAAGAAAGTTCCTCACGGTTTTCGTCGAGATTTTTGCTGTGACGATTGATTGCATTGTTGTACTGATGGTATCGTTGATGGGAATTTATTGGTAATTATAAACTATAAGGAATGCAGCTGCGCATTCGAATTGCGGGATAAATAATGAAATACTCCAGCTCCAGTAATCTATTAGTTGATCTTGATATCTACAACCAAAATAACGCTTGCCTTACCGACTACTGTACATACTTTCATATATTGCTTGACGATGAATATGAATTCAAGCTCAATTTGCGAACAAATATATAACATTTCAGTTAAAAAAGAACACTTTTACAACGTCTACCTTACCGGTTTTAGTTAAAATTAAATTGTTTAGCATTTTGTATTTCTCGGGACATCAGTGGATTTAGTAAAGAAAATGTAGTAGACCTACAGCCCGGCCACTCAGAAGTCGTTCGGAGAAATGTAAACAGGATGCGCACAGCGCAGTGGACACGGGATAGTTTTGGTGGAGGGGATCATTCGTGTGTTGAATGTTGATGCCGAGCGGCGAGCCGAGCGCACAGTGCCTCTCGCTTCCGCCGAATGTCGTCCTTCTGCTCGTTCTGTCAACTTTAAGTTGGCGGAGCTGTACGATAGACCTTATTCCTGTGCCTTTCAAAGCCGCATTTTTTATAGATTATTTATTATGTATGTAGTACCTTGTTGATGCTACTATTAGGGCAAACAAATAATTTTTCAAACCAATGAAAAATATGAATAGGTTAAACATAAAAAAATACGGTGAATATGTGTAATATATGGGATTTCCCGCCAACTCATGTTAGGGAATTTAGGTTCGGACTCGGGCGGAGTAACGGTTTTTGGAGATGGCGCGACGGTCGACTTGAGCGAGTTTGAATTAGGGCTGAACGAAAGTAGCTTCCTGCTTCAGCCTTTAGCCGTCATGATGTAATCATGTGTCGTGAGAGTCCTTTGGGGCCGTTTTATAGAAATTGTGCTGTCTTGTGTTTTCTCGATCCCAGCTATTTTAACGCCTAAGTTATTTACTGTTTATATTGTGACCATCTCTGCCCAAAGAATATTATCATTGTTTAGAATTAACGTTCATATCCTTTGTAAGCGGTTCTGCATTGTTCGTGTTATTTGTTAATAGACATTAAGTGTTTTGTTGGATTTGCGTTTTATTACATAGAATAACTTAAATCAGTTCTTTTGTGGAGAAGCATTTTGGCTTCTATAAAAATTGTTGAGTAATTTGTGGTTCATCTTTCTCTGACAAAGTCTCAGAGAAAGAACCTATAGTTTTATAGCCTCCGGAAGACAGATATTTAATTCACGCTACCATAAGAATTACAGTAAAATATATATATTCAAAATGGCGGGTAAGCGTCCCTTTCAGTAGGGTCAGTAAGTAATAATAATAAAGAAGGGCCCCCATTACATATGGTCATGAAAATACAATTTCACATAAAACTGTGCATTTTTCTAAAATAGAATGCACATCGAGTATTTAATTAAAAATAATAAATAGTTGCTATTTTAATGACTTTGTTATTTGACTCTTTTATGTAAACAAACACCAAATATTTTTTGGATGTAGCAGGTTATTCTATTTGACAATTAATTGTCTGCATTGTCACTCAACTCGGAATTGTTTGTATTGTTATTCAACTCCGTAGATACGCATGTCACTTGACTACATCAAAATATTTATTAATGTTATTCAAACGGAGGAACAAACCCATTGTCGGACATACAATTTTTTATGTACCACGGGCATTAAGCTCTTGGGCCTATCGGTCCTCGAGTTTTTTAAACGGTCACACTCGGGACAACCGTTTAATGCCCTTGCTACAAAAATAACTATTCGTAGAATTTGAGCAAAAAGGGTTCTTTTGGTAACATTTGTACCATATCCTAAAGTCAAATGGGCAAAGCCGCGAGACAGATAGTCTTTCCATGTTAACAAAGAGATATATAATTAAACTATACATAACTAACCAATAAAAGATTTATTTTCAATAATAATAATAATAACTTACACTATTTACAAAATTCATCTACATACGTCAAAACAACAAACAAGAAAAAACTAACTTTCTTATTTACAATTACTTCTATGAACGTAGAATCCTTGGTCCTTCAATTTACGGTACAAAGAAATATACTTTCCGGCAGATGTCGTTCGAGGTACTATAAATTTCTCGCAAAAAGCAGTCCTGCTGGACGCAGCTTTGCTCAGATTTCCGTAATCCAGCGACTGCAGAAAGGTTAGAACGAAAGTGTAACAATTATGCCTATCTTCGCTGTAATTCCTGGCCAGCCAGCATTTTTGTTTACATGTTTGCATCAACGTGTTATCCCAATGTTCCATCCACGGAGTACTGGCTTGGCCTAAGAGCAAACATTGACCCCAGTGACTGCTTCGATGGCGTCTAAGGCCGTTCTTGTCAAATTCGACTATGGTCCCAGTTGACGTTGTTACTCCAATATGAAGATCCATAGAATTGTAATAGTCGCTGAATAAAATATAAAAAGAACAAACAAATTAGGTACATCCAAAAACATATCATATTTAAATTTGGGAGGTTATTCTGTTTCTGTGGGTGAGTTAAAAGAACCTCCCATATTTTATATGCCAAGAAATTGCGATTGAAATGTTGATTGCATACCTCAACAATCAATGCGTGAAATGTAATTTAATTTCAGTTCAGTTATTGACATAATTATTGACCAATATTACCGGACCACCTAAATAATCTTTAACCGCAAGAAATTTCAAACAAATTTTCAAATAAAAGTCTTTTGGCTTTAAACAAGCTATTGTTTAAATATACTTTTATTATACAGGCTGTTTGTTTTATTAAGGAAATTTGGATACTTTTTTTTAATAGAACACCCCTATATTTTTACATTTTTTATAGGAATCATTTGTTATTAACCAAAAGTAGTCAAAATTACCGGGACACCTAAATAATTCACCAACAGCAAACAAAGTAAAAAAATAAAAGTTTTTTTTTGTGTTTAAACAACCTCTCGTTCAATAATATTTTTAATATACAGGGTTATAATAATAGGGTTATTCATTTTATTATGGTGATTTTCAAAGCTTTCCTTTTTCTAACAAAACACCCTGTATATTTTATATTATGTAATTCTAAGAATTTTATGTGGGAATTATCTTTTTATATATTGAATTATTTTTGAATTTTAAGCAATTAATCAAAACTCCTGAACTCAAAAAAAACATGTGGCAGTTTGAACATTTATTTAATTCTTTTTAATTGTGTTGTTATTTTCTTTTGGATTTTTGTATTTTGTATCCGTTTGATTAAAGTAAAAGTTAATTATCTTATAAACTAAAAATTAATGCAATTTATAAAAAATAAATCCCATATAAAATTCTTAGAATTAATCTTTCAATTAAAAAGTGTATAATATACAGCATATTCTGGTAGAAGAAGAAAGGTTTGCAAATTTCCATAATAAAAAACACCCTGTATATTAAATATATATTTGAACGAGCAGTTGTCTAAACACAAAAAAATACATGAAAATTTTTTTAAAATTTTTGGCTGTTGGTGAGTTATTTGGGTGTTCCGGTGATTTTGACTATTTTTGGTTAAAAGCTTATTACTACAAAATGATGTAGTTTATAAAAAGATAATTTAAATAAAAATCTTAGAATTTATATTAGAATTAAAAAATGTAAAAATACATAGGGGTTCTATATTAAAAACTTTTGTTTAAACTATTTTTTAAATTGTTGGAGATTTATTTAGGTGTTCCGGTAATTTTGGCTAACCCTGCATATTCAGCACCTATACGACAGTACTTTTGCAACCTGCACTAATCAAAAAAAGTTGATATAATATATTTGTCATTTCCATTTCCACTAAAAATTGGTGGTATTTGATAGTATTATTGCCATATTGAGTTAAATTTTAAAGTATATCTTATTGTTGTGCTACCTAACGGTAAGAATTGTTTTGCGCCTCTAAAACATTTTGAGGATAGCAAACTCGAGAGTATAAATACATTTATTATTATTATTAAAATTCAATTGGAAATAAACGGCACTTTTTGCACCGGTATACAATTTTCTAGAAAACAATGAATAATAAAAATATAATCAAACGTACTTTAAAAAATCTCCAGTCGTTGGTTTGATGACCACTGAGCAAGGATGCTGCGAAGCACGGATGAAAGGATAAGGAACTCTGTAAAAAACAAATACAAACGGATGTAGACTTACGTACTAACTACAACAGGAAGTTGAAACTTTTTACGTCCTTGCGCAACATATTAGTTTAGCGAGGTTACATCTACCATTTGTTAGATTGTTTCGAATAACACACGAGCGACCTGGTTTCACCTTTAGAACAAGTGAAACACATCCGAACAATCTCCTTTTCCTAGCTCCTAGGAAACAATCAATTGCAAGATAATGTATAATAATATAAGATTTCTATTCATAAGCGTCAACTTTGGTGTTTATGTTTCGTTGAGTGAAGCGGATGTGAAAACTGTAGAATACGGTGGCCAACTTTGTAATACTCCAAGCCGGAACCCTCAAGTCACATATAAATAATGTGTTGTGATGTTCTACAAAGGGTCATTATTGTTTGATTGAATACAATATTACGGAAAATCAAGCCCAAAACAACGAAAGAGTCCAGATAAAGCGATAAAAAAATATCAAAAAAAAACCTACTTACATTATTTCGACAATTTTTCATTTCTTCTTCAAGGAAAGCAACTTGAAAAGTTACTAACACCAAATGTAACACATTTATCAAGTTTATAAATCAGGACACCGATAATTTTGAAGGTAAACATCGACAAAAGCGTCAAAATTTGACGACGCTGAAATTTTATAAACGGAACGGGGTCTACAAACTTGTTTACACGACGCGCCGGTTTACATCAACACAAAAGAATGCGCGGAATTCCCGAAACGCATAGACGTGAAATGAGAGGGATGTGGATATTATAGAGGAAGTTCATGTATCATAGGATAGATAAGTTTCGTATAAAACTTTTTTATTTAACATGTTTGACAAGAGTTAAAAAGAAACAATGTTTTCTCATCTAAGCACAATGTGCAGCCATTTTTAGCTTGTCTTTAAATCTTTTCCCTGACATTGAATAAAAGAAAATTTCAGGTATGCCTTATTTGATTCTAAAAGAGCATTCGTATGATACCTCATAAGACACACTCCCTCTATGCTGCTACTTAAGTTAGTTCATTATTCCAACTCTCTTTAACTGTCTGAGCTTCCAAACGGTGGGTTTTCGGTCATGACACTTTCACAAGAGACACAGAAATAATTAATTTAAGCCAATAATTCTGACAAACCATTTTTTATTGTATACTTTTAGTAACAAAAAATTAATTGGGTTCAAAACTGTTCATCATCATAAAATGTATCTAACCATAACTGAAAACTTACCTAAATGGTAGTAGTGAAAAGTCTGCTTGACCCAGATCAGATCCACAAACAGGACAATTTTCAGGCAATGAAAAACAAAACGCCTTTGGGCCACAATGTTGGAAACACACAATTCCAGGATCCATGATGATACTGTATGCTGGAACAAACAACGATAATTCGATACACACTGCAACGTTAGATTCTTTGATAATGTTTCACTGACATGAATTCCACGACCAATTCTACCGCAGTCCTCAATATGAATATACTTTCAAAGCATCACAATAGCATTGTGATGTTGTTATACTCACATAAAGTATATGCCGACGTTTACATCTTATACTACAGAAAGAATAAGTCATGAAATAGGTTTGCGTTGATATTTAACGCTTGTTGCAAAAAAAGTTGACATATACGTGATAATTTAATTTGGTAGTGTTGTATCCGTTTTACTTTCGTTGTTACGTTTCGTTTTCTGTTTTTAATAAAAATAATTTAATAACAAATGAAACTAGTTCCACATATCTTTATAAAAAAACATTCATAGCATTATACAACCTATTGCAAACAAAATATTATTATTATTAGTGGGAAACGAAGTATAATCATATAAATAGACTAGTAAATGTAGAACTTCTTCATCCACGTATGTGTATTTTTGTGTAGGTTGGTTTCTAATGCTAGTTATATGTGCATCTGATGTGCGCAGCAAGGTAGAAAACATATCTTCATTTGTAGCTGACCTACAACGTTTCTTTCTTGATGCAATCTAAATTGCTATTTCTAGCAAGAAGCAAAATAGTGTTGTATGTGGAGATATACACTCATACAGTGTCTGGCAGAAAGTTACACCCATGAGAAACATTTTTATTATCGATTCCTTAGATTTGTTTTAAAGATATAAGGTGAAATTGATCACAATTAAGATATAAGCGATATAATTTAAATTGGTCCCAGTAACTTTATTAATCTAATTTGCTTCAAATTAAAACAACCTTTCAGACTATCACAAAATATTTTTGCTTGTTTCTTCTCACGGTTTTCTGGGATTCTTTACGGGACTGGTTATAGACCATTGTTTGACCTGGATTCCACGGCTTAAGAACGATTAAAAAGATAAAATAGAATTTTGCCTGTCTTTGTCTGGAAACTTCTTCTGTTGCAGAACTTTCACTGAGAGAAATGCATGACACGTTTATAAAATAATGGTTTTAAATTCGTTTATCATTTCATTGCTCATATGTCAATATTTCTGACAACATTATTGCTAGGTTAAAACAGATAAAATTGGTATGTAGAAAGGTTATGCTTTATAATGTTTGAACGGAAAATTGATTGAAAATCTCAAATAGTTCTGGTAATGCTTATTCAAACTGGTAATGCTTATTCAAACAGTAGACTAATAGTCTACTTATTGCAAAAAAAAACATTTGCTGTCTTAAAAGCATTAATGTTAATTTTAGTTAATTTTGGCCTATATACAGAAACGGGTTTCCTTATGTTTTCGAATTTGACAATATGTAACTAAGCGTTTTTTCCGGATGTTTTGTCTCCTGTTACATCTTATTCTTTTGATATTGTCATTTTTTGTTACTTTACAGGTACATGACGAAACTTGTCGCACAAATAATGGAACCAAATAAATAATTTTATCTTGAATTTCATCAAATTAAAAAATATTTATTATTTGAAAATATTTAATTTTTTTAAACTTTTGAAATATTAATTAATATTACATATTAATTATTAAATATTTATAAAAATATGTTAAAAATGTAAACTTTAATTATTTATTTTATTTATTTATTTATCTTAATAAATTTAATTAACATGTTTTTGTCTTTTATTTTGATATTACAGGTTTGCTTACAATTTAAAAGGTTGAATGTTACTTGATCGGAAATAAGTAGACAATTATGTGTTCTACAGGATGTCTCAACAGGGCGATCTCGGAACATTGTGCCTGTGTTAACGAAGATATTTTAAAACTGATTGCACTCTTATATACAGAACGCCGAGGCGCAGATTTAAAAATTATTAGCGTGTATACAGGGTGTTCTATAAAGTAGTACCAACCCAAACTTTTGTTTTTTTTTTATTGGAAAACCTGTATTTCGGCACAATTTTGGATTCCTCGCTAAATTTTACGCCAATGAAACATATCATTACCTACACTAAACTTCATACTTTTTGATTTATTGGCATTTTTATGAAAAGTACAGTAGTCTAAGAAAAACTGTATATCTCAATAACTGTTTTTAATTTTATTTCGCATGCTTAGATTATGATTAACTAAAAAGCGTTCTATTGGCGTGATTACCTACCATATCCAAATTGTGTACAGGATGGTCATAATCAGCAACAAAATATAGCAAACATCCGAGTATAAGGTATAAGTTTCATATGGAATCATTGGTTTTTCAATTCCCGAAAAGGGTTGAGTAGTTTAAAATACGCGTTTGTTCATATTTCAAGCGTCTGTACATTTTTTAAGAAATAGAAAAACCTAAGATGAATCTGGACAACTATTATCTGAAAAAAAAATTATGGATAAAAGCACATTCAAACATATTAATAAGTTTTTGATCAATTATCAACGGTTACTGAATTGTGGACCAAAGTCTTTATTATTGAAATAAGCACAATAGCTTTGACATGCAAACAAATGATTAAACAATAAATGTTTTCTGCCAGATACCTATCGAGATTTAGCTGGCCTACACATACACAGTGGCAAGAAAAAAACGGTACAAATTTTTAATCACTCGTATTTCCAATAATATTTGGTCAATTCAAATATTTCTTTTAAAAACAAATTGCTTGTAGTGTGAAGATTGAAACCATACCATATTCACAGTAACAGAACGTTTCAATCCAAAGTTATGTTGCTTTATGTTTGGCTATGCAACATTTCTGATAACTCGGGCCAATTTAATGTGAAATGAAAGGTGTAATAAAATTAATAGCTAATGACATTTGTTTTCTTTTAGTCAAAAGGGACAGTGAAGATTTTATGGCATAGTGTACAGGGTGATTTTTCTCGTATACCGGGTGAAATTTTGAACCGTCGTGTTTTGATGTTTTTACTCGAAAAAGAAGTGGAATTGCGAATATGGTATGTTTTCAATCCTCGCAACATACGCAATTAGTTTTTCAAAGAAATGTTTACTTGAATTTACTTAAAATCATGGAAACATGAGTTATTGAACATTTGTACCGTTTTTTTGCCCACAGTGTATATTATACTTTCAGCTACAAAAGAAAAACACATTTTACAGTGTGAATTTGATGAAAATTTTATAATACGTTGGTAATTCAGCAAAAGTATGTTAACACTGTTGACTCTGAGGACCAAAATGAACAAAACGTTACCTTTATGACTATACCTTTTTAAACATCCTGTATGCCATCATTATTGAAAGCTTAAAAGCAACTAGTTCGCTTTTATTCCTAATAAGCATAGGGTCCTTGACGAATTAAAACTAATATATAAATGAGCCATCAATTTTAATTTAACATTATAAATTTAAGAGAAATGTGTATTTAGGTAGGTAGAATACTATTATTATTATTTTAAAGACGACTAAAAAATATCCAAAATCTCCCAAACGAATGTAATTACATGTTGGTTTTGGAATTTGGATATAAGTGCAGACGCAGCAATTATAGTTCTTAAACTTATATATGTATGTATTTAGATATATTTTAAAATTTTTATTGCTCTAAAATTCCATGCGCGTGCGTAAAAGAGTCACCGATTTGTTGGCTCCTTATTTTGCTGCTGCTTAAACAAATTGGAACGCTATAAACTGGCATGAGACATCTGGTATGTAAGAAGTGTCGATGTATTTATTGTAGTAATTAGTAACACATTTTTTTTATTTAAAATTATTGAGCTATACTTATTCCCAATTTTTAATCAATTTTTAATTTCTAATCAATATAAGCAAACTTAACCTGAGTGTTGCCCTTGCCAGTACCACGAAGCTGAGAAGTTGTTGTAGCGCAGTTGGATAGATGATAACTTCAAAGATGACAAAGAAACAAATCAAACATACTGTTTAGATTTTGAAATTCTTGAATTCGTATAGTTTTTATTTCTGATTCCAATTGCATTAGTTGTATTAATTTTCCATTTATTTAAGTGAATTCAGAAACTTTATTGTCACAGTTTTCTCATGCACTGTAACTTTCAGTTTGTCCAGTCCACAAAATGAACTCTTTGATATTAAAATATTAAGAATTTTCCATGCAGGTCCTCAATGACCAGGCACGTGAGTGACGTCAGAAAACAAAAGACGAATCACAAATATGTCAACAAACAACACACTAACCTCATTACCCTAACATAAACGTATTACTTACACAAAAAAGAACTACTAACTGTTATTGATAATCCTGTTTTCTTGGCCGTTTGCGATGTAAACTATTTGGTCGAAGCTCCTGCATTCATGATCGTTTTAGGTTATGTTAGCGACTTCATCGTGAGCTAGAAACAATTGCTGGGGCAACACGCTACTCACACCATGGCCACCTGCGCGTTACTGAGGTAAGCTAAGCGAGGAATTGTTGGAGACACGAGCAGCTTTCGCATTCGTACCTGGCCCCATCCATAGGCGGTCAAACGCATTCGTACTGGTTTCGGTTTATGTGTTTACCCGATGCCATGGAAACGCCGAAGTGGTACACTTCCTGGAGAGCGTACTGCGAGGGTGTCCGGCAGGTGAAAAAAGGGCTAAAACGAGTGAAGTACCGGTGTCTCCGTATTCAAAACGTAAGTAGAATCCCGTGTTCTCGGTTATAGCATAAGTTTATGTTGTTCGTAATGCATTCTCGCTAAAAACCGTTTGTTACCTTCTCCGGTATGTTTTCCGGAAAATTGTTGGAAAATTCTTGATGAATTTGATCAATATTTTGTCGGTTCGAGGTGGTTTACCACGTGCTACCATTCTAAATGAAAATCATTAGTTGACATAGAAAAACTGACTTGCTGCTTGAGCGTTTTTCTTTTCTGTCAATCTTCCTAGAGGATACAGACTATTACAATTATACATATTAGAAAATGTGTTCTCTTAACATATGTAAGTGCATAATTTACATTTTCATAAGTTAATTTTAAACTTAAGTTGTTTTATGGATTTGACTGTTTTCATGAATTTCATGATAATTAGTTTTAACACTATTTGGCGTTAATCGTTGGACTATAAAGTCCTGCTGAAGTTACTGCTGAAAATATGTAAAAAATATATTGTTTATATAATTACCTTTTAGCCCCAGAAATGTATTTCGTTTTTGCGTTTATTTTCGTATTTTTTTCTTTACTTGTTCCACTTTACCCGTATGTGTTGTTTCATGTTTATCAATGCAGTATTTATAGTAGTATTTATCCAATATTGTTAGTTTTTTTGGCGTCACTCACGTAATCAGGAATGAGTAAAAGTCATGACTACCGGAGTAATAGCTAGTTATCTCTCATTATGGTACAATCAATTAAAGAATAAGGGAAATAAATGCAATAAAGTTGGCATTTTGGAACCCAACGCGGAAAGTGCTGGGATTCAATATTCTATGGCAGCCGCAAATTTTATTAGAGCTTGGCATGCCTAAAAGCCACCCCTAACCTGTACTTTTGCGGTTTTTCTCGTTTTACCGCAAAACGATCACGATTTTCTTGTATACAGTGGTTCTCAAACTACGCCGCCCCCCACCCCAAATATTTAAACCAATTTTAGCCCTCTATAGCGGGAAGAAGTTTATGAGTTCTCAAAAAGAGTTGAGGGGGTTTTATTGTTGAAAATTTAATAAAGAACTGAATGAAAATAATAAGAAAATTATCTTCAGCCGTGCTGAAGTTAAAATAGCCCAACCGTAAAATATTTTAAAAAACAAGTTAACCAATTTTGTTGATTCACGAACTTGTCGTTACTTTTTAATAGTTAAGCTTGTATACCGAATTTTAGATCAATTACTTCAAAATTACGGCAGTTATCGTGTACACAGACGGACAGAGCTAAATCGATTCAGTTTTCAATTCTGATCAAATCTATAATATATGTCTATATCTGCCACGCCTCCTTAAAGGTGTTACCAACGCTACCACATTAAATGTGGGGGGTATAGGTACATATAGAATTATAACCAAAAGAAAATGTTGGTATTGGAGTACCCCTGCAAGATGGAGCCTGGAGAAAGCGGCTGCTGGTATTGGCCCTGTGTGCAGTACGGAGTGGGGGACTGAGAAACGATTTGGATGCCCATGGCGGAATATGAATCACTCCAGAAGTTTTCTCCGTTACCGCTGCACGCAAAAGCGCTGTGATCGACTTTGTTGTTTCTTATTAAAATTCTTGAGTACAACGAAAGAAAACGCTGCTTAATTTCACTAAAAACCACAACAAATGCACTTCTTGCTTTTACCAATGTACGTACAACAACTACTTTAGTCGACACGTTACAGGGAACTACCAAGTGGGTGATTACTAAGCAGAAAACTGCATAAAACAACGCCACTTCGTTTTGATATTAGACATCCCGTCGTCAGACAGATGGCCTTGTGTATGAGCACTCAGTCAATATTATGGGTTTAATAATACTGAAATAATAAAAATATTATATTTTATACTATATTGCAACACGTGAAGTTTGCAAACCATTGCAAAAATCCCATTGGAGTGGAATATACCTTTGTTGTGCAGAATCATGATCGTTTTGTTGATCCAAACTTGCACGTTATAATAGGAGTGAGTTCTTTTAGGGTTTCCAGGCTCTACTAAAATTTTCGGACGCCATACGGTATAGAATATCGCAAAACGGTCACGATATCGGCATTTTAGGTTTTGAACAAAATTAATCCTTATAAAATCCTGCATAAAAAAGTAATATTCCTCTTTGTATTCTTTCAGTATTATTTTTATTATTTCAGTATTACTGAATTAATAATCTGCCAACAGTCGCCATTATATAGGGGTATTCGAATATCAACATTCCCATTAGTTAATAGATGTTAATAACTTTGTTCCTTTATTAAAAGATATTCTCATTATTTATTTACATTTTATATCTTCATCCTGGAATGCCTATGGACCGGTATCTGTCACGTTTGTGACACAAGTGGAATAGTAACGGTGGGAACTTATTACATATTTTAATAGACAGGGCTTTATTTCTAGTGGAGATAGGGATGATATCGGTTGTTTGGTATAGGAGTTCATTGGAATGGTTATGGAGGGGATTATTTGGATGTCGACACTTCTTTCGCCGATGTCTAGATTATGCTTTGATGTAATTGGTAGATGGTTAACACCATCATTCATGCAGCCGTAGGCGAGAATTGGACGACATATCGATCTATAGATAATGATATGGACTACTCCCTTCGTGCTTACTTTGTTCTAATAGGCTAAACTCCTGAAATGTGTCGCTCTTGATTTAGGATTCATTTTTGCTTGCGTGTTTTGTTAATAACTGTACTTTGTCTTTTCCTTTTTTTTTTTTTTTTTTTAATAAAGATTTATTGCTTGGAAAAAAAAATCATACATCGTAATATAGATTTAAAAAAAAAATTACATGTACATATATAAAAATATATGATTGCAGTGGTTTCGTCCCTCGGTCCTCACCTCGGGGTTGGGGCTCCGCATATGAATGGGGTCCACCTCGGGCTAGCGGTATGGAGGGTACTTCTGTGCGTGTATTATTAGTTGTTGTTATAGCTGTTGCGTCATTAATAGGTATTTCATCTTTGTCTTGAAAGTGGCGATTGTGAGGTTCTTTATATAGTTTGGAAGTCCATTGTACTTCTGTATGGTTTCTCTTAGTTGTGTCTGTGAGCAGGTTATGCTGGAGTATCTGTTTGGTCTTATGTGTGTGCATGTTCTGGTTTGGTAGTCGTGGAACTCGTGATTTAGTTTAAGGTTTGTGTTGGTTTTGATTTTATTGTTTTTTATTTTGTGGATTAGTAGTAAGTTATTTAATGTTCTGAGTTTTTCTATGTTAAGTTCTTGTGAAATTTTGTAGACATCTGTGCTGGGGGTAAGTCTATTCAGAGAATACAGTAATTTTAAGACCTTGTTTTGCTGGACTTGAATTCTGGTGATGTTTCTCTTTGTAGTGTCACCCCACACATGTAGTAGGTAGTTGTTTTGGGCGGTGAATAGTGGGTGGTAGATGGATTTTCTGCTTCTGAGTGGAATGATGTTCTTAAGTTTTTTGATTATAGCAATTGTTTTGGAGTTTTTTACTATTAGGTTATTCACGTGTGCGTCCCACTTCAAGTTAGATTGTATTTTGAGTCCTAGGTATGTAATTTCTTGGGATTGTTTAATGTTTTCATCATTGAGTCTTATTGATATGGTTACGTTCATGTTTCTTCTGCCAAAGATGATGAATTCCGTCTTTTTTGTGTTTATTGTTAGTAGATTGTTGAAAAACCAGTCCGTCAGTATAAGCATGTCCTCATTAATTTTAGTTTGTAACTCTTTTTGGGTTTTGGCCGAGTATATGAGGCACGTATCGTCTGCGTACATGTATGGCGTTCCGTTTAGTTGCAGTTCTGTCATGTCATTAGTGTAGATAATAAACAACGTCGGTGGTAGATTTCCTCCCTGTGGTATGCCGTATTCTCTTGTGTATTGGGGATTGCTGTAGTATTCGCTTAATCTGGTTTCTTGTGGTCTGTTTGTTAAATATGTTTCTATGAGTTGTAGGGGTTTGTTTGTGATGTTTATTGCTTTCAGCTTATCGATGAGTTTTTGTTTAGAGATGGTGTCAAAAGCCTTCTTCAGGTCGAGGAATAAGCCGACTACTATGTTTTTCTTGTCTAGGTGTGCCTTCACTTGACTAATCAGATCATAAGCCGCAGATGTCGTGCCAGAGTGGGGTTGGTATGCATATTGTTGCGTACTGATTATGCTGTGACCTTGTAGATGTTCCATTAGTCGTCTCTGAAGTATTTTTTCCAGGACCTTATTCAGAGTAGATAACAAAGCTATTGGCCTGTAATTTTCTGGTTTTGTTTTATCTCCAGATTTGTGGATAGGTTTTATTATTGTTCGTTTTAGGTGTTCTGGGTATATTCCTTCTTCTAGTACTTTGTTTGTTAGCTTTACTAGTATAGGAGTTAAGGCTGTGGCGTTTTCTTTGATGATGTTCGATGTGACCTTATCAAACCCTGGAGCCGTGTTGTTTTTTTGTTGGCTAATTATATTGGTAATTTCTGCATGGTCGGTAGCTTTAAAAATAGCCGGTCTTGTAAATTTTGTTGTAGTTGTTGTTTCTGGTTTCTTCCTTGATGTACTGATTGTGTCCTTCGCCAGAGTTTCTCCTATTTGTATGAAATATGTGTTAATTATTTCTGCTATTTCTTTCTGGTCTGTTGTTGGTGTTCCATCTTGTCTCGTCATCGCTTCTATTGTTTGTTGTTCACGCTTTTGTCCAATTACATTATTTATGGCGTTCCACATTTTTCTAGGGTTATCTTTGTGCTTTTATGTCACACTTTTTTCCCCGAAAAAAAATATTTTTAGACAGTAAAGGTTTTTAGCATATGGCCTATTTGTTTTTTTAAATACTTAAAATGTTACAGCCGCTTGAAATATTAATAATAAAATACATATCAAACAATACGAAAATGAAGAAAGAAGACAATCAATACCCATAACAACAATAATAGTAAATAAGTTAATGTAAATTATTCAAAATATTAAAAGCAAACTAAATAAACAAATGAAGGAATAAACAAAATGCATATGAAACTTTTTAAACATTTGTTTTTTTACAAGTCAATCTGAGTAAAAAGTTTCATATAGACTCATTGGATGAGAAAGTCACAAAGAAGTAATAATAATTGAATGTTTGAATAGGGATATTTGGATTTAGATCCTTTCATAACTGTAATTTATGGTCAACTATCGCTACTCGACGCCAGATGGCAGCGATAATCGCAGTATACAGACATTTTTCAGCAACAACTGAAGAACGCCTAATTGACTACAAATACGCCCGCATTATGGTTGATTTCCTCTCATAGCTCGTAGCAGATCACGGACAAGTCAACGTGTTAACGGTACCATCCGGCAGATGTTTTAACAGTCGTTAGGCGAATTTGTTTTATTATGCACAGAGGCGGAGTTATGTTCCGTATCGCGAGCACCACGAGATGTCATTAATTGTTTCACAGTTAGGTTATAGGCATAAACCATAATAATGGGGCGCACAGACACTAGGTAGATACAGTTAATCAGTTCGAGAGTACAATTACCGTCGTCGTCGCATTTACTTCTTGATGACATTAATTGACATCTAGGGCAAGCGAAAAAAAAAAAACAATTAAGAGGCGGTAATTATCGTGGAAGTTTCACGGGAAATTTAATGATCCTAATTCCAGTTGGTAAAGCACCAATCGGTTTGATTGAAATGATTGTGAAAGTGACTTGACGCAATGCTGAAATGCGATTTATTTAATTGGCAACTTTGTGTTGTGAAAGCGGATATCATACAGGGTTAGACATAAGGTTTATACAAAAACAATAAAATCAATAAACTGTACCTACTATAACCTAATATAATAAAAAAAGAAATATAACATGTGTTGGATTGTTGATTTAATGAGTGGACTGTATATCTGTCGCTGATTCCTTTTATTTGTTGAGGAAAATGCTGTTGAATGCGGTTGTATAACGTGCGTTGTTTATTGGAAAAAATATATTATGACATACATTACAAAATCAATAAATTATCATAGTTACCAATTCTAAGCCTACCTAATACAAAATACTACATTGAAAATTGAACATACCCCCGGCCTTGAAAGGGAACATTTCAAATTATAATAATGAAAGTAATAACGAATGCAAATAAGTTAAGAATGAATAAGACCTGTTGTAGTCTCTACTTAAACAAACTATTTTTTAGGTAACGGGCAGATTTTTGAAAATGATCGTTTTATGGTTCCTTCTGCAGTCTTGACGTCCGCCACACGAGAAATTCCATCCTTTCCGGGATATAGTCGAGTTATTCTTCCCAAACGCCATTTCAGAGGAGGTTGATTATCTTCCTTTAGCAGCACCAGATCATCAATTTGTAGACTGTCCTGTGTTGTTCGCCACTTGGAACGTACTTGTAGTTCTGACACATATTCCAGAGACCACCTCTTCCAAAAATGTTGATGGAGCTTCTGGATATGTTGATAGTGACTTAGTCTATTTTCTGCTAGTTCAGTCACATCAGGGTCGGGTATTGCAGTAATAGGTCTTCCAATGAGAAAGTGAGATGGTGTTAGTGGTGTTAAGTCTGAAGGGTCGTTGGATAGGGGTGAAAGAGGTCGTGAATTAAGTGTTGCTTCAATCTGTGCTAATAATGTGATAAATTGTTCAAAGGTTAATTTAGCATTACCAGCAACACGTTGTAAATGATATTTTGTAAGCTTTACCCCAGCTTCCCAGAGACCACCAAAATGTGGAGAATGGGGTGGTATAAATGACCATGGAATATTTTCATTTTCTAAATTGGCACTCAAGCTAGAAGCGTTATTACGTAAAAACTCGCCGAAACTGCGCATTTCCGAATTTGCTCCGACAAAATTGGTTCCGTTATCAGAGAACATTTGAGCAGGCTTTCCTCGACGAGCAACAAAACGCCTTAAAGTCGCAATAAAGGCCTCCTTAGTTAAATCTGATACTAATTCTAAATGGATAGCATGTGTAACGAAACATATAAATAGGCTGATGTAACATTTAGTAATTTTACACCCTCGTCCCATTCTATCTTTGAGTAAAAATGGCCCTGCGTAATCTACACCGGTTTTAAAAAACGGTGGTGCTGGTATTAGTCTTGATTGGGGTAAGTTGCCCATTTTAAAATGTATACCTGTTGGTTTAGCCTTAAAACAGGTTATGCAATTATGGACAATTTTTCGCGCTAAGTTGCGTCCATGAATTGGCCAAAATTGTTCACGCAAATTTGCTAATAGTAGTTGCGGTCCAGCATGCAATAACCTTTTGTGTTCTCTTATAAATAACAAATGAGTGAAATGACTTTTCGAAGATATAACTATTGGGAATTTTTTACTGTATATGAAGTTAGATTGACCTAGCCTACCTCCCACTCTTATAATTTTATCTTTGTCTAAGAATGGATTAAGCTGAAATAACTTGCTCTTAGGATTTACAGAATCGTTATTCTGCAATGCTTGAAATTCTTGGTGGAAAGTTTCAATCTGCGATAGTTTAACTAAAGCATGATTAGCTGCTCGTAATTCGTGACCTTTTAAATATTGGGTTTCGCGGTCAGGTTTATGCTTTCGACAATTCGAAATAAATCGTAGGAAATATGCTGTAATACGTTCCAGTTTAGTAAAATCGGAAAAATGTTTAAAATCAAATAATGGTAAATTTATACTGCTTTTTAACATAATGGTTCTTTTCTTTAATTCGGGTAATTCAACGGTTTTAAAATCTGAATGCGGCCATGCTCTTTCAGGTTCAAGTAACCAATTCGGCCCGTGCCAGTATATGCTTAAAGAGCTTAATTCGCTTGGTCGAACACCTCGTGATAAGTGATCAGCTGGATTGCATTCACTCGGCACGTGACGCCAACATGTTAAATTGGTGGTTTCTAAAATATTTGTAACTCTGTTAGCCACAAAAGTTTGTAATAAATTAGACTGAGTGTTAAGCCAACTCAGCACAATTGTCGAGTCTGTCCAATAATAAATTATTTGTGGTTCGATATTCAATGACAAAGTTACCTTTTTCATTAGATTGGCTAGTAAATTTGCCGCACATAATTCTAACCTAGGAATTGTTAAAAGTTTGATTGGTGCTACCCTTGATTTGGCACATACGAGATGTGTCGAACATGTACCGTTTTGATCTGTACATTTCATATAAACACATGCTCCATATGCGTCTTGAGAGGCATCACAAAAGCCATGCAGCTCTATGTTAATTGGGCGTGAACATGTGATTTGTCTCGGGATTTGTAATTCATTTAAGTTCGTAAGTTCTTTTCTAAATGAGAGCCACTTTGTGTGTAAATGTGAGGGTAATGCTTCGTCCCAGGAAATACTTTCGCGCCACAAGCCTTGCAATAAAATCTTTGCGGTAATTATGCATGGACCCAGCAGACCAAGTGGATCAAAAATTTGGGAGATTTCAGAAAGCATTATGCGTTTAGTGACAAATTTACTGAATTCAAGATTTATGTTGAAAACTAATTTGTCTGTGTACCCATTCCAAACTATACCTAGTGTTTTAGTGTTTTCGTTTGCGCCAAAATCAATAGTGTTTATCTTGCTCTCAGGCTCGAGTTCTTGAATTATTTTTGGTTTATTTGAAACCCACTTGCGCAAATGAAAACAACATTTTTTCAATTCTATCGATACATTTTTTGCTAATTGGATGGCCTCTTCGACAGTATCAGCCCCGCTTAACATGTCATCGACATAGAAGTCATTCATAATCGTATTGGCTGTCTTTGGGTCAGTGCATTCCACGCCCATTTGATATAAACATTTGATTGCTAGATACGGTGCCGAAGATGTGCCATATGTTACTGTTGCTAATTCATAGACATCGATAGGTTTTGACGGATGTTCACGCCAGAGAATGCGTTGCAGTGCTCTCTGTTCGGGATTTATGTTTACCATCCGATACATTTTTTCGACGTCACTGGCGATAACTACGTTATGTTTTCTGAATCGGATAAGTAAAGAAACGAGGTCTTGCTGGAGGGTAGGGCCCACCATTTGGAGTTCATTGAAAGAGATACCACTGCTAGTTTTTGCTGAAGCGTCAAAAACCACTCTAAGTTTTGTAGTTTCGCTACTCTCTCTTATTACACCGTGATGAGGCAAATAATATGAAATTTTTGAATCTGCTGTACTGAGCATCATATGACCTAAAGATTTGTATTCATTAATAAACCTTGTGTAATCCCTTTTGAAAGTGGGATTTCTATCAAATTTACGCTCTAAGGATAATAGGCGTTTCTTAGCGCAGTCATATGAATCGCCAAGTTTATCAAGGGTGTCCTTCAATGGAATTGTAACTACAAACCTTCCGTCTTTGTCTCGTTTGGTATTTTTGTTAAAATGATCCTCACATGCTCTTTCCTCTTTAGTAAAAATCCTAGTGCTAGAAATTTCTTCTATTTCCCAGAAACGTTCAATTTGTTTGTTTATTTCGCAATTGTTAAAATTACATTGAACGTTTCTTGGAATAGAGGATTCTGTCACTGGGCCGGCAATAATCCAGCCAAGTCGTGTCTTCTGTAAAATCGGTCCAAGACGACTACAATGTATTTGGCCCACACATATAAGATTCCAAAAACAATCTGCGCCAAGTAATATATCAATTTTATTTGGCACATTGAAAGTTGGATCTGCTAATTTGATATTTTTTGGGATGTTAAAATGCTCTAAATTTAAACGGAAGTTTGGTATATTGGAAGTAATTGTAGGGACTATAAGACATGTTAATCGAGTGTTAAAGTTATTTATCTTTGATTTGATGCAAATATTTGTTTTTGACTGTATATGTGATAATGACTGATTTAGGCCACTTACGTTCATGCTAATATCTGATTTGTTTAACTGTAAGCGTTCATAAAATTCGTCTGTTATGAAACTGGATTGTGACCCAGAATCCAGAAGAACACGAGCCGGTATAGATTGGCCCTTTTGATTTAATGCTAAAATGAGCGCTGTAGATAGTAAAACCTGTGAGTCATTTCCACATCGAGAGGAGAGATTTACAGATTTGGTCTCATTGGTAGGCATTGTAGTTACAGTTTCATTTTGGTTTGTGTTGATGTGTAATAGTGAATTGTGTTTTCGATTGCAATGTTTACACATAGAGGACCGACATTCGTTGATTATGTGACCTAGGCGCAGACAATTCAAACATGCCTTAATCTGTTTTATTTTGTCAATTCTTTCATTGACACTGAGTTTTAAAAATATGGGGCAGTTGTGTATATAATGATCGTTCTTACATACTACGCAAAAAGCCTTTGATAATACAAAGGATTTTGATAGTTGTTCATTTCTAGGCTTTCGGTTATACGACTTGTTTTGGTCTAAAGATTCTAAAAGATCAGCACGGTTTTTCAAAAATGTTTTTAAGGTTTCAAGTGTTGGGGTTTCATGACTTGATCTGAATTCTTCCCACTCGCGTGCCGTGGTATGGTCTAATTTAGTAGTTATTAGATAAATAATCAATGTGTCCCAGTGTTTTGTTGGCTCATTTAACGTTTCGAGAGCCCTTAAATGTTTCGTTACTGTATCAATGATGTTTCGCAAAGAAACCTTAGATTCTTCGCGAATAACATCAATGTTGAAGAGTGCCTTTAGGTGATTATTTATCAGAATCCGAGAATTATCATATCTTTCGCACACAAGTTTCCATGCAACCTCGTAATTATTTGCAGTGAATTCTAATGATTTGATGATGTTTTGTGCGCTACCCCCTAAAGAAGCCCGGAGATAGTGAAATTTTTGAATGTTATCGATGTTTGCATTATTATTAATTAGTGAATTGAAAGTATCCCGAAATTCTAGCCAATTGTCGTAAAATCCGTTAAAAGGTTTTAAATTAATTGTAGGAAGCTTAACAAAATGTTGCTGTGCCACTTGTGCAGTAGGAGGCGTTGATTGCAAAGAGTCAGTATTGTGACTTTTTAGAACTATACTTTTAGCTCTACCTACAGCGACGAAGAAGGCTTGCTCAAATAGCTCGTAATCCGGAGTCAATAGCTCTGGATCATCTACTAAACTATTAATTTGTTCTTGAATTACCTCAAAATTTTCTAATAAAGGATCAATACGAATTAATCTTTCTTGTAATTCAATTAATATGCTCGCATTAGTAATAATATGATCTGGATATGAAAGTTCTAAATTGGTTAGAAATTTAGAAAATAATGTTAATTTAGTTTTTATACTTGCGCGTTTTTTAATGAGAGAATCCATGATCGTTTATACTTCTAGAGGGTACTTACAAGCTGGGAATGATAATAAATGTTGTGTGATGAAATGACTGATATGAGATGAGACGAACTGTCACTGCTCCGATCACCAGAAGTATTTGACTGCCTGTGATGTGGTGACGGTGCGCCTGATGACTGCCTGCGTTCTGTGTGCTGCAGGAAGTCTCGATGCCTTGGCTGCCTGCGTTCCTTGTGCTGCAGGAAGTCTTGAGGGCTTTGAGATGCGGCGATGTATAGGTATCCGGCTCGACGGACCAAATGTTGGATTGTTGATTTAATGAGTGGACTGTATATCTGTCGCTGATTCCTTTTATTTGTTGAGGAAAATGCTGTTGAATGCGGTTGTATAACGTGCGTTGTTTATTGGAAAAAATATATTATGACATACATTACAAAATCAATAAATTATCATAGTTACCAATTCTAAGCCTACCTAATACAAAATACTACATTGAAAATTGAACAACATGTCCTGTAAATGATTACTTAATATTTCTCATATATTCTAGATAAAAAACTAAAAAACACACTGTCGAACAGGGCGCCTCTAGTGGCTTGGTGGTGCCCTAAATTGCCTACAGCCTAAATTAAATTAAACTTCTAAATTACTATTTCATTACGGTACCAGTGCCGGCTCTGGGGGGGGGGGGGCGAACTTTTGTCGCCATAGCTAAAATTTATAAATAGCGCCTCATTAAAATTCGTTAACAGGCAGAACGACAGAGATATTTATTTTTAAGAATCACTTTTATTATAAGCAACATTGTAAAAAAAACTAAAATTTACTACAAAATGAAACAATTAATGAAACGCTGGGTGTATATCACGCTACGCGCCCACCCGTGCACTAATAGAAACATGTATAAGATCTACAATGTCTCAAGACAGACTTTCGAGGTTTACACTTAAATTATACGAAAACTGGCCTATGAAGAAAAATTACAATACTTTTATTGCCGTTTTTACTTTATCATACGCAGTATGATGAATGCGTATGCCGCCATTTTTGTTATTTCGTCAAAATAGTTACATAATAAATTAAAGTAGAGGAAATTTTGCGGTTGCGAAACGTCAATTCAACACGGAAATGTATGGAGAATGCGATGAAGAGGAGAAACGCGCGCACGTACGCTATGTGAACAATATTGGAGTATCTTGGTGTTCACAAAGTCAACGTGTATTTCAAGTGCGGATAGCAATGTTGTTATGTTTTCGGGAATAAATCAAGAAAGATTGTAAGACGGTACGTTAACCTTAAAACTTATTTGGAATATTGAGCATAATTCTTTATGATCTTTTGTAGTTAGCACTGACGACGTGGTAATACCCGAAAATATAGTATGCTAGAAGCCAATATAATAAATTAATCATCAGAATTAATAACCTTTTTACTTTGTCATACGTAGTATGACAAAGTATAGTAATCGTAGCGATTTTTTTTTAGATTTTAGCGGAAATAGGTCCTATTGGGCCCCCTTAATGCTTTTGAGCCGCTATTTCTGGAATTTCGTCGAAATAGTTACATACATAATAAAGTAATGTAGAGGAAATTCTGAATAATTTTAGACTACGACATTTTTTGGTAAAATAAATAGTTTAGCCGCATGAACAAATTCTATTTCATCGAGATCGCTTGTACTGCATTAAAACACTATAGTATTAAAACAATTTGGAAGGGTTTATCAGATATTGTGATTCTAATGACAGTAGGTAGTGTCAAATGCTGATGTTTTGACATTACATACTGCAAATATAATCAAAATATCTGTCTAGTTCTAGTAGTTTTATTTTAATGCAGTTGTACAAATAATGAGGTCATTATTTGAACGAACTGTCATTATTATACAACGCTAGTGTCATTATAAGCATTGGTGCGCATAATGATGGGGATTATATAGTCATAGATATTATATAGTCATACATATGCAATGAACTTATTATATGTGAGTCGTAGATAATAGTTGTATATTATTTGACGAGCACATAATTAAGGATATAAATCGCAAGCATGAAATTATACGCGGACCGTAGGCGAGCGTGTAATCATGCGAGCGATTTATATCCGTTATGTGCGAGTCAAATACGACGTTTTATCTACGACTCATAAATTCTATTTTATGCAAAATATTTTAAATGTATTTGTCAATGATGGCGAGGCGAACTGTCAAATACCTGTCATCCACGTAGGTTTTGACAGACTTTGACACTAGTGTTGTATAATGATGACAGTTCGTTCAAATAATGAGGTCATTATTTGAACGAACTGTCATTATTATACAACGGTAGTGGCATTATAATCAATGGCGCGAATAATGATGGGGATTATATAGTCATAGATACGTATGCAATGAACTTATTATATGTGAGTCGTAGATAAACATTATTATTGTTCGGGAGTTAAGATTGCGAAATCATGACTCTTTTGCGGTAAAAGCAAATATCCGCGAACGTGCACGTTAGGGATGAGTTAGGCGTTCCATGCTCTAATAAAAATTGCGGACGCCATATACATTAAATTCCGCTTAATCGGGACACATCGGGATTAGTATATTTTGTCCGGATTAAGCGGCTGGCCAATTATACGAAGTTTCAAAAAAATACAAAATTATTACGTACTGTTTTTAGTTTTTTTTATTAAATATTTTATTTAATAAACTGAAAAATTTGTCCTTGTTCTCACAATCTCACACAATGTTTAAAACTGATACACCAATAAAAAATCTACCACAAATGAATCAAACAATAATGAAAAACGGAGTAATGCAAACGTTGTGACTAATTTTAAGATATTAGTTAATAGTATATGGGTAATTTGAAAATGTAAACAAATTACTATGTGCCAACGTCACTCTGTATAGCGTATATATTTTTACATCAGCATGAACCTTATGGTTCATGGTTATTGTCTGACAACGTTTAAAGACAGTAGTATATTATTGTGGTGGAAAATTGTAAATCTTCATCATTTCTATCAGTGGTGAAAAATTGAAGTGTAGCAGTTAAGCGTTCATTGGCTGATATATCAGTTCTCATTTGTGAATCATGTTTCTGAATTAGTGGCGCTATCAACGCATTTTATTCCAGTGAAGAATATTTTTCATTTATCAAATTCACACGTATACTGCCCATATTAAACGGGATATTGTTACGAACAAGCGGAGTAAATTTGTGTTATTTCCTTCCTTTTAATTTTTGTTAATTTGAAGGTACTATTTAGGAACTCGCTAAAATCTAGATTTTTGCTTTTACTCACCTTGGTAAAGATTTCGTCGATAAAGAGGCACGAAAAGTTAATTCAGACATTAATTAAAGTAGTTTCGAATTATGTTTGTAGAGTTGTAATATACGTTTTTTTTTCAGTTGACAACCGCTGTTTTAGATTTTTGTACTGACAATGAAAAATTTTCACTTTGTAATTTTGAAAAGGCCGAGAAAGCTAAGGCTGTTAACTGTTAACGAAGGCCTATTCATGAGTTCTTTCTCTGAAACTTTGTTGAGTGACGATTAAACTTATCAAACCAAATTCTACTTAATGAAGTAAAGGCTTCTAAAAAGCACTATTAGGCAAGAGGGTTGGTTTAGTATAGTATTAAAATACAAAAGAAATAAAGAAATACAGACAATCTTTTTTTATGAAAAATTACGAAGTACACGCAACATTTAATGTTTTTGTTTTTACACTGCTTCTCCAAATTTCTGATAAAAATATCGCAAAAAAGTGAAGGTGCATTTGAGAAAATATTAAGAAATGTCATAAATAATGAAAATTAAGCTTCGTCCGTAACAACAATTCTAGTTTTAATTGTTCTAACAGTAAGACAACAACGGTTGGTAGGCACGGATGCGCGCAATTTGATCTGAAAACACAGGAGGAGAAGCCAAAGTCGCAGTCATTAGGCCTTTGCTTCAGTGTTGCTTTTTCTGCGAGGCCGAGTCAACCGGAGAGGTGATTAAACCGTTTAAAAAAAGCGGAAGTAGGGCGAACCGTAGATGCTAGTAGTTATTGCGTTAGCTCTTCCGCAAAATATACATATATTTATGCTTTTGCATTTATTTAGTCTGGTGAGGAACTCGCTCCTATTAGATACATACGGTACATTATGTATATGCTATAAAAAAGTAATTCTTAGAGCAAGCGTAGATGTTTTCGGTGTTCTTTGTAACTTGATATGAAACTGTTTCCTTTAATATACCTGAATTCACATTTTTTACTCATCTTTAGTTGGTGTAAAAACTGAACCAGTACTACAATAGAAAATCATTCTGACAATCGTTACATTCCAAAGCACACTGTTGAAATAAGATTTAAATACAACGTGTTTAATTTATTTTTTATACATATTATTTATTTATAAAATGACAATATTTAAAGGAAATAATAGCGGCAAAATTACCACATTTGAAGCACGACACAAAACATTCAAAAATAAATTCAATCCAATTACAAACATTTAATATAAGAGGATAAAACGACACTCTTATAAATTATGGAAACACAACCAATATGATCAATATGTTTTATTTTTTATAAGAAAATGTTGTATCCCTGTGAACTCAACTACTGCGATTTATAACTAGGTAGTAGTAATCATTATTAAGAAAAGGTTTGTATTGATAATATTAACAAAGTAAACAAAATCATAAAAGTAGCCATAATTTGTACTTGACATTATGAGAAAATTCAAAGGAAATGGTTATAAATATATATATGTGTATAAAACTCGTCAGTATATGGAAAACTAAATTAGGACGCGCTTCCTAATTTGTTTATAATTTGTTTTTTGTTTGTTATGAAAAAGTTCATAGCGTCGTATTAAAGACGTGGATGGATTCTTCTTGAAATATCTAACTGTTTTTCATTATCAGCATTTAAATAAAATATTTCTGTGCATAGTTATATGGCATTTCCATCACCAGAAGCAATAAATGTATTGTAAGTAATTCAAATGTGTTTTCAGTATACTGAACTAGATGAATACTGAGTTAGATAAGTCGTCGGTAGGTCGTAATTTTTGGTGTTTATAAACTACAGTAAATAGTAGTAAATAAAAATGTCAAAATTGCCATTGAATGGCCGATTTGACAAAATACAAAACAATTGAAATTTTTATAATGAAGGACGATTTTTTTTAAAATATCGTTGAATAGTAAAGGAAAAACAAACAAATTAAAAAAAAACAGTGGCCAACATAAAATCAGCAAATCGACAATACTAAACATAAATAAAAACATTTCAGTTTCACAGTTTAAAATACAAAATTATGTAAATTTTCTTACTCGAATGAGATTGAAACAAAGGGGGTTCTAAGCATTCAGGATTGTTTTAACACTTAAAAACAATTTAAGTAGCTGAAAATGTATTTTAGGTAGAGGACATTTTACACAAAGCTGAAAATTTTCCAACAAATTCCAAAATGCATTCGACTTCTAGTACTTTAATAGTTTAACTTTGATCTTATAATTTCAATACCCCGTATAACTTTTTAAAGGACTGAATGTATTACCTTCACAATAATTTTATTTTTTCCAAACGGACACGGATAATTTATAAAAAATTTAAGGCAACCGCGTAGATGTCATATTTTATTGAAAAAATTATTATCTCAAAATGACACATGTTAGGTATAGGTTATGTAACATACAATTGACCTAAAATTTAACGAAGAGTTAAACAGTTCTAGAAAAAACAGGGTTTCCATTTGAAAGATGAAAGCTGACACCATTTCCGGTGAAATTGGAAGTAACCAAAACTTTATTTTAGCTAAAAAGATCGCACCCAACAACATAAGTTCACAAATTTTATTTCGTATCTGATATATAAAACACGCCATAGTAAGAGAAACGCGCTAATCAATACAGGAAAATAAGTTACTAAATAATAACTAAATGTTCAGCCATCACGAGATCATCTAGATATTCTAGTTCATCAATATCAAACAGTGAACGACATTATCTGTTAAAATTTCCCTTGTTCTTATCACGAATAAGGAATCGAATCAATCCATGGCTTAAATTAGCAATAATAGGTACGTTCTTTATTGGGTTTTGTATTTTTTAAACAACCGGAATAAGCGACCTATTAGTGTTTCTTTTCGTTTTGTCCCATAACCTATAATGTGGTAACACAGCACACTGTAGTGAACGTATTGTTCTCGTTGAAACAAAGAGTGGAAACGCTGCGAAATAGGAGCGCTAATTGGCAACAAAGAAAGTTGTTCCTTTTTCGTATCGTCGGTGATCGCAGCAAGCCTTAAAACTGTGCTGGATGTCCGTTCGAAATCGGAACGTTCTTGATCAAATATGGCGAAGAAAACAAATGCATGTCCAATGCTGGTGTGATGACTACTCGTAATTCGTAAACTAGGCAAAAGTTATTTGCCTGGGCAAAAAAGAAATTGAACGTTTATTTATATTTTTAAAGCTTTTTGCCAAGGCAAATGTATTTGCCAAGAGAAATACATGCAAATAGCATTTAGTTTTCAATCGCGTTTGTTTTAAAATTATGTGAGGTTATGTGAAATCCGTGCATATTAGTTCTGAAATACGTCATAATTAAAATTTGTAGTTGAAAACTTTTGAGTAACATCGTATTCTAATCACCATGATTCTAATGCAGTTACGCCTGATTTGTTGTGACAAGCGTCAATGCTCATGAGTGCGGAGATACGATTTCATATGGATTTTATTCCACTAAAACAATACTTTTAGGTTAGTAATGTTTAGTTTCCCGTTTACTAGGAAAAAGTTATACTAGACTTGAAAACACTAAATTTTTATGATTTCTTATCGACTGGAGGATTTTACGCATCAATGCAGATGATGATATCACCTAACTCCTATTTTGCACACGGAAATCCTGCGGAACAAATGTACAGATGTGTCTTCATAATGGTTCACCGATATGCTGAGGCGGTTACTGTGAAGTTCCAAACACAGTAGCTGAACCAAGTGCCTATTGTTGAGATAAGAAACGGAGATGAAGTTAATAACGCTGTCAATACCTGACGCATACCTGATGTGATGGCCTGCTTCCGAGCTCGTATTCGTATTCAACACTAAATGCTCAAAAACTTGTATTCACTTCCCGGTCACATAATAAAAGTCCCAGTGTCATCTCTGTGTGTTGCCCTCTAGCATAAAAAATCTGATGTGGCCAGGCACATGACTTTATCATACAAAATATAAAATTAATAGTTTAGCTGCATGAGAATCTATTTGATTGAGATAAATCGTGTCTGCATTAAAATTAAACTAGATAGCCAGGATTTGACAGATATTTTAATAGTCAATAGTATCAATAGCAGGTATTGTCAAAAATCAGCATTTGACACTACCTACTGTCATCAGAATAATAGTTATTTATCTCACAAGTGCCGAAAGTACGGAATAGCGCGACGAGCGGTAATCCGGCGTGTCACCGAAGGCGGAGCGTCGCATGTGAGCAAGGCGCACTATGTAGTTTTCGGCAAGAGTGACATCAACGGTTTTTGTGTTGCTTTTTAGAAATACATATTTTAAAAAAAATTCAAAAATCGTTATATGTCTGTATAGGAAATGTTAGGTTGATACCTAATTCAAGTTCTGACAGATTTATATTCGTTCAAGATACTGTAGCTGTCACATCCGTACCAACATACTAAAATATAACTACACTCATCGCTATACTTTATTTACAATTTTTTCAATTTAGCGTTTTTACAATTAGGTATCACAACGGGTTGATATTTCCTATCAACAAACAATCAAATTGGTGATCTTATTTTATTTGAATTTTGTATTTTGTACTTTGCCGCACTAGAGCGGCTACGTTCCATAGCGGTTCGCCAACCTCTGATGAAATCAGCTGTTTTCGAGTGTGACAGCCATAGACATTTCTGTGGTGACACCAGCGATTAGAAATATCAAGATGGGACACTCGCGGCGGTACCTTTGATGTCGGTGTTCTAAGTTTTACAAAACTAGCAGGCGCGACAGCCGTGATTTAAAAGATTCTGCTAGATGGCGCGACTGCAGAATGGGCAAATTTATGACTTCAAACTGACACTGCCACTGTCACATTGCCAGGAAAGTGTAAAAGTCACTGTCACTCTGACAGGAAAGTGTAATAGTATATTACCGCTGTCCGTCATTACTTCACAAACTGACAATCAAATAACGAATAAACTAGCGCCGCGCTGCAGGAAAACAGGTAAGTACGGCCAACGTTCGCGCATGCGCGCTCAAATTTTTAACAGCGGGAAAAGTCGACTGTCGTATCTTGTTATATCTCATCGCTGGTGACACCACAAAAAAATATTTGTCAAAATCCTGGCTACTATGTACTTTCATATCAATGCAGATGCGACCGATCTCGATCAAATAGAATTTGCTCTTGCAGCTAAACTACGAATTTTAACAAAAAATATCATAGGCATAAATTATTCAAAATTTTCTCTACTTTAATTTATTACTAACTATTTTGACGAAATTACAGAAATAGCGGCTCATTTGATCTCGATCAAATAGAATTTGCTCTTGCAGCTAAACTATTAGTTTCACCAAAAAATGTCATAGGCATAAATTATTCAGAATTTCCTCTACTTTAATTTATTATTTAACTATTTTGACGAAATTAGAAAAATGGCGGATCATTTGCAAAATCATTGAAAAAAGGCTTAGAATAAACTACCAGTTCCTTTGAACCCTTTTGAACCAAAAGCTTTTCAGCTCTAAGTTAGGTCATGAAACTTCTAATTATGAACTTTCGTCCCGATACCTTTAGTAGTTTTTCCGGAGTCGTCGCCACAAAAATCGTTTACACACACACACACACGCACACACACACACACAGACATTTTTTTGTACCTTGGTCAAAAATGTTCAGGGGACCCAAAAAGACCTATTTCCGCTAAAATCTCAATTTTTTTTTTCGGCATGATTACAATACTTTAGCATACTGCGTATGATAAAGTAAAAATGTCTCTGGTTTGTTTTGAAACAAACAAAATAATACTTTGTAGGTAAAATAGTGGCCATCGCTACGGTTGTAACGGAATTCCGCATCCGCTTCCGCAACTGCGGAACTTTCGCATAATTTTCCTCTTCCGCTTCCGCATCCGCACTGTTGTACCCGCATCTATTGCGGAAGTTAGGGATGCCGAGTAACGACAAAGAACATAAGAGATTTCCGACGTTAGCGATTACGTTTGCTAGATAACTGGATGCCGTTAAGCTTTTTGTTGTTTACTGCCAGAATTTTTATATTTGGGCATGTTTCTATCGTTTTTAAGTTGGGTGGGGGAATGACAATAGTATTTTGTTTTTTAAATAACGTAAAGTTCCATAAGTCTTTGTACACTACACGAAAATGAGTAAATTAATTTCGTAGGTTGTTGCATTTCTCAATTTTGTGTTGTACGTTTTGTTGTAATTTGATATTGTTTTGGTATTACTATAATAAATGTTCTTTTTACTTCCGCTTCCGCTTTCAGTTCCGCTTCCGCGGAAGTTGACAATTTGGCTTCCGCATCCGCATCCGCAAAGGGCACTTCCGTTACGACCATAGTCATCGCAGCCGTCTCAAATATTAATCTGTCTTATCACCTTTTGCAGTTGCGAATAAACATATTAAACTGGCATTGGCACGAATTTAATTTCCTATTATTTTTTGATATTGCATCAGGTAGATTCCAAACTTATTGTCAGAATTAAAAGAATACAGATAACTAAAAAAATCAGATTCCATAAAACTTCCTGATTTTAAATCCTATTTTAAAAATTGAAAATGGCAAATCGTATACATATGGCGGGCAAAATAGAAGATTTCGGGTTTACTATTTTTTCGTCAACATTTAATTTTTCATGCATTCCTTTTGCAGCAAAGAAACCTGCCCGACGATATGCGGAATGCCGTCTATCGGTAGCATACTTAGGATATGCCCTATCCTTCTGGCCTTCGCCTATTATCCTTTCAAAGCTATTGCTGGCTTCGCCTGCCTCAGTAATCCCTGTCTTCATGGAGTCTGCATTGATGGCCTCAACACTTCCTACTCATGCTACTGCATCGATGGCTATACGGGCGTTCAATGTCAAACAAACTGGGACGAATGCTGGTCTTCACCATGTCAAAATGGCGGATTGTGCTATGATGGCATTGCCAACTATAACTGTTCGTGTCCTGCTGGCTTTATTGGTAAGTTTTTTGACCTGAACGAATGATAGTAGTAGAAGCCAATGGCTTCTTCTATCTCCTTCCTGTCCTATATTGACTCTGGGAGTGCAAAAATAACTAGTTGGAGGTAAAACTCTACGACGGTTGACGGGTAACGCTTGCCACGTTACCAATCTTTGTGAACTAAAAGGTTTCGTCCTATTTTCTTTTATCTTCAGTATAATTTCAGGTGATGTATGTGAGGAAAACTTCAATGAATGCGAAAGTAATCCATGTTTGAATAATGGCACTTGTACCGATGTCACGAATGGGTATACGTGTAATTGTTTACCTGGATATTCGGGGACGCATTGCGAAATTGACATTGCAGTCTGCGATGCAACTAATGAAACCAGGTGTGCCAATGGTGGGGTTTGCGTTGAAGGTCCTGGTGTGACGTTTAGCTGTCAATGTCCAGATGGTAAGTTTGAAAAAAATAAATATCATTTACGGTGACTGCAGAAAGCAATTAGAGATTAGTGTGTAGGTGTAAATACATATTATAGGTTACCTAGATAATCATGTTTGGTACTAAGTGTGTTTATGGTGAAGGTTTAGGTAAATCAAAGCCATTAATTTTCTATAACTTTACAGACATTTTGCTCTGTGTATAAAGTGAATTGTTCAATTCTTTAAAAGTTACAGCTATTTAAAATATTAACAAACGGAAACACAAAGCCAATACATATCATACAATGTAAAAACGAAGAACACAAAACACTCCTTTACGATAATAAAATATATAAATAATTAAAATATTAAAAAGTTATCAACAATAAAAATTAAATTAATACGAAAATTAAGACACAATTATTCGTTGTAAAAATCTTCATATGGATATTTTTTACATTCGGAAATTGCTCATAGGTATATAAAAAATATTAAACCTCCTAAAATATTAAAAGTAAGAAACGCGAAATAAATTTTAATTGATTCTCGTTGTCAAATTTATTAGTACTTCTCAGGGAATATCTCAAACAGTTGCAGTGATATAAATAATAATTTACAAAATTAAGTAATTAAATAAATTTTGGGTTATACCATGGGTCTTCTGTAACAGGGTTAAATTCCGGAATACTATATAGCTGTCGTAGGCAAATAGTTATTTTAGGCAAAGAGCCTTTTACCTGGTCAAATAAATATGAAGTCATTATTAATATTATAAAATTATTTGCCTAGTGCGGAATACAATTATGTGAGGCTACATGCAATCCGTGCATGTTTGTTTACAAATACGTCTTAATTAAAAATAAGTTGCTGCTTACTTCTGGGAATAACGTATTCTAGTCAGCATGTTTCTAATGAAGTTAAGCCTGATATCATGTGACAAGCGCCAGGAGTGTACAGATATGATAATCTAAAAAATATTTATAGGTTAGGAATTTTTAGTTTCCGTTTTACACGGAAACAAAATCATGCTAGACTGGAAAACAGTAAATTTCTGAATTCTTATCAACTGGGCGATTTGACGTATCGATGCAGATGATATCGCCTTCATTTCCGTTCCCTACCATCAACATAGGTATGTGGTTCGGTTACTGTGTTTGGAACGTAGCTGTGAACGAAGCAATATCAGTGAACCATTACGAAGTCTTGCAAAACGTTTCAACGTTTCACCGAGTGGTTATGAATGGTTTTTCGTATGCAAAATTGGCGTTGATATCATCTGGTGATATCATGCGCTTCAACACGCCAAATCGCCCAGTTGATAAGATTTCATAAATTTGCTGTTTTCCAGAAAATTGCTACGATCTGGCGACTGTCACTGGTTTTGCAACTATTTTCCTCGGAACCCAGGCGAACCACGGTTGAGAAACGCTGGACTCTGTCTATGTTCTCGTGGTGGACCCAGGGAATACTCTCGGATTTTTATGAAACCTTTTGCATTCGGTTTCTAATACCATCTACAAAACATTTTACCACTTCTTCATGCATTCTAGTATTTCTGTTAATACACATACCTTGGAGTTGCTGATTACAAATGTACGTTAAGTATACCATTATACAAATTACGGTTTAATTATACATTATACATTAATTATACATTACGGTTATCAAGATATTGACAATAATTTGCTATTGTTGCCAGAAATTTTGCGCTCTTACTTATCCGATTTTTATTTCTTTTCTGCACATTTTGTTTTTTTATTCAGCTGAATAACAAAGAATTCTTCAAAATTCCTCGAAAATATAATCAAAAATCATTATTAAAAAGATTACAAAAGTTCTTGGTCAACGTACAAACTTCACAGATCATCACAGTTTAATAAAAACATTTGATGGTTTTATTTTATGTGAGTCTACATATTTTATGTAGATCAAAATCGAAGGGAAAAATATGAAAATTTGTATGTAACTTTTTTGGAAAATTTAATGATTCATTGACTATAGGAAAAACCATTTAGTACCAAACAGCAACACATTTGCGGATGTAGCGCATTGATCACGTTTTAGATTCTCAGTGATGTCAATAGACAAATAGACTCCAATCATTTGTTTACCTTGTGCAAATGTAAAGTTGAAAGTAGCGAACTTTTATTTTTAATCAAAACGCTTTCGTTCGTTTAGGGTGGAATGGCTTCTTATGCGACACGGAAATAGATGAGTGCATGTCGTCACCATGCCAAAACGGCGCTATTTGCATTGACTTGCATGCTGACTACTCATGTGCCTGCGTGTTCGGTGAGTATACAGAGTAACCTTTCAATTATTTCATTTCTACATTCGCATGTCCAGGAAAGCAGAAATTAACGGATTTAATGGAATAAATAAGTAGTTGAATCAATTTCATTAAAACATGTACATATTTCTTGGTAAGCAATTGAGGAAATTTTTTCAATTTAGAGTCCTTTTTTGTGTCCTCATTAAACTCATAAAACAAGAAAAAAATGGCAGCATATTCCGGAGATCGCAGATCAAGATCTAACTAAATTAACGAAGAATGGTACTACAAACTTACGTTGTTGGTACTCACCTAACCAAGTCAGTGGCTGCGGATTTACAAACTGTGATAATAAGGTGATGTTTTTCCATTTAAAACAAAAACTTGCAGTGACGATTACGTTAGATTTCGGTTAGAACTACAGATCCGGTCTAAGTTATTTCACATGCAGCCAGAAAAACTGGCAACTGGCGGAATACCGCTGCTACAGAGACTACACACACACATACGTCTTAGTACACAACACAAACGTATGTATATTACGATAATTATTACTGATTTTTGTGAAACATTTTTGGAATTGAACATGGAACAGGTGACAAATACCTACGATGAAGGTTGATGTTGTTTGTCAGCTCCTTATTTTGGTCAAGAATGCGTTAGTTAAGCAATACTAACTTCTTTGGCACAAAATGTGTCTTTTACCTTGGGCATATGCTCCTTCATGGTTAGCATGTAGTTCAGAGGCATCTGTGTAACCGTAATACAGCTTATTCCGTATAAACTACGTTGGTCCAAAAAACGGACCATTGCTAGAGGGCAACGATCTCCTAATCTGTTCCGTTTCCAGAAAAAAAATCCTTCCAAATTTTAGAAAAATCGGTGAGCGTTAACATGCGCCGTCAAGCACTTCAAGAATAATTGAAAAAACAAAAATATACGACATTACGACCATATACAGTGTGTCCCTGGATAGGTAAAAGGAGTCTTATAAAAGGTAAAATGTTTCGATATTGACTTTCATTTTATGGGGTTTAGCCCTGGATGGTTAAAGACTAATTTCGAACATATTTTCAATATCTAATAGACAAGTGAGTCTTGACAGCGAATAAAAAACTACTTTTGTGGCAGGTAATGTACCTTTTCTGTTTACCGTACGTCAACATCTTACTTAGAAGTTATGTTCAGAACAAAAACCTATAGCTATATGCAAATTTGAAAAATGATTGACCTACTTTGATAAACCCATATTAATTAATTTTATTTCTCACAGAAAGTGCCATGGAAAACCAAATTGCGTCCCCTCTATCAATGTTAATCTGTCAAACTTATCAAAACCTGAATCTCGACATAAAAAAAACAGTATTAAACTACTATTAACGAAAATAACTAACATCCATTGATTGCTACTTTATCAAAGTAGGGTGAGTGGGCTTTTTGTTCTGAACAAAACTTCTAAGTAAGATGTTGATGAACTGTAAACTGAAAAGGTACTTTACCTACCACAAAAGGAGTTTTTTATTCACTGTCAAGAAACAATTGTCTTTTACAAATTTATAATAGGTTCGAAATTAGTCTTTAACCATCCAGGGCTCAACCCCAAAAAATTAAAGATAATATCGAAAAAAATTTACCTTTTATAAGAGTCATTTTACCTATCCGGGGACACACTGTATATTATTTTTTCGGTGTACTATTTTCACGGTTTTGCAGCGTACCCTCTGAAGAAGGCAATAACTTGGTTGAAAGCTTCGGGATCGATCAAAGGAAGTGTTTTATTTATCCTCCACCTGGCTGCTTCCCCCAATAGCATATGATTACTTACTTTAATTAGACTACAGCCTATAGAGATATTCATTTAATCTAGTTACGAAATAATTTTTGTTTTGCGGAAATTATTGGCTTTTTTGTCATTAGTACTAATTATTACTAATTAGAAATTGTTTATGCAAATACCATTTGTGTAAACAAATATATACAATTTGCGGTCATATTTTCTATTTTTGTAACCATGTCCACCATAATCTTTTGCTCTGAGGTGAAGAACCCCTAAATAATGATATTGTACTTATGTTGTGTGGCTTCAACTGAACATTACTTTGTTCTGCTTTAGCAAAATGTTATAACTTTTCTAAATGTTTTGTTCTATAATTTTCTATCGTGCGTCAAATTGAAGATCATTAGTGTGTGTTAAGTCCTTTGGTAGTCGATTTTGAATATTTTGTAAATACATGCTATGATTATTACCATACACAATTTAATAATCTAACAAATGTGAATATTTATAAAAAAAACAACGTCAATTTTTTAGGTGTAAAGGTTCCAGTACTTTAAATTTGCAACGTTTTCAGAAAAAAAAAATTATTAAAATATGAGTATTTCCAACGGCTTCCGAGATGACACACTATTTCAGCCTTATTTAACACCAATAGTAACAGCAATGAGTTCAGCTTTTAATGTTATCATTTAAAGTATAATCCCAATCAATTACCTACAATTTGGCCTAAGAGAAAAGGATTTAAACAGTTTTTGTAAAAGTTATAAACATTTTTCTGTTGTAAAGATACCTATGTAATTTGTACCGCAATACTCAAATAAGTAGTAGACAAAATTACTGTGATGTAGGGGTTGTATGCCACAAACAAAATTTCTCAGCGTAAATGAGTAAATACAACGATTAATTACCTAGGAATTTGTCATATGAAGCAAAGACATGTAACAATTTTTTTTCCATTTCCTATACATTTAATTTTTGTAAAAGTTATAACAATTTTTCTGTAGTGTTTTTCGTAGTATATCTGAAAGCTTGCATAGGAAAGTATATGCAAATTATTGTGATTAAAGGTGGTTTGCTACAGAACGGAAAATAGTGCCTCACTAATTGAGATAGGTAGTCTAAATCTTGACGTCTGGAATATCTTCGTTCAGTAATTTTTAAAACGTTATAAACAATTTTCAGCAATCAACTTTGTGGTTCTTTGGCTGTCGATACCTAATATTGTTACAATACTAATCGGCTAGTCGCTCTGTTGCCTGTTAGCAACATACCCCTAAATCATCATTATTTTGTTTATCTATCAAGTAGTATTGAAAAGTAGTAAAATGAAAGCATTTTTCTTTGCAAAGAACATATGACTTGAAGCCTTTTTAGATTTCCTAAATTCTACCATTTGCAAGTTTCAAAGCTAGATGTGTTCTACCGATCAAAAATAATACCTGTCAATCTTTTAATCTGAGTGATTTGTTACTGATATAAATTCCAGTAAAGAATTTTAGCCGGGACATAATACCAAACCGGCTGGGACGCCGGGACCGATATGCCAAACCGGGACTGTCCCGGTCAAATCGGGATGTATGGTAAGCCTAGTTATAATCTACAAAATTTTCGATAAAAAACTCTTTTCTTGTCAAATGATCAGATACAATTAGAAGCAAGGACAACGTAAGCGAAATGACAATTTTAATTTTTTGGCATTAAACATTTGCCGATTCATTTATTATTAGGTCTTACCAACATACAACCAGATACGATGAAATGTGTTGGTCTCGATGTGTCAGCGCTACTTTTTATCATTGAGTTATATATCGTAATATAACTGGTCCACCGAAACACAATACCTGAACAGTGTTTTCTTCGTTTTGGAACAAGCCTATAGTGCAGGAAAAACATTCTTCAAAGTTTGTCCGAATGCTTTCTCTATAAGAATCGTTGACAAAGTAAGTCTACCTGTTTATACCATGCTTCATTAACAATGAGGTTAAAGACGTTGATCTCCCCGGGCCGCGTAATAAAATTAAACAATATCGGAATGCTGAATCTATGATGAATGAAATGATAAGTTTTGTAATGCACCATTCAGAAGAAAAAAAGTTCATTGCCGATTGTTTGGGTGCGTTCGATTCAAGATCACCAAAAACTATCAGTACACGCATCTAATTTGCGTATTGTTCGTGCCTGCTGACAGATTCATTCTTCCATGTTATGTGAGCGACCTCCAAAAATAGACAATTTCGCTAATCGCCATTATACCTGATTTTCTATTACGTTATTTATTACACATTTCTCTCATGGGCATTCCATAGTAAACAGTTTTATAGTACTCATCAATACCGTCTATAGTATAGATTAGTACTTATCCAAATTTCGCGAAGCAATGTCCAAAATTTTGGGATGTATTCTTATGGTGTTTTTCTCAGGTTATACCGGAAGAAACTGCGAGGAAGTGGTGATGATTTGCGATGACAATCCCTGCAAAAATGGAGCGCTCTGCTTGATGGAATCAGGCCATCCAGTGTGCTACTGTGTTCCTGACTATCATGGAGAATGGTGCCAATTTCAGTACGATGAGTGTCAACTTGGACCAAGGTAATATTTTTTGTTGTTGAAAATGTATCACTTCTTCTTCTAACTATTTCTAGACTGCTAAGTTAGTTAAGTTTGTCAGCACTAATAATCTTTTCGATACTCTGCAATTAGATTTTGTGTTTCTATCATATACACACGGAAATTTTATTGTTTGCATGATTTACTGACGTCCATCTCTACGCAAAGTTTTTATGTGTGTAATGAGTACATAACTATCATTGTTTTCAGTCATTGTAACTACTTTTAAATAACATTAAATTATGCAATATGATCTCAGTCTGTGATCTGTTCATATATGACTCACTCTACAATTACTCATTACAACAATAAATAGAACATTTGCTCTTTTCTCCGTTCACTGTAGTTTTTTTAATTATATAAATATTCATATTTCCTGATGTCTATTTGTTTATTACCCACAGTAACTGCATGTCTTTGAATGAATCACTTTTACGATTACCTCAATATTGCCAAGGATATTTGCTTTTTTTCCTAACCATTGACAAATCTTAATTGCAATCTATGGAAATTTGAGAGATATAGGTTACAATAATTATGTATTTCTATCAAATAAATCCGAATCATAGGTCCATGTCCTCAGCCCCCACATTCGAAGTTTCAAAATTTTCTTATGTCAAAGTTTTGTGCTTGTTCTGTGCTGTTTTGTGCCGCAAACTAAAAGTTTTGTGCTTTTTTCTTTTCGGAGTTATAAGCAATTTCCTGAAGGGGGGCTGTGGACATGCCAGCCCCCCCTACTTTCGAATTTAGATTTTTTTCTAATGCCCAAGTTTTGTGCTAGTATTGTGCTGTTTTGTGCCAAAAACTAGAAGTTTTGTGCTCCATTGGTTTCCGAGGGGCTGTGGACATGCCTCATTCGAATTTCGAAATTTTTCTAATGCTAAAGTTTTGTGCTAGTTTTGTAAAGTTTTGTGCTTCTTTCGTTTCCGAATTATAAGCATCTTTCTGAAGGGGGGCTGCGGACATGCCTGAACTATCTTGCAAATTCGAAATAAAATCAAGCTTGTTTCGATGCTAAAGGATTGTGCTAGTTTTGTGCTGTTTTGTGCCGCAAACCAGAACTTTTGTGCTCTTTTCGTTTTTGAGTTATAAGCATTTTTCTACTTGGGAGCTTATCCGTCTCTCTTGTTAATGCATACGTATGCATCGTTGATAATGCATACGTACGAGTTTAACGGCACTGTTTGTGGCTATATCGGGGTTTCATTCTTTGTTCTTTGTACTTGATAATGGACACGTGGAATTCCGATTAAATTTTGTTAAATAGTTTTTTAGTTATAACGTGACAAACATTTAATATTATTTCTTAATATTATGCATTCTTTTTAATCTCATAATGCCAAATCTCGTCACTACAATAAATAATCATTGAGCAATTATCATTTAACAAATATTTAGTTGCCAAAGATGTTTGATAGTATATGTATAGTAGTATAGTATAGTATAGTATAAGTAACACATATTAATATTGTTATAATTATAATATAAATCTCTAAGGCAATATTTCATCTATTGCTATGTATTACTGGCATTCTGGTTTTCTAAAACTAACAGTCTATTGTTTATCAAGTTTGGGTTTATATATGTACGTAATTTATGAATATGTAGGCCCGATTTTACAAATAAATGATAAATAGTCTACTAAAGTATAGTATTGACTTCGACCAACCGAACATTGCAAATAACTCGAAAACAAAAGGAGTACAAAGCTTCTGGGTTTCGGCAGAAAATTGCACAATACCAACACAAAACTTATGCATAAAATTTAATTTAATTTTATGCCATTCAGTTAGCTCTTCAGAAGCGAGCAACATGGTTCGCGAAACGTCAGCATTAACTAATCTTTACACGGCATAACCCGAAAGCAATCTATTTTCTAAATGATTCTGGCCGTGAAAGCCTACGTACTTAAATAAATATTTGGTAGACATTGTTTTTGTATTTTCTGTATATATTATAATAGATAATAATATATAATAAGATATATAATTGTTGACATATTGTTGACATCGTCCAACCGAAAATTGGACAACTCAACAAATTTTTGAATACGAAACTTTTGTGTTATTTTTGTGCCGCAAACCAGAGGTTTTGTGCTGCTTTCGTATCCGAGTTGTTAGCTATTTTCAATTGCGGACCAAAATTTCCAAAGTTTCAATAAAACTTAAATAAATCTTTATGCAGAAGTTTTCAGTTGGTCATGTGCGATTTTGTGCTGAAAACCAGAAGTATTGTGCTCCTTTTGTTTTCTAGTTATCACTGGCATTGACTAATATTTTTCATAAAAGTAGAAATTAAAAAAAAAATTATGATGTTATAATATATACAGAAAATGGCAAAAAAAATGTTTACGGACTATATCATTTATTTGTAAACTCGGTACTACATATTCATAAATTACGTACATTTATAAACCCAATCTTGCTAAACAATAGACTGTTAGTTTTAGAATACCAGAATGCCAGTTTATATTATATTTATAACAATATTCATATGTAATACTTATACATATAAGTACTATCAAATATATGTGACAACTATTTATTTGTTAAGTAATAATTGCTCAATGTAGCGACGAGATTTGGCATTGTGAGACTAAAAAGAATGCATAATATTAAATCTTTGTGACTTTATAACTAAAAAGCTATGTAACAATATTTAATCGGAATTCCATGTGTCCATTATTCAAGTACAAAGAACAAAGAATGAAACCCCGATAAAAAATTATTGAATAGTTTTTAAGTTATATAGCCACATACAGTGCCGTTAAACTCGTACGTATCCATTATCAACATGCGCCCGAGAAATCGGACCCCGGACGGAAGAGAGAGACGGGTAGCTCCCAAGTAGAAAAATGCTCATAACTCAAAAACGAAAAGAGCACAAAACTTCTGGTTTCCGGCACAAAACCGCACTACAACTAGCACAATACTTTAGCATCGAAAAAAGTTCGATTTATTTCGAATTTAGAAGAAACTTCTAGTTTGCGACACAAAACAGCACAAAACTAGCACAAAACTTTGGCATTAGAAAAAAGTCGAAATTCGAAAGTGCCATGTCGACAGCCCCCCTTCAGAAAAATGCGTATAGCTCGGAAACAAATGGTGCTCAAAACTTCTAGTTTGCGGCACAAAACAGCACAAAACTGGCACAAAACTTTGGCATTAGAAAAAAAAATCGACATTCGAAAGTAGGGGGCTGGTATGTCCACAGCCCCCCTTCGGAGAATGGCTTATAACTCCGAAACGAAATGAGCACAACACTTTAGGTTTGCGGCACAAAACAGCACAAAACAAGCACGACACTTTGATATAAGAAAATTTTGTATGTGATGGGTCTAAGGACATGGACCCCCGAATCATCAGTTAAATTTCCTTTATCTGAACTTTACAATCAAATGACCATGGTTCGTATGTCCTTATTATTTCTTTTGTATTGTATGTTTCATATTTTGCAAGAATAACGGGTGGGATAAAGTATTTATCGATTATTAAGATTACTCCTGCATCTTTAAATAAAATACGGAGAGTATTTTAGGGGAGCTCAGGGAAGTAATGACCAGTGTCATTTTGATAAGTGTCACTGTTTCCAACAACTTCATGATGACTTTGTTTGTGTTGATATATGTTTTAGAAAGAGAACATTTCACTGTGATAATTTCGAGCAAAACTTTTAGCTTTCTAAAACAAACCCTAGACAAAAGCGGCTTTGTTGTTTATAGCGTTGTTTGCTGATCCTGTTGAAGTTGGTATGCATATAAAGGCACTGTGGAAGTTTGATTGTATGTATCACGAATGACTAGAGGTTTTGTTTTCTATATAAAAACGTACAAGTACAAAGTAAAAAGTAAACCTTAACTTTGTACATTTACTTGACCTTAATCTTGTACTTAGTACTACGTGTACTTACTTATACTGCTATATCTCTCTATTGATGAGCAGCAATCGCCACATTGCAAAGGTATATAAACATGTTTCGCGTTATTCTTAGGTGTTCTCCGCTCTATTGCAAATCAACAATTTTCCATTTCAGATGTTTAAACGGAGGAAGTTGCATCGATGGAATAGACACATATTCCTGCTCATGTCCTCCAAAATTAACGGGAATACATTGCGAGTGCCTCATTTTGGAGGATGGAGACTTAGACTGTAACTATATAAGACCGACAATCGAATATACAACCACAACCGAGATAAAAACCACTTATACAGTATCACAATCATCAGAATTTACTACTTTTGAAGTGCCAAACATCACATCAACATTGCAGACGACCACTGAAATCAGTACTACAACTGTTTTTGAGACTACGACCAAGGAAGAAACGACAATCGTAGATACAACAACTGAAACGACGAGTGTTGGTACAACTGAAATTACTACGGGCGTAACTGAAACTGAAAGTACTTTAAAGACAACTGAAACGACCAGTTTTAGCACTATGACAATCCCAGTAAGCACTGATACAAGTACTGAGGCAATAACTTCAACTGAAACGACTGCTTCAACTATTACAATAACGTCTACTGATGTTGAACCATATTCAACTGAAGATCAGTTCACAAGTTTTATATTGAATTTAACACAAACAGATACCACTTACTTTCCAAGTACTTTTTTCGATACGTCAACACATGAATTTTCTACTGCCGAACAAAGTAGTGAATTTATTCCGATTACTTCTAGTATATTTTCGACGTTCTCTGGAGATATGGATTTTGAAAGTACTTCCCAAATGCAGACTATTGTACCAGTTTCCACATTTTTCACTGATGAGCCGACTTTTTTGACTGATGTTCCCAGCACTGATGGTACGACTGCTTCAACTGAAGAAAGTGTTACTGAATTTCCTGACTGTACCAAGATTGAGAACCGGTGTCAAAACGGAGGTACTTGCACCTTTACTTCTGGCAGCTATAGGGTAAGTTTGTCACGAAAATGTTGCAACCCTACAAGTATGTAGACATGGATGTGTTATGTCAATGCATCTTGCAGTGCGTTTGTCCATTTGACGCAGATGGAGCTCTGTGCGAGAAGCATCTTGGCGTGCGCAACGCTGCCTTCGGTGGAAGATCTTTTTTGTCGCATCGTCTTGTTAACCAATCCCACACAGCTCTTACCTTCAAAGCAAAAACTCTAGCTTCCACAGGGTTGATCTTTTACACCAATCTCGACAGATCATATACTGCCCTCTATCTAGAAAACGGTTACTTGAAGTTCAAATTCTCTTGCGGGTTTCAAACCATGCTCTTGAGCGAAGTGGAGGTACCGGTGAACAACGGTTATGAAATGACGATAAAGACTGAGTGAGTTCCAGTAAATCTTCCGTATATAATATAAAGATAATAATATAATTTTGCTATTCAGGTTGAAGTTTAGTAAGGATAACAAGCATTGTGACGCTTCCATCAATATCAACGATACATTGATTATGAGTGGTGACCAGATGGCTTCTATTGACCTTTTTACCAAGCAGGATTTCTCCTTGCATCTGGGGGGTGTACCAGAAGATGTTAATATGGATGGTTTGCCTTATGTTGGTTTCGTAGGTTGCATGAAAGATTTAGAGGTTCGATGGCTTACTTTTGGTTGATGGTAGTGGGTGATACTTATTATTAATTTTTGCGTAGATATCTGGAAAGAAGTTATTGATCTTCAAAGACGCTGAGGACGGCATGGAGGTTACTGAGTGTTCTTCATTGGCGTGCCTTTCAAATCCTTGTGGCAATGGAGCTACTTGTTCTGCTAAGGGAGAGAATTGGTCTTGCCATTGCAAGAATGGGTAAGTGAAATTACTTACATTACTCATTGTGACAGAAGTAAAACCGTGTTTAAAGAAAAAGTTTTGCGGAATTCCTCCTATTGAATTACAGTAACAAAATGTTTTAGGTACGTTGGAAAAACGTGCGAATCATCAGTTTGTGACAACAATCCATGTCACTTTGGAGGAACTTGCTTACCATTTACAGGTAGTGGATATATTTGCCTGTGTCCATTTGGAAAACATGGGCATTTTTGCGAAAGCGGTACTAAGATATTCAACACTAGTTAATTAGAATTAAAAGCTCACTAGTTTATTTTGTTTCTAGATTTAGAAATTAGCAAACCGTACTTTTCTTCGTCAATATATGGCTACTCCTCATACGTTGCTTATCCACTGCCTGTCCCAGTTTCAAACAAGTTGGAGATAAAATTCAAATTCTCGCCAACTACGATGGACCAAATTTCTATATTAATGTTTATTGGTCAGAAAGGACAGCATAATTTCCATTCTGATCATATGGCTTTGAGTTTTGTCAAAGGATATATTATGCTGACGTGGAATTTAGGATCAGGTAAAACAAAAGAATATGTTTGGAGAAACAATGGTTATTTCTTGTTATATCCTCGAATAGGACCAAGAAGAATCTTTACCATGAAACCAATAAAACCTGATGAAACCAGTTATACCGTACATATAGGAAGAACAGGCAGAAGGGCTTGGTTATACGTGGAAAACTTAGGGAATATAACTGGAAGGTCTCCGGGCAATTTGGTACAATTAGACGTTATACCTTTGCTGTACATAGGTAAGTTTTTTTAGCAGTTTGGCGACCCGCAGTAAAATATAAATTGTAAAATCTGGTTTATTATCAAAGCTATTTTTTTAGGTGGCCATGATTCAAGAAACTTTACATATTTACCACATGATCTTCCGTTACATACTGGTTTTGCTGGTTGCATTTACGACGTTGAGTTTAAATCAGGAGGTATTGCGATTCCACTAGCAGAATCCAGGTTTGCTGTTGGCAGAGCTCTTGGACAATGCGGTACCACGGAATGCTACGAGCGGATATGCCAAAACGGCGGGGCTTGCTTGTACCATGGAGGAACATTCACGTAAGAAGCCGTAAAAGTCACATTGTCTATCTACATTGTTTTAATGTCCGACCAAAAACAAATACAGTCGATTTTTCAGGTGCTTGTGTCAGGATGGATACTTTGGACCAATGTGTTCTACGAAGTATAACCAATGCAATACGCTTAGGAGCAATTGTTCAATAGATTCCAGTTGTGTTCCTATGGTGGCTGGATATGAATGTGATTGTCCAATAGGGAGGTCAGGAAAATACTGCCAAAATGGTATGTTTAGTTACAACTACTCTGATACATTAATGATAATAATAATAAGATTATTGTTTTGATTTTGCTTCAAATTCGAAATTCGATCAAAAGAAGATATATGCCTAGGGTTTTCAATTTGTCCAGATAATTCGTGATGACATTGCAAAAAGCGCCTTTATTCAACTTGTGACATCATTATCTGATAATTCTATAAATGCCTATAGGTAGTGCCAAGAGTGAAGAGCTAACGTCCACATCATTTTTGGCAGTGTCTAGTCGTATAGGTATAATGGGGAACAAAGTAATAAATTAATTTCATTATGTTCTTTGAAAATATGTTATAGAAAAGTTGAATGGTTTTAGGGGGGCAAAACATGGACAACATGGACAAAATACCGTTCAGAAAATATGGAAAGTAATATAACAGTAATAGTAATATAACTAGTCCGTCACAAAAAGGTAATACATAAACCATAAACAAAAGAAGTAGCGTGTCAGATATGTATTTCCAATCATGTTGTTAGCTTTTTGAAATGTATTGCAATCTGCCAATCGCTTTAGACTTAATGGAATTATTCAGTCCAGTTATCATGAAGGGCTGTCATAGGACAAAACATGATGTCCACTGTAGGCAAAAACGGTACATATATTTAATTTATATATAGTAAATGCTGCTATACAGGCGGGATGTAAATTTTAAATAAATTAAAAATTACAGCCACAACCTGGATTTGAACCAGGGACCTTTGTGTCGCTAGCACAATACTCTACCAACTGAGCTATTGAGGCCTCAATAGCTCATTTGAGTGTTTTTTCCATTGAGTGTCCATCTTACTCCTTGGCTATACCGTACTGATGAGGACTAATAGTCCGAAACACGTGTCTACGGTTGCTTCTTCGAATGACGGAATTGCCCGATAAATAACCTTTTTCCTTGAATATCTTAGATAGATAGATAGATTTATTTCATTGCATAGCAAATATGTCACAATAATATTCTTATTAGAAGCATAACAGTGGTATAACATATGCGTATCGCGGACGATCTTTATCTCTTCAGCTCAACATCTATCAAGAGCGCTCTGTGGAATGGAATCAACAAATTCCATAATTGAGTATGGTGGGAAGGTCCTGAGGTGGGTACTCAGCAGCCGTTGGAATTGCTTTTTTGATAGAATTCTCCATGACCGTGGTAATTCATTGAACAAACGTATGCCCATAGTAGTTGAGGCGGTGGAGCACAGTCTTCTGAAAGGGATATGAAGATCTTTACATTGGCGTGTGTGGTAGCTATGAGTGTCCTCTCTCCGTTGCAAGGTTGGCAACTGATCCTTGACATTCAGCAGGTGGTATAAAATGTATTGAGCATACACCGTCAGTATTCCCCATTGGTTGAAGAGCGGTTTGCAATGGGCGCTGGCGGGCGCTGATGCAAGTGCCCGGACAGCTCTTTTCTGCATAACAAGGACACGACTGACATGTGAAGACGCTCCCCACGCCATCAACCCATACCCCATCACAGAATGAAAGAGGGCATGATAGGAAGTTTTTGCAGCTTCCGGTCCTAATGCCTGAGAGATGCGTCTGATCGCGAACACCGCTGTTGCAAGCCTCCTTGTCAGAATCTCGATATGTGGCAACCAAGTCAGATGGGAATCTATAGTGACACCGAGAAATGACGCAGTATCCGCACCAGCCCAGTCCCGTCGACTACTCGTTATTTGAAGTACTTTTGTTTTCTGGATGTTCAGGACAAGTAGATTTTCTGAGAACCATCGCGCAGCTTCTTCTTGTGCGACGTCCACTGCCGACCTCGTCTCACCATCACTCCGGCCTCGAGCCAAAATAGTTGTGTCGTCGGCATACAAAGTTACGTGGCCAGTGATTTTTGCTGGGAGGTCATTAGTGTAGATTATAAAAAATAATGGGCCCACAAGGCTTCCCTGGGCAACGCCAATCTTAATGTGTCTCATGCGGCTAGCTTGTGTACCGATAGTAACGTACTGTGTTCTATTCGTTAAGTATGAGTTAATTAGTGCGAGTGGGATGCCCCGGAAACCGTATTGCTCCATTTTCCATAGAAACCTTTCGTGGCACATACAATCAAACGCCCGCGACACATCAAGAAACAAGGCATCACAAGCACTACCAGACTCGAGGATCTCGGACATCTGCACCATAAGGTCCCATATTGCATGCTGTGTTCCACGTCCTGTTCTGAAACCAAACTGCTCGTCACAGAAATATTCATGTTTGTTGAAGAACTCTATTATTCGTGACGCTATTATTGCCTCAAATATCTTTGAAAAAGCTGGAAGAATAGATATTGGGCGGAAGCTAGTAGGTTCGGTTGTGGGACCTTTTTTGTGTACTGGTATGACACGTGCAATCTTCAAGCGATCGGGAAAAATTCCCATCTCCATGCATGTATTAAATATATGCGCCAACACGTTGTTAATTGTTGGTGCTATACACTTTAATGTCTCTGTGTCTATATCAAAATGATCTTTTGTTCGTTTTGACTTCAGTTTTTGTGTCATCTCGTTTACCGTCGATAAACCTTTTCCATCCAGTTATGTTTATTGTGTAACGATTCTTCACCGCACCAGAAAAGAAGGTGCGTTACACGGTTTAGCGGCGACTAGTCCTGTTCATCGGTACCACTCACCGCCGCCGGTGCCGCGACACAAATAATTTCACGTCGCCGCATGGCTTACAAGTTACATGGCAGACCCCGCACGTATCAACTCGGCCACACTGGAACCCCGTTGCTTTAATACGATAGTACCTACACTCATTTCATATTCAATACAGTACTCAGTACTCAACATTGTCATATTTTAGTACTGAGTAGACTCAATGACTCAATAGTCATTTTTTTCGCACAATAGTGAGCACAAGAGTCAGTACTCAACATTTTTAGATTTCAGTATTGAGTAGATACTCAATACTCATTTTTGTATCGAGTAGGTACTCTACTCAGCACTCAAAGTTTCCAAATTTGAGTTTTGAGTAATCTAGTCAATACTCATACTCACGACTAGAATTTGCCCTACTCTGACTCTCAGTCACTGGCGATATACAGGTCTTCCCCTAGGGGAAGGGCATTTTGTACCATAAAACTGTAGATCTGTGTTATTTAGGATTTTAAAATCTATACTTCATGTGTCACATTCTTACTATCAACATTAATTTAACAAACGTACCAAACTTAGATTTTCCGCGACCATATTTCTAATTTGACACCCTTATTTCAGAAATTAGCATAACAGACGTGAGCTTCTCTGGCACTAGATCGTTCCTATCATTAGATCCTATCGAACTAGATTTGATAAAATTCACCATCGACTTCGAACTTCGTCCTTTAACTGACCGTGGATTGGTCCTGTACATTGGCAGGAAGGACTTTTTATCCATCTTCATACATAGCGGAGTGCTGGAGATGAGGCTTTTACCAAGTAAGTTACCTTCCATTAAACACGCATGCTTCTGTTACTGTAATTTCTTCAATAGGTAGACACCGTGTTACTCCGAGTGATATCCTATCCTTAAAAAGCAATAAACTCCTTGTGTTGGGCAACTGGCATAAGATCAGCATCGGAATGTATGGAAGAAAAGTGTACTTATTTGTCGACAGCGTGCTTACAACTGCGATTTTGAATAATGGTGATATTTTGAGTTTGTCTGGAGAAATTGTCTACCTAGGTATGTTTTATTTTTAAACACAGCTGTTTGAAAAGTCTAGCAGTTTTTCGCAAATATTTTAACGTTATTTTTCTTAGAGCACTTTTTAACGAAGATTATTTACATTGCACGATTGCTAAAATGTTATTTTAAGGTGGCTTTCCCGATTTGTCAATGGTACCAAATGACGCAACCTCTTCCTACCCGGTACCATTTATGGGTTGCATACGGAAGTTCCATGTAAACTCAGTAAAAATACCATTATCTTTAACCACAATAAGAAGCTCAAGAAACATCGGAGACTGCGATGGGACACCGTGTGGTGGAGATTATTGTGAAAATGGCGGAACATGTTGGTTGGATCCTAACCTAAAACCACATTGTTCATGTCTAGATCCGTACTATGGTGAAAAATGCCAAGAAATCCCAACGTGCGAAGAAAAGCCATGCCTGAATAATGGAAAATGTTCAAAGAGCAAATGCGATTGTACAGTTGGTTGGTCCGGAGCTTTTTGTGAAGCTGCTATAGCTATAACAACGCCCAAATTTGGCAAAGATAGCTACATCATCGTCAGCAGCAGAGCGAATGATAAAAAGCGGGATTTGAAATATTATGGCATGAAAAATATATTTCTTAACTTTACGACAGCTTCACAGAATGGATTGATTTTGTGGAGTCAAAAGGTATTTGATCAAAATATTGCTTCCGTTTATGGAAATTTCTTTTAAATTGTAATATTTTAGGGGCACAATTACATTGGTATTGGATTAGAAAATGGCCATATTAAAATGATATATTCCCTAGGAGACTACGATGAAATCTTAGAAGTTCTGGATGTTCCAAAAATATCTGATGGTTTGTGGCATAGCATTCAAATAACCTTAAGCCCTTTAAGTTTGAAGTTGGACAACAAAGACATCGATGTTCAGTCGCAAACTGATATTACCAAAGAGTCTTTCGCTAGTGATGGAATATTTTATCTAGGAGGTTTACCAAAAAATAGTTACCATGAAAAGATATCAACGATTTTTCCAGAGAATTTTGAGGGATGCATAGCGGAATTCGGGTTTGGTGCCGAAGGTCATATTAAAGATTTCAGCAAGCTCCAGGGAGAGAATGTCGATATCTGTAATATTGTTTAATGATTATTTGCTACTAAATTTATTAGTGTACTTGAAATATGAATAATTTATTCTGGTTACCAAAAAATAGTTACCATGAAAAGATATCAACGATTTTTCCAGAGAATTTTGAGGGATGCATAGCGGAATTCGGGTTTGGTGCCGAAGGTCATATTAAAGATTTCAGCAAGCTCCAGGGGGAGAATGTCGATATCTGTAATATTGTTTAATGATTATTTGCTACTAAATTTATTAGTGTACTTGAAATATGAATAATTTATTCTGGTTAATTTTTCTATGATGTTAATTTTTGATGTTCTACGTTTATTAAGATTTAAGATTTGAAATACGACAATTTCTAATGTTGTATTTAATATCTACTGCCATTTTGATACTAGTCTATTATTAGTAAAATAAATACTGTATCACTATTTGTTCGAACATTTTTGCTCTAACATGTTCTAACATTTGCTCTAACATGTTCTATACATAGAACTTTCTAATTTTGTTTATGTTAAAAGTCCAGCACATAAATATTATTGCATCACTGTTAAAACCATGTTCATCAGTTTTTATTCCTACTTATACATTATTTTTTTCTATAACATTATTTTATTCATGATTATTTTAATACACTCTACCAGATATCAGAGCCTACTAGTCCAATCGTCCAAGAATTTGTTGAATTTTTGTTTTAAGAAATTCACGTTCAAGGTTGCACATCTGGTTAACATGTTTCGCACAAGTTGTGATACATTCCATTTAGTACGATAGGGGAACAACGGAAACCTAAAGCAAAGAAATAATACAACTAAATTGTCTAAAATACTAAAAAGGTAGTTCATAATAATTATTAATTTTTATACTTCGTGTACTTCGATGAGGATGGCTCACACTATTATATAGCAGCACAATTGCAGGATATTGTTTTTGTTACAAACTACATATATAGTTGTGCTAGATCATTTTCGTTACACATTTGTCATGTATCGTGCAATAATGTACAAACCTCATTTCTCGTAAGATTTCTTTCACTGTGATGTTGTAATGTTTTCAATAAAAGATTTGAAAAGTACAAGCTTTTTATAGTAGTGCCTAGTGGCCTACGACTGTTTCCTTTACACCTCATCCTGCCATGCACTAACACCTCCCAGTTTATATTTCTCCATGATGTTCTTAAACCCTTCGTTCCACGTTGCTCTTCGACCTCCTCTTCTATTTCTTCCACCCGATTCCAGAGTAAAGATTTTGTTAGCGAGGTTTGGATCGTTTATTATGGATACCAGGATACATGTCCGAACTATCGGAATGTGTTTTTTTGCGCGATTTTGGTGATACTTTTTCATTGTGACGTTAATATATATCAGCATTTGTTAATTTTCTCCACACGTTGTACCGCATTTTGCCTTACACCTGCGAAAATCTTTCCTAGAACCTTTCGGTCGCATATATCTAGCATCCCTTCATCTCCCTTTAGCAGAATCCACGTTGCGCTTGATAGTACAGTTAAATTAGGAAAACAATGGGCTATAAGGGAAAATACATCCAATATAGTTGCCCTTTTGGAATACAACTTTTGGAATCACCTTGGTATCAATCGGCTCTAAAATATAATCTTATATTTTATATTTGCATGTAGAATTTAAATACTACAAGGCAATATCATAAAAATAGTTTTTTTAATCAACATGAGATGTCGCAAAATAAGGTAAACATCCCTTAAAAACATCAGTAAATTAGTATGAGTTTTTATTCCATGGCGTAGTTTTAACTTCGGAACTTTGCGGTTTAAAAAATCTGATGTGGCCAGGCACATGACTTTATCATACAAAATATAAAATTAATAGTTTAGCTGCATGTGAATCTATTTGATTGAGATAAATCGTGTCTGCATTAAAATTAAAATAGTTAGCCAGGATTTGGCAGATATTTTGATAGTCAGTAGTATCAATAGTAGGTATTATCAAAGCATCAGCATTTGACACTACCTACTGTCATCAGAATAATAGTTATTTATCTCACAAGTGCCGAAAGTACGGAATAGCGCGACGAGCAGTGATGCGGCGCGTCACCGATGGCAGAGCGTCGCCGTCGCATGTAAGCGAGTCGCGCTATGTAGTTTTCGGCAGGAGTGACATTAACGGTTTTGTGTTGCTTTTTGAGAAATATGTATTTAAAAAAAGTCAAAATGGTTATATTTCTGTATAGGAAATGTTAGGTTGATACCGCTTCTACGAAACGTCAAGTTTTTTTTTACTTGTTTATTTAACGTCGGGTTGGAATTCCAACCTCCAGTAAGAGTTCTTTAACGTGCACGTTGCATAATGACAGCACACGGGGCCACCGGCTTTACTTATCCGATGGAAGGCGGCATGCAAAGGTATTTGTTCCCTGCCTAAAATACCAGGGCAGCCGATTTTAGCCCGAGCCGGGATTCGATCCCGGGCCTCCAGCATAGATAGCAGCCGCTCTATCCTATACGGCATACGCCATAAACCCCCCCCAAACATAAAACCATGGCAAAAAAATTGCATCAAAATTGGCAACGATTTTAATTGCGGTAAATCAAGTATTACAAGCACGATGAGATATTAAAACCAAGCATGGGCGGAGACTTGGGATGTCAATATCTCAAAAACGGAGGGTGGTCAAACGAAATAAAAATATGGTCAAACATGGCCAAACAAATGGTCAAACGATAGTGTAATAAAAACTCCAAAATTCCAATGATGGGGGGCCAGCTACATGATAGTCCCTATGTTAAAAATGCCTATATCTCCGAAACGGAGGGTGGTCAAACAAAAAAAAAAATATGCTCAAACATACTCAAACAATGGACTAATAAAAACTTCAAAATTCCAATGATGGGGGGCCAGCTTCACACTAGTCCATATTTTAAAATTGCCTATATCTCCAAAACGAAGGGTGGGCAAACGAAAAAAAAAGATGGTCAAACGTGGTCAAACAAATGGTCAAACGATAGCGTAATAAAAACTAAAAAAACAAAAATTCCAATGATGGGGGGCTACCGTGAAGTTGGCCCCTTATGTTGAAAATGTAAATAACTCGTAAACGGTGGCTGGTCAAACAAAATAAAAAGATGGTCAAACATGGTCAAACAAATTGCCAAACGATGGTGTAATAAAAAGTTCAAAATTCCATTGATGGGGGCCAACTTCACGCACCTCAGCTTTAGGTCTATGTTTAATGTTTACAATAGCAGGGCAATACTGCGACTTGTACAAGGCCACTTTTTTGCCGCTGTATACTTGGTCTAAATCACATTCCGTGCGTTCGGCCAGTTTAAGTCGCTTAAGCACTTGAACTCAGCAACCAATGGCCATCGTGTTCATGTTGTTGCTGCCCAATTGCTGCCGTCCGCTGAGCGCTAAGTGGCTGAACGCACCGCACCCATCGATTGACGGGTGTTTTGTTTCGCAGCGACCCATCTTGTCCAACCGGCACGCGTCTCTAGACTCTCTAGTGCCGCGGTATGAATATTGTTATGTCGCCGTATGCCGAACAAGTTGAAGACGGACCCGGCTAATGCACTCCGCAGATATCATTTCGCGCCGCAGTGAAACCCCGTTTCTTCAATTCAAAGTACTCTATAATTCATGTTGAGTTCAATACTAATATAAAATAATATGAGTATTGAGTAGAGTACTCAGTACTCACCGAATTTTATTTAGTATCTACTTAATACACATTTTGTCGATGAGTATCCACTCAATTCTGTCGAGTGTAGGTGACGCTTACTATGAATATCGGTGTATTTTAGTTGATCGCATGAAGACAAATACATTGCCACAAATATTCATAGAATCCGTCACCTAGACCGACAGAATTGAGGCGGATATTTTTTGTATTAACAGCAAAGGTTGTGGTTCACCAAGTTCGCTTTAACGTATAATTTGAATGGAAATGCCTGAACATTTCGGTGTGAATTTTAATACAAAATTATAAAGTATACTTTGTTGGCTACTTAATTCTTTGCCTAACCTTAAAATTTGGGCTTTACAATAATGCCGAAATACATTCAAATAATAATTATTAACGTAATACAACGGAATAACGTAACTAAATATGTATTTCATTTCGTACTTGCAATGTTTTCAGAGCGGAGCCTTAAATAAGAAAACAATGTTGTCCTATGGTTCATTATATTATTATACATAGAATTAATTTTGTGATCTTTGTTAGAAAATTATGATCTTACCTGGGTTGTTATTGATTTATTGAAGACACGTTTAACTTTTAATTTTTTTTTATCAATGTGTTGAATGAGGTGGAGGTAGTTATTTAAATGAAAGACAACATTCTAGTACATAAAATATAATTCATTTATTTATATGTGTATATACCTATATATTAATATATCTCTGTTCAAATTGTGCGACACACGCATAATACAGTTCCCACTATAGCCAACTGAAAAAAAACAATAATAAAATTAAAAAAATGATTAGATTGTATTACAATTACAATAACATCATGTTTTGATCTATATATCCATAGTTGTCGAATTAATAATTGCGTTAAATTCAGCCACTGCGCCATAATCAATGCCTCCGGTAATCACCTCGCTCCCGTTCACGCGCAGTGCGACAATTTGTTAATAATAATATATTATAATAATCTATCTAGGTACAAATACAATTCCAGCCACGTATATGCATATACGTCTATATCCGTTGTAAAATTCATTTATGTCGCGTAATAACGTAATAATTTATTTATTTAAAACCATCAACCACATAGTAAGACATATATATTTATCTTTTCCTTTTCTTCTATATAATATATATTTAATATTGTTAATATACATCTGACTGGAATAACAAAAACACTTAGCAGGTCGACAGGTAGACCCCTCGGTTCCGGGGACCCCGCTCCGCCATCACATTCACTTAGCACCAAAAAACAGAGTACGGAAAAAACACGTATAAAAATACCAAAACAAGTGCTTTGGTCCACTAATATATATATATATATATATAATATATATTTATATGATAAAATATATAGTAAGCCCTGTTCAATAATACTTAAGACAGCGGGTATTTCCCGCCAAGTAGAAATTTTCCTCTTTTAATTATTTTTTCCCATTTTTTTCTTCGTATATATAATATATATATATGTATAAATTTTTAATCTTATCGTTTATCTACATACATTTGAATATATACACAGGGGAGTTCCATGTGCATATATACAAACATATTCGCAATATAATATGTATAATAGTAATTAATAGAGAGAGTGAGCGTTAAGCATCCGAATGAAATATAATTGCACCTAGTTTGATCACTTTATTGCGACATTTCCGATCACCATCGAGATGATGGTGAAGAAGATGACGGTTAGGACTGCCTTCAGGAACACCTTTTGCTGCGGAGTGATGGCCTTCGAATTGAAGTACGGGAAGGCGTGGTTCTGCCTGTGCCGGGTGGAGTGGACCGGCGTACCCGACACGGAGGACTGTGGTTTTGCCACGACGGGTTGTTCCTGAGCCAAGGTGCGGAAAGTCGTAGTTGGGGACAGCGGTCCCGGAAGCTCCTTCGTCTCTGTTACCCTGATTGGAAGCACTCTTACGTGGTATTCTGCGCCAGGATCCAGATTGTCTAGAGAGCAGGTCGTCTCCGTGCCTTTGTATACCTGCGTACAGATGAAAATTTGAGGTTATGATTTGTGATGAAAATGTTTATTATTAACTAATGATTTTTTTTTTAAGCAAATATTCATAGTACTGTAAAACTAATAATTTTTCAACAGTATTTTGTGTACTAAGCCAACAAAGTGATTATCTTCCGGGATGTTTTGACGCCTGGACGTTAGTTTCTAGGTGTGGAGGTGCACACAACATTTTCTATTCTACACAACATTCTTTAAATTTTTGCAGTGTAGGATAAAAGAATATAAAATGTCAAAATATTTATTTCAGGTTAGAGTGTACAGTACACCCTCGAACTAAATATGTATCCTACATTTGTGTGGCAATATAACTACTAATTTTGCTTAAACTTTCACCCAGATTTTTTTGGTATTTACGGCAGTATTCAAGAAAACTACAGATACAGTTTACTGGATAGTTTTTTGTGGTGCATAGCCACAAAAAAAACAGGATGGATACATAATTATTTTCCGCGACTGTACATATTTCTATGTTGGGCGTCTGTAGCGACTAGCGAGCGCGCGCAGGACAGAAAAGAAAATCTGACAGTGCCCTTTATTTACATGTTTGACCAACTTCAGACCTGAACGATTAACGGATTAACGCCTTTGTGCCCAGCTTTGGATTTTATATATTAATAGAGATATTTTATTAATATTAATTATTAATATAATTATTATACATTATTGTATTTCGTTTTACAGTTTTTAATAAGCACGTTGCTTTTAATACCAGTGCGCTTGAGCGGGTTTCTCTCGCCTTAATTTTCCACGACGTGTTTTACGGTAAGCGAAACCGTAAAGCTCTATTGCTACTAGCTCCACACTCAGCCCTAATAAATCGTCGATACGTTCGGCGAAGCTGGGAGAGACATAGCGTGTAAAAAAGGCCCGCCACATTCTCGGGGTTCGGCTCGAGCATTCGGGGTTCACCTGCAGGCAGGGTTTGAAAAAAAAAACGTATTTTTTATAAATACCCAACCCACTGGGCCCAAGTGTATATTTTTCGGGGATTTTCGGGTAAAAGTGGGCAATAGTAAATATTAACCAAAACCATACCGTACCCGATATTTTAAGATGTAAAACCCGTAACCGTAACCTAAGCAAAACAAATATAAAATACTGAAACTGAAACCTTAGCAAAGATATTCAAAACATTGTTAAAACCGAAACGTATCTATGGAAAATGCGATAGTAAGTACTTATTGTATGTTAAACGTAAATGGACAAAATTAATGTGTTCGAGATCAAATTCAAAACCGGAACTGAAATCGTTGAAAGTGTATAACCAAGACAACCAAAACGTCTGTTGGACAAAAACCAAAACAACAACCCAACCCGTTTCCAGGTCGAAAAAGCAGTTAAATTGGTGCAAGTGTAAGATATTTGCTCGACATGTTTTGTTGTTTTCTTAACACACTTTATTCACAAGACTTAGTGAATAAAAATACAACATAAAAATACAACTTAAGTTTTGTTCTGAATTGTTAACTGAAAAAGTCGATATTTTTTGGTTTGTGTTTTAAAAGTAAAATAAAACCTGTATTACCATTTGAAATTTACTTTTGCCCGTAACGAGTTTTTAATAAACACCTTTGTTTATTTCAAGCCAGCCAAACTCAAAAAACTCCAAATTATTTCAAAATGGTGCTGGTAATGCAAAATATTAAAACCTAGCTCTAACCTAGCTCTAACCTAGCTCTATATTTTCTAACTGTAAATGTAGCTCAATTAATTGAGCTAGAGACGCTTTTTATGCAGTTTTCCGGATGTACAGCATACATCGAATGTAACGATTTTTTTGTTATTATAAATTATAATGTAGGATAAGAAATAACTAAAATATAAATTTATTAAAATATTTGCTGTTTGTAATATATATTATCTTTTTAGCTTTTTTTTTATTTTTCGCTTTTTGTAAAAATCAGCGTTATAGATCGATTACTTTGGTAATGCTTTTGATTAGCGAAAACTGCTCGACCCCTGTCGTAGACCTGTCGTAGATCATACGTTCGGGTACTCACAAAAAAAACGCTTTGAATCGGGCGAGATACCGACATTGGATGGATCGATGCGAGCGGCTACAATTGCAGGCGCCGAACGCGAATCCGTCGTCGAACGCGTCATTTTTGTCCGAGTATTTGCATTCGTAGAGACTTCTGCCAACTTTAATGTTAGAGGATTTGGGTGAATGTAGGCGAACGTGACATCAACACTCTCCGGATTCGCGGTCTCCCGCTATGTCTCGCCGAGAAATAGCGAGAGTCTGAAAGACGTGTAAGGGTTGATGCATACTATACGTTCGTTTCCGTGGCATACCCATACTTTCTAACGTAATGATAATCACCCTCGTGGGTCGTATACAGCTCTCGTCGGCTGCCATGTGCCATGTTTCTTCTATTCTGGGTCATATATAGCCGAATTTCTACCACCCAATCCAGGATTTCTTTTTTTACTGCACAAATAAATGTCGTGCACCTATGTATAGCCACGCCCATGGACAATTTCATAGCGCAAACACCGGTCTTTACTGGTCATTGACATAAAAAAGAATGAACATCATCACCGGTGTTAATAGTGTATGCTTAATTTAGTTTTATTTATTACAGTGCCATTTAAATATGTCAATGTTAGGCAATCTTAATTTTGATATAGGAGTCTTTCAGTTAGAAATGCACAGCTTCTTCTATCTGGAGGTGGACTAGATGCTCCATATTACCGATACGGTGTTTGCATTACCGATTCCTATGATAAATCATTTGTCTTTAGTCGGCAGTGCATTACCCACTCGGATTGTGCGAGTAAGATTCTACATACTATGCTTGTAAAGCCTAGCCATGTCATAGGCATCCCATTCTTAATGTTTGGTTTGCATAAGCTAATTAATCTTTTATTTCCATAATAACCATTAGCAAACATAGTTTGTTGGTGGGATTTATAGCAATCGTGATATGTATGCATAACTTTATTTTTAAAAAAGCTACTTCTTTAAATTTTCTCGACGTTAGTCAAAATTTATCATTTCAAAACAAAACCAGCAAAAAGACACCTACCTGTTTATACTCTTGATCTCGCGACTTGGCCACCTGGACGACATACAAAATCGTATCGCTTGTGTTACTCCTAGAGGCACCCCATTCCAATACGCAATGCCTTTCCTCCACTTCCATAATCTTAGCGGACTTGACCGCGGCCGGTGGTGCAATACTAGTCCTAAACTCGTACAGATCAGAAAAATCGCCCTCTCCAGCATCATTTGCCGCATTAATCCTAAACCTGTACGTAGTCATCTCCTGCAGCTTATTAACCTTAAAAGTCAACGAAGTACCCTTAAAAACGCACTGGAAATCACCGTGCATCCTCGCATTCTCCATCTCCAGACAATACGTGGTATAATCCTGATTTTTGCCGTCGCCCCATTTCAATTTCAAATGGTTATGACTCGTGCCGATACATTCTAATTTTGGAGCGGCTGGCGGAAGTTGGGCGGTTATTAATTTTACGGTGGTATACGGACCAATGCCAACTTCATTTACAGCTTGGATTTTGATCTTGTAAAAGGTTTCTGGTGTTAGGTCCTCGATGAGGAATTCGGTGTCGGGGGCTTCGATGGTGTATGGGCGATCCGATACCTCGACGTGGTAATGGGTTACTGGACAACCGTAGCATTCTGGCTCCGTCCACGTTATGTGGACGGACGTCGGGGTTACTTCCGTTACCGTTAAGGAGATAGTTGATGGCGGTGCTGGTGGTGTCTTTATCTCAACGATCGGGCCGTACGGGCCGTAGCCAGCACTATTCGAGGCTTGTAGCCGGAAGTAGTATATCGTGGACGGTATCAGGTCTGGAATTAGGATAAGAACAATTCAATTAATTCATATAGTAATGCTGAATGTTATCATAACCCTATTATGAAGCCTGGGATCATAGTTTTGGAAACTTACAGTGTAATCAAGCGGTCTCAAATCATAGAATTTTATATTGAATTTCAGCGGTCCGTCATTCAGACACAACAATCATCAGCGGTATTTTAATGTCCGAAATGTGAAGTGTTTACCAGCATATGCCGACAACCCAGAGATATTGTTGCTATAATATTAAACCACTTCAATACAATAATATCAACCCGCATCAAATACTATAATATCAAACCGCATCACATACTGAATTTACGACAGATAATTTCGTTTTACCCAACCATTTCTATTCGTCTATACACTGTATATCGTAGAACAGATATGGGTGACGTTAAGTGAAATTTTCGGCCTTAAATTCACAGTTTCAAAGTTCGCCGCAGAGCATGGTTTTGCATGGACTAGCCGAGCTTGCGCCACCAGAAAACAACGCCTTATCCAGAGACGGCTTTACTATTACGCGAGTATAGGAAAGGCATAAGACAGCCAAATTACAAGTGACTAATTCGCCTGAACGACCAAATGTAGAGGGCGCTGCAAAAAATAGTTATGGCCGCTCCGGACGGGATACGTCATACAATAACAACATACAACATACAATAGTCGATATAACTTCAATCAGTCTAGCAGCAGTTTTAGTTATATACAGAATAAGAAAAACTCAAAAAAAGTACTTTGAAGAAGGCAAAAACTGTTTGCGGCTGGACATACTATTGGTTGCGGTTATATTGGCGAAAATCGCGAAGTGTCTAATCTCAAAGTTAGCAGTTGAGCGGCATATTGTAGAAATTCTATTTTAACATGCAAATGGTATGTAATGATAATAATCTTCGTAATAATTTTTATATACAAGTTACTGGGGTTTTAGATCACAAGCAGTGGAAATGCAGATGCTCCTGCAAATCGGGTGCAAACCATAAATGCAAGCATAATGGGGATACCTTCATTATTTACAAGTATTTAAACATTGTAGAGTAAAGCAACTATTATTATTCATAAAATTGTTTACAGCTTCGATAACCTGATATGTTACGTTATACAGACGTCAAACAAGTTTGGGGAAAAAAGGAAACGTTTGTAATTTGATCCCCTTTTCTAAGAAGGAAAAACCAATTAAATGAATCTGAAATTGCTAGAGCAAAAGTGCATGTCGATCGAGTCGTGCAAAGAATTATACTTTTTCGATTGTTTCGAAACGTAACGTCAAATGTAAAAAATTTATTTAAGCGTGGTCCGTCCACTGAAAAATGTTCGTAGCGTACTTATGTGTAGTAGTAATGTAAACTTCATACAGTTTAAATAAAAGCTCTATTAAGTTTGTTTGTATTTTATTAATTCAGAAAAAGAGAACACTTATGAATATTATTACATAAAACGTAATATTTTGTTAAAGAAAATGGTTGGAGAATGAATCAAATCGGGATTGTAAAATTGGACAAATTGGTTATGCAAGAGGGCTTCCATCGTCCATATATACATAGCCAAGATTTTGTTTATGTAAAGCCAGCACCTGCCCCGATTAACTCGGATAATCGAGAACTGTTATCTTCATTACAACTGTTGACATAATATTTTCCTTGGTTGTTTCTTCTATTTGTCTATTACGATCTCTACAACAACATTAATTATTTAATTTAACTTCACAAAATATAGTTACTTATCTACCTCAACGATTTTTTAGTGTTCTCTTTCTACTTTCTACCAAAAGTGCATTACGCTTTTTTCCAAACGACGTTTTTGGAAGGTACAAGAATGGATTGTTCCTCACTTCAGCTTCCGATTTTGTTAGGTTAGGACTGCAATATTAAAATAATACTGAATTTGAATAAGTAATACCTATGCAGAGCTAAAGTGATGCCAAGTACTCACCTCGATTGAAACATAGTCCTCGTTTTTAAAATGTTTTGCGCACAACATGTGGCTTAATATCGATTTTCGAATTTTTAATACACGGCGCCACTCGTTTTATAACGGTTTACATGGGTTTACCTGGAGAAATTTGTGGAATGACAATGCCTCACTATAAAATGAACTACATTGAGGAACACAACAATAATTGTTGCTCTTATTGCTTATTTTCATTGCGCTTTCCATGTTTTCGTTCAATACGTATTCTAACATATCCCGTCCAGAGTAACTCACTCTTTTACCACCAGGGGGCGACTCTTTCGTTCGTTTTAGCGAATTGATAAGTATTTAAGATTGAAGATAACCCATTATTGTCAGAGTTTCAAAATGTAACCTTGAAACTTGCTGCTGGTGTGTACAAATGTAATGATTTGTTATTAGACATTTATATAAAAAGAGGAAAGCGGGAGAAAAATTTTCACTATTGAGAGCCTCCCACCTAAATCGTGAGGTCTGGCAAATCTATTGATGACGATTTAAAAGCGCGGTACTGCGTGTTGAAGTAATGCGGTAGGTGCATGCATAATGCGACGATATCAACTACAGTGGCGGATGCTGCAGGGAGGGCAGTGGGGCACTGCAGTCTGAAACCAATAGACAATGATCGACAGACATTCCAGACGATAGGAGCATCCATAACACTTACAATTAAATGTGCAGGCCTAACAGGCCTGCTGGTCGACCTAGGTAGAGCGCCGATGCGTTAAGAGACAGACAAAAAGCCCGGATGCGTCCATTCCATGCTCTTACACGAGCGTCGTGACTATGCTCCTGCGTTAGGCGCGGTAACGTGGCGCCATCTAGTGACCGCCTAGCGAAGCTCCGTAACCTACCTACACGCCAAGGTTGGTAAAGCCGTATTTTACAGAGGTTATGCCGACAGCCATTTGCGGGGCGGGGACGAGGTCCACCAGTGACGTCCCAAACTGCTATCTCGTAACACGCAAAACTGCTAGCGTACTAGATGTTTTATCCGTTCTGACACCACTGACGTCACTTTTTCGTGAGCTTGTAGGCATCTGCGGGGGTCGCTAGGATACATGGGCAATATAGGCATCAGCGCAACCTCTGTAAAATACGGCTCTACCAGCCTTGCCTACACGCAACCACGATCGGTTGCCATGGAAACGGGAGAGACGGTACAGCCCCACTCGATAACCAAAAAATTTAGCCGAATCGAGACAAAAAATAACGGGAACAGGGCCGAATATCGACTAAATCGAAAACCTAAGCACTCTAGAACCAAATTTCGCCAATTTTCGCTTCTCCGAGGAGCAGACCCTTCCCCCGATTCGCCAATTTTCGTAAACCTCTGCCGCGGAATGTGAATCACGTTTAGTATATAGTAGTATAGTAGATATCACCGCATTACATGACGCGTTTAGGTAGAAAAGATATAGTGTAGATATAGTGGTTATAGTGGATGTGTGTTGGGTTCTAGTGGATTCTAGAATCTCTGCAAAATTGGTTTTCAGCTGTTTTCATAGCTTTAAACATGAGAGTGCTTGAATAACACTACCGCCTTGGTTTATTTTTATGGAGGGTACCAAATAGTGCCAACAAGGTACGTTGATACATTTTAGAAGAATTTAAAAAAAACGTGACGGAAATTGCTGATTACCAGGTTCATAATATATGCGAGAAAAGCAGTTAAAAAACCCATAGACACACTTGTCATACCTTTTGTAACGTATGAGTCATAATGTTGAATACTTGTTACATAAATGTACAAACACTACTAAGAAAAAGAAATAGAAATTTGTTCACTTGTATTTGAAACATCAAAATAGAAACGATTTGTTCCCCTATCCCCTTGTTTCAGGTTAAACATTAAAAAAATAGATCACACGTACATTTGATATCGCTGCTCAAACCCTGCCCCTGGAAAACGGTAAGGAACTGATCCTCGATCGGTGGCTGCTGGACACCGCCATCGTCCTTCGAGCTTGCTGCTGGACTCATCTCGAGTCGGTACTCCTTGACAATGGCCCCGTTGTCCCTAGGTTCGGTCCACGACACGGTGACGTGCGTCGGCGACCTGCTGATCACAGTTAGGTGTTGTGGTGAGTCGGGCGGCGCGGCACCGCTCGTCACGGTAGCCGGTGCCGACCATTGGCCCGGTCCGACCCTGTTCACGGCGCGTACGCTAAAGACGTACTCGGTGCCGGGTGAAAGGTCCGTCACCGTCGTCTCGCACTCCTTACTCTTCCAGACTAGGTTCCGACTAGCATCCGTACCACTGTTGCCAACGGAGGTGGTCAATTCGTACTCTAGGATTGGGGCACCACCGTCGTAATCGGGACTGCTCCATCTGTGAAATGATAACAAGTTTTAGTTGTCTGTTGTATGTTCAAAGGAGATGGCGGAGAACGATAGATAACGCCAAGGGTCAAATTGGCTTAGAAAGAAGACGAATCAATCAGCGTTACCGTATAATAGGCAGACGGTGAAGGGAAAGATGAGGAAGCAAAGAATGAATAAGCGGAAGAGTAACACAGAAAAAAACAGAAAATGAATGAGAATCATTTTTGTTTAGAGAAACGCGTGTGAAGTATAACATCTGAAGTATAACAGCCGACTGTGGCTTGGCAACGATGTCTCCTGTAAGGTATTTTCTATCGGTAAGGTTGCTGTCACTGTTCTTTACTATATTGGCAGCCATTTATAAAAGTTATACACATGTAGGTGTCAAACAAACAGCATTCATTTGCTTTCTTGGCAGGTTAAACAATATCTTATCCGGAGGTTCTGCCGATCTGCTACCACACTCCGGCACACCGCAAGCTCTATAATTTTGGTAATACATCGCGATGATCTCACGTAGTCTAACTTCAATAACAATGCACATGTCAGCATGAGGTGCCAACACAATAAACGAACATAACTCCTAGGGTGAGCTGAAAAAAATTACTTTTTTTCTTTTCTTTATGCTCTACTGAAAAAAAAAACTTGTCTCAAGTTTAGGCAATTAAAATGCAACAAAGAAAAATTTTTTTAGCTAACCCCAGCTAGCGCACTACACTTGAAATTTCACGAATATCACAAGATTTTATAATTTTTTAAAGTACCTAAACAGCTGCATATTGGGCTGTTATAGTGAAAATCCGTTATAGTAGAGTTATAAAAACACACTAAATTATTGAAAAGGTAAGATTTTTTACATCTGTCATAGCGCAAAGCGCTTCAATATCGTTAATTTGTCACGTTTTGAGTGCCCGCTGGCTGTGGCACGGTGCTGCGTGTAGCTTGTGTGAGCCCGCCACTTTTGTGTTTTTAGCTTCATAATGTTGATACAACAAATACCTAAAGGAATAATATAAATAAATAGATAATTTATAAATTCTTCTAAATCCCAACTCTCTGATATGGGCTCTTTCACCGACCTATCATGCTAAGCAGCAAGTTCTCCGGATGCGCGAAGAACGCATGTCGTTCAATTACCGGATCGATCACCTTAGTCATTTCTCTGGCAGGAATCTTGACGATTCTAGTAACTCAAAAACACGTTTCGGTCCATCTTATTATAAAGCTAAAATCCCAACAGTTGTGGGCTCAAACAAGTTACATGCCGTACCGAGCTACAGTCAACGGGCAGTCAAAAGGTTGGCAAAGTCTTAATCAAGAAAAGATAAGATGAATTTGAACAAAGTGTTCAAAAAGATCAAATCGATGTAAAGAGAATGAATAGAGAACAAGAAAAACAACAGAAAGAAAAACTATAGAAAAACAAAGACGAGAAAGTGAAAATAAATGTAGAGGGACAAGAGTAGAAAGAAATGCAAAAAATATAAAGTGTAGAAGAAATTAAAGATGTGGTTAGAGGACAAAAAAACGCAAAAAAGGGAGGAAGAAAATTAAGATAGCGCCTATTAGTTAGTTAAGGTGCAAGGTTAAGAACAGGAGAATATGGACCAAGACCAAAGCGAGGAGGAAATAAAAGAAGCAAAACGTACCTGACGGTGAGGCTAGTCGCCTTCGGTTTCCCGTGCAATTTCAGCGATAGGCACTCTGAGGGCGTGACTGCGTCCGTCGTGACGGTGCACGGGTCCGAGTAGTTGCTGTGGCCGCCGGCGCTCTCGCAGCTCACCCGCAGCTGGTACGTGGTGCCGGGTGTTAGCTTGTCGCATGTCGCCTCCGTCTCGGGGCCCGTGTAAACGGTACGGTACCCGCTGCCCGAGTTCAGCTCGAGGAAGTAGTTGGTGATGGTGGCGCCGCCCGTGTCCTGCACCGGGTCCCACCTGAGGCGGAACGAGTGCGCGTGGATGCGGCCCTTCACGATGGGCTTGTTCGGCCTGGCGGGCCTATCGGGCAGCGTCTGGTATCTGACGTCTGGTGACCAGTTGGAATCCCCGCCATCGTTTTGCGCGCGTAATCTGCAAAGAAAATGATGTTTATTAATTTCATTAATTGGTACCTAAATAGTTCGGGAAACAACAAGTTAAACAAATGAGAATATATATCATTATAGCGTGCATTTTATTTAACTCTTCATATTTCCGTTTTAAATTTACCGTGACAAATTGTGTAGTACATCTACTAAATATTCTTTTGATTGTTTTTGTCCTTATTAAAGTGAGAAAAAAACGCACGAAAAGATAAGAAGGACAAAAAGACGAAAGAGACCAGGAGGACGGAAAGCGCAGAAAATACCAAACAGCCCAGACGGCTAAAAAGGACGAACTTGACGGAAAAGGACGAATACCTCTCCTAGATATTAGGAAATACACGATGTAATCTCTATCTCTCTCAGCGCTCTACTAATAGTGTTTTGACCATAGATAATGTACCTATATTAGAATCTCAATAATATACAGATTATGTCATTATCAGTACAGTATAATAGTAAAATGGATAAAAAGGATAAAACGACTAGCAAACAACGAGTAAATAAGACAAACATGCTCCACAAACAGGTCAGATGGGAGCAAGAAACAAAAGGTGAAAAACATGATCTATTTAAACCTGAATATAGGCCCAATGTTCAGAGTGAACTAAAATGCACTACTATTAAAGCACTCGACTAAATTCACATGTAATTTCAGCACTGTCTGTCTGAACATGGAACATTTTTCATACTGGCTTGTTATAGACGACCACGTTTCGATGTAAAAACTGCTGTATAGGCCACCAGCGATACATATTTTAACATTTCTACTGTATCGGCGGTTGCATATACGGAACTTTTTCCTTGTCAGAAGAGAGTTGTGGTCTATTTTAAAATAGTACTTAGATCGCTTAGTTTTTCGTTGCACATTCAAATCCGGAATGTTGGGAAAGTAATTTGAAAGTCAAAATAAAATGTAATTTGTAAATAAATACAAATATGATTTTACCGTAGTTTTTCTGACTAGTGAAATAAAGAAATAATGAGAAAATACTATTTGCAATATTGGACTCAACCATGCTCTGGCAATGTTGAAATTTAATGCTTCTTTAATAACCACCAACAATTACAAAAACATCATCACTTACAACTTCTTTTGTTTCTTGTTACTTAAAAATGTTGATGGCAACAAGTATCGAAACTGGAAGATTGAGACAAGAATAACCAGAAACAGAAGAAGACAAAAGAACACAAAAAGAAGACAAACAAAAAGTAGAGAAAGTTAGAAGTGGGGGAGGCAATTGCGGAAAAGTTGAAAGAAAATAAATGGTTAGATTAAAAGGGGAAGTGACAAAAAAGAAGAAGATGAAGAGAAAATCTGGGTTTCGATCCGTAACTGAACAGAAAACCGAAAAAAACGATATTTTTGTCGGAACGAAAACCGTAACTGGACCGAAAAAATATCGGTTTTTACTTTGGTTCAAAGCGTGTAGCGTGTATCTTGCCTAATTCGACGTTTAACAGTTTTTATTATTATTCTCCATTATTTTACTAGCATTTTTAAATACAAATTATTAAAAACATCTGTTCATAACGAAAGTATGACAATAAGTGTCACCGACACGGTAAACGAAGAAAGAGACTTTGGCGCGGAGATATACTTATTTTATAAGAAAATATATTGGTATTATTAAATATAGTATTATTATTATGTTATATAAGTGCATGAGGTTCAATACAAACGATACAACCAAAACTATTTAAAAAAGCATTAAGAATTAATCACATGGAAGTGAACCGAAAACCGGAACCGTACCGATATATTTCTTATGTATTGAACTGTAACGGAAACCGTAACGAAAAAATACCGGTTCGAAACCGTGGAGCAAATACACACATAAAAAGAGGATGAAATGGAAAAGGGATGATACATATCTATCATAAAAAAGTTAAGGAAATAAAAGAAAAAGTTGGAAGAAGAAAGAAGAGGTCAGTTCTAGGAAAAATTTCGAAAAGAACGTAACATTATAAATACAAATATTTGAAATTCCTGGGAAGAGCCCTCTCAAGTGATAGCCCCGCATGACATGAAAATGATACCCGCACCAAAGCCCCATCATTTTTTTTTTTTTTGAAACTTTGTAATTGAAAATATGTAAAAAGAGGGAGATCGATAACTAACTTTGGTAGGAACATGGAGTCGACCTTTCATTTAAATTCAAATAATTGGATTTCTTTTTGTTGCATCGTTTGCATGTTGTTGGCCTTTGCTACTTTAATCACAAAAACTAACTTTATTACAAGAATAGGGTGTTTTCAAAATGTGAAGGTGCCAGTTTAAACCAAAGTTGGTGACGTTTTGGTTCAACCTTAAGTATATAAAAAGTGTAGTTAAAATCGCCATTTTCATTTCGGGATCCATACTTTATCCCACCCCTGATTGGACCTATGACTTTGAACACACGACCATCATTAGGTTAGAAGGCAACCCCAAATAAAAACCAACATAAACAACTTACCTAAACATATAATCGCTAAACCTCGTCAACTTATTGCACACGTAACTAGTATCCTTCCCGTTATACACCGTCATAAACCCGTACGTATGCTCGTTCATCTGGAGCACAAAGTTATGATCCTCGGGCCTCTTTTCCCATTGCAAGTGCAACGAATTGACATTAGCGGTGACGAGCGCCGGCGGTTTAGGCGTCGTCGGCGCATTCTCCGACGTCGTATAAATGACGGAATCCGAATACAAACTCTTGCCGACCTCGTTCGTAGCAGCTAAACGGAATTGGTAGCATGTGGCGGCGTTCAACTGGCGGAGATTGTGGTGCTTTCCTTTCGTCTTATGGACCTCGACGAACATCCCGTTGCTCTTCCCTTCGTCGTACTCGAGGATGTAGTGTTGGATGTGCGAGCCGTTGTCGTTGACGGCGTTCCAACGGAGTTGGAGGCTGTTCTTGGTCCGCGTGACCAATTTCGGTGGTTGAGGTTGGTCGGGTTCGCACGGTGGAGTCGTGAATTTTATGGGGTCCGTCGCGGTGCCTTGTAGTTCGTCTAGGTGGACCTGAAAAATGGAGAGATGAATTAATTAAAACATGTTTAAACTTTCACAATCGTTTAGGTGACCATACTGTGTAGCACAACCAAAGTTGATACTTTGGTAAACATGTAGAAGATGTCGAAATCAATCGAATTTTGAAGATCACTGATGTGTACAAAGAATCATCACGTTTGAAATGATTCATACTGTACAGTGTACATGGCATTCATACATGGAGTCCTGTCTTTCCACATTTCTGTTGATTCAACGTTTTGTACCGCAAAGCAGAAGTGTGACCGTTTGTTTCCGACTAATAAAAAATCAAAACTATATGTCATATTCTCGATATGCACAGAAATGGAACAAATGGCAAAAACTTCCCTAATAGTGTTCGAGACTACATTTCATAAATTGAACGGTTTGTAGTTATTTTTCGGAGTATTTCTTGAACGAGCAGTATTGACAAGACAAAGCTTCTATTACAGAAAGGATCCTGGCGGGAATTCTATGAAAGTCCACAGCCTCGGTTCAGAAAAAAAAAATTAATCTACAACTTTGACATAAGAGAAATTAGGAGAAACGTGATTGAACAGAAGTATTATAGGCAATTATAGGTAAATTTTCAGCACTGGGAAAAGTTTCAAGAGAACGTTTTGTAGGTTAGGTCGCTTGAAATCTGTCCAGGTAAAAATGTAGCTTAATATTATAGAAGTAAATTTCGTTTTATTTGACTGGATTGAACCCGGATATCAGCGTCATGTACATTAATTATTATACACATACTGTTTGCATATTTAATTTGAAATAAAACGAATATATTTTATTAAACAAAAATTTTTTTTCTGTGACGGAAAAAAAGTTTAACATTTTATCTCTGTTGGCAGGTAATAAACTGTCACTTATTATGAAATTATTTTTTTATCCTACACGATGCGAAAATGTCGTTTTCGCGTCTCTATGGAGTCACGAAAGTTGCTATTTGCCAGCCAGCCCCAGCCATGCCCCAGCCCGGCCTGTAATGAACACTTTTCGGGGCTAGCCCGGAAAATGCAATATCTCTGTCCAATCAAAACACAGTTTCGATTCGGTTTGACGTTTGTGATTAAAACGTCAACGGATTTTATTTGACAGAAGCCAATATGTCAGAAATTTATCTTTAGAAACGGGTGATTTAATTACGATATTGTTGTGTAGGATAAAAAATTATGTGCACCACACCCACAAAGTGGTTTTCCGGGCCTCAAGAAGTGCCCGGAACTATTCTCTCGCCCGGAAAAGAACCACTTTCTCGGCTTGGTGCACAATCATACTATTTTTCCCTGGGAATAGGTATATAAACAAGTAAAGGTAGACATTTCGTTAGCAACGCAGGTCTAATTTACAGCCTACCAGTTTAAAAATTCAAATATACTGTAGTAACATTGTAGTAATATGTTTTTCAATATAAAATCGTCATTTTTCCCGGTAACAGACAAAAATAGTGTATTATACACGGGAATCACCCTGGCCTGGACCAGCAATATGATCCCAAAGGAGAACAACAACGGCTCATTCAGGTCAGGGTGGAAAGCAACAAGAGTAAGAGAAGAAACGAAGGAAGAGGATAACTACAATGAAAAAACTGTAGAATTGACTAACTGCAGATTCCAGTACAATTTCTGCGCCCCGCCCCAAGGAGAAATTTTCTGGAATTTCCCGCTAAAGCAGACGGACATTCGCAGACGCCGATTTGAAAAAAAAAATAGCAGATGTTAGTATTTGTGCATTTATTGTTGTTGTAGTTTAAATGGTTCACAGGAAGATGATGCTGACGTATGAAAATATGTGATTGCCCGTATGGAAGCAGTAATCCGTCCCTGGTTCTCGAAGAGGGGAGGAATAAAAATTAGATCCTACAAACGAAGCGGATGGGTGGTCATCTTCAAAAAGCTCCCGACACGTGACGCACTGCTGTACAAGCATAGGAGAGTCTGTGTGCACGGTCGAAGTCGTCTTTAAAGATGTCCCTTGGGTAGATGACCATCACAATCCTAGAAGAAGGCAGATGGTGGGAGGATTCAACAATCAATGCGGTGAAATTTTTTCTTGCTTTTTTAAATTGTTTTGTGTGTACAATAAACTATTTTTTGGCTTGTGTTTTGCTGCCCCGCTTTGTGGCTGTAGATTTTGTTCAAATGGTGGCATTGCAGCGACCTGCTTTCTCAGCTGTTTTCTAAGTATATCTGGAACAATTATACACGCATGTAAAACCCCAGTGTGAGTTTTATTTACTTCCACCCTGGCCTGGACCCATCCCATTAAGAGCTACGTAACAATATTACATTGACGTAAAACAAGCCGCAAGCTAGTTTAAAGTACAAAGTTTAATTTCAGCCTGTTTAATGAATTCTGTAGGGTCGTTCCTTTTGGGGAGAATGTCCAATAGTGATTTTTTTGTTATAAAATTGTGACGTAAAGTGGACTCAAATGAAAGGTCAAATGCGTCCAGCATTGTGGTTTCAATACAATACCAAAAGCTGGAAAGAGAAAGATTGAATTTTTCACATAAAAAACTGACTATCTGCTACTGGCACATTTCACACATGAACTAAAATATCGAGCATAATATATGATTTCATTCAGCGGCGGAGCAGCAGCCAGCTTGCACGTTTTAATTTTTTTTTTGGGGGGGGGGGGGGGGATGTTGCCGTGTGCACAATGCCAGTGGCTTGTCTGTGCGGCAGTCGGGGAGACGTTTTGTATCTATGCGCTGGCAATATCAACGGTGACGATATTTATGTTTACAATAAGCGACGTCTTCTACTATAATACGTGGCAAGTAACAACGTCAACTATATATCGAGTTGTATGTACACACCTGAAGGCAGACGGTGTACTCCTGCCCGGGTTTCAGATCCTGGATGCGGCACGATAGGGACTCGCCGCTGTATATCGACTTGTACTTGGTCTGCTCCTTGCTCCGGTCGCTGCTGAGGAGCACCTCGTACCGTAGGTCGTTCTCGTTGATCTCATGGTGGTCGTGGCTGTCGCTGCTTGCCGACTCCGAGAGTCTTAACGGTGGCGCCCACTGCAGCAAGGCACTACGGGAAGTCAGTTCTGATGCCTGAAACAAATAAAAAAATACATAATTGTAAAAACTACAATTTTGTTTTATTTTAATTAATCTATTGTTGCACATCAGGTACCTACTGAAGAAAAGTCAGGAAAGCCCTTCCCACAGAATCATTTATAATTAGTGTTGAAAATTGACATCCCCGAAGATAGTTTTTTTGTAATATATTCTATTTTACTATATTTTTTCTTATATACAATATTTGTCTCTTCCCTACAAATTAAGAATAATTAGTAAACTCAATTATTATTATGGCGACTCGAAGTTGTTGCGATATGACGTTGTCTTGTGATCCACGAATCCCGGGATTCATACATCAACTGATTATATCAGAGAACTATATGCAACTATTGACATCAATGGTAGAAGCTAACAATTCCATTGGATAATAACTTAAATTTGCTAAAAAGACAATTAAATTTTTGTCAAATCTTTCAAGATTTAGGGTTTTATTTCTTTGTTAAATTAAGTTAAAACTTTTACTTTTTCATCACGATGTAGAAGAAAAACAATTCGCCGCCTGTTCTTTCGCCTACTCCTGCTTGCTATTAGAACATGAAAAGTTTGTGTGCTGAATATGCAGCAACTGTCCAGTTGACAAATAAAAACAAGCCAGTATTATGTAACAATTTACTGTAAAATTTTTTTGACGCGCATATTACATCAATAATTATTATTATACACATATAGTTTTCATATTTTATATTAATTAAAACGTATACAACTAACACACAAAACAAGATCAACAAAACATTGAGGGATAACACCACCCCTAGCCGTCGAAAAACGTTAGCTAAGTTTAAGCATGTATAAGTACAAACACCTAATCTTTTTATGAAAATCAATTACATCAAAGATATGTCTTTAACTTTATAATATTGTCCTTATACCGGGTGGTCGTTTTAACTTGAGACTCCTAAATATCTCGTGAAATATACATGGTACGACAAAAGTGTCTTAAACAAACTTGTATGAGTCAAAGGGGGAAATGAGATGACGATATCACTTTCATTCCAGATGGCGCTGCAATCGTGAAAATGAGGCTAACTTCATGTTTTTAAATGGGTGTACCCAAATTTTTTATCAAATTATGATTTTACGCTAAATAAGAAGCATCTTTAGTCTGAAACTTTTTTTCGTCCGATGCATTTTTTTCGTTCTTAAACAAACCCTATGCGCATGACGGCGCAACGCGCGAGATGCCAAAACGTATCCCGATTACGCACATACCTTCCTACGTTGTACCGTGAGTGTCTACTCAGTCGTTGCGTTGACTGCCAGACGGCGAGCACATCCCATGCAGTGGCAGCGGTCGTAACTACCGCAGCCTCCGCAAACTTCCATCGTCAATAACTTTTAATAGATGCATCGTACGAAAAAAATGTTCAGACAAAATATTGTTCTTATTTAGCGGAAAAACATAATTTGATACAAAATTTGGGTATTCCCATTTAAAAAAGTGAAGTTAGCCTCAGTTTCACCGATTGCAGCGCCATCTGCAATGAAACTGATACCGTCAGCTCATTTCCCCCTTTGAGTCCTACAAGTTTATTCAAGACACTTTTGTCGTACCATGCATATTTCACGAGATATTTAGGAGTCTCAAGTTAAAACGTCCACCCGGTATATTATTAAATTCAAAATGGCGGTCCAGAGTAATTTTTATTTCTTTAGGTTTCGGAGAGTCGGATATCTCTGCCGATTCCAACCCGATTCCTTTTTAGACAATGTTATCTAATATACAGGGGTCGCACTTGCTTTTCTGACAGTAAATCTCATACTTAGTAAGTTTCATATGGACTGACTTACTTACTTGGACCGATATTTACTTTCTAGAAAATAAACGTTATTCTTTATTTTTCGTTCGATTTTTTTTAAATCTAATAATTTTTTTAAAATATTTTCACTTAATTTTCGTTTTAACTTTTTATTGTTGTAATGGGTATTGATTTCTGTTATTTTGTCGGTTTCGCATTGTATGATATGTACTAGGGATGTGCAGTACCAATACTTTTGAGTAACGAATTGATACCGCTACTTTCTAACCGAGTACTCGTTACTTTGTATTCGCTACTTTGTATTCGTTACTGAAACTGATATTTTTCAACATCCGCAATATGTACTTTACCTTATATATTTTTTTGATTTGTTAATTCAACTACTATAACTTCTTAACAAATGGGAAAAAACGACATTTGCAATAATTTTGCGGGGGAAAAAGGGGATATCGGTCACCCTGTACAAACCAGTCCAGTAGGCACAATTTTAGCAAAATTTATCTTTTTTGCATTTGGAACAGCATTAAACACGACATGAACACTCTTTACTAGATAGTTTTGTGAACTAATGGCAAGAAAAAGGTTTTCATAATTTCGAAAAAATTCTATGACTTGTCTGGTTTATGTATCTCAGACGTTGTCTGAAAGTTTCAAATCAATCGCTCCGGAATTGGCCCTGACATCTCACCGTTTTTGGTGCTTTTTAAAGGACATATTTTTGTGCTATAAAGTTAAAAGACATAAGTAAAGGGGTAAATTTGTTTTAAAAAAATTACTTGGCGAATTTTTGTTTGCTTTTAATTGATACATTGGTCTCGATAATGTATTGTTTTGCGTTGTTATATCTTGGTGGATGAATAGTAATAAAAATTCATACAAGTAGAAAAGCTGTCAAAATGTTCGTAGCTTTTTTAAGTGATGTTGGTTTAAATAAACATTTGATTTTTGATTTCCCCTGAAACAATCATTGAATTTTTCTCACGTAATGTTTAAATTTGATCTGGTTTTAGTAATTGCAATTAATATATTTGAGTGCAGTCTTAAAAATACCGTAGAATGACTGAGACTACTGTTCACGGTACTGTACTTCTAATCTTATTATACATAATTGATTTTCTTTTCGATCAAAGACTAAATAAAACTATCAGGAAAAAATATATATTATATTATATTATCAGGGGCTTATATTGCTACTCCTGGGATCCCGAAATAGCCAATTTTTTGTCTGAATACCGAGATAGGAAAGCCCTACATGAACTGAAATACTTTTTATTGCTGTTAAAGAAGTTGTATATTTCAACTTCAAGTGTTTGTCGCTTTAATACAACGATGTCATCAATTTGTATAATAGTTAAGCATCATTGGTGCCATTGGTGGCATATTTATATCCTTGTTAACCAAGTAAACGTAAAATTATATTGTACACGAGGTGCTTCATTTTTTATACTAGTTATAAATTGCCCTGTGTATGGATAGATGACAAAATTTGAGCCTTCTCTTCTTCTGAGTTGAGAAAACTATTCAATTAAGGATTTTATAATAATAACAAGTACAATACAATGTTCATAAATATAATAGATTAGCTAATATTTCCATATAAGAACAAAGACTAATTTACCGTCATTAGAATTTTTTTTCCAGATATTCCGTTGATGATTAGTTGTTAGTAACTATTAATAGACATACCAGACAGTTTTACATTATCATTCGTTTATTACCTGTTTTCTTTCTACAGTCTGATATATCGCATTTATAAATATAAATGCGTTTCTGTTATTTCTGTTTAATGGTATGTACTGTCAACAATTTTTTTTACCTACATATAAACAAGTAACAAGACTTTTTCTGTTCTCAATAGCGTATACGGTTTGTCAATATGCAGTACCTACATACAACGCCTAAACTTCAAAATATTCATATATATTCTGAAGATTCTTCTTATTCAATGAAACCATTCTCAGTAGGTACAACGTATATTTCATCAGCAAGATTACTCTATCTAGAATGAATTCCATGGCAGCTCTATTTTATTGAGAGTTTGAGAGTAACTACTTTTTTCGATCCCCAAGGCCAACTTAGTATGTACAAAGATCGAAAACGCCAATCACTAACATATATCATAGAAATCGCACGATACAACATTCACGTCTTGCCGAGAGGCCGTTCGTAACAATTATTCCCCTCTTACCAGCCTCTTACGGCCTTCGCGGTTACGCAAAAGTTCTGCGCGAACTCAACGAGTGCAACGTGTCGAAATCGGCAGGGAAACGCTCTGCTTGGATTCGGTTCTCACGTTCTCGAGACTAGGGAATCTTCGATCGTCGTTGCGATCAATCTGGCCGAGAAGAGTACACACGTCGGAAGACGGTTGTTGCAACTAGACGACGTTGTTGCCAAGAGCCAACAACCAGCAGTGCATGGAGTGAATTGCTTCGCAAATGTCTGGAAACGCGAACTTTCGTTTCTCACGGGAAAAAATCCAGCAACGGTCGTGGCTAGACTATACAATGATGTATGCTACTTTGCATCTTTTCGCAATACAAGTTGTCAAGGTATATTCGAAGTAGCTACATATCTCTCAATGTATAAGAAAATGTACTAATCATTTTGCGGTTTGTAAGTAAACAGCTTGCCAAATTTGGTTCATCCTTAGTTTGTAGATCTTCCTCAATTATTCATGGCGTTTCAGAAATAACGCCTAACCACAAAGGAGCATATGCCCAGGGACGATAAACATGTTATAAATATGTATGTTTTGTCATGTCACGTATGACAAACTAAGTTAACGCATTATTGAGAAAATTGATAAAGATAAAACGGAGTCCGACTCTGTTCGGCGCAGGAAAATCAACATCCTACCGCATTTGTGCTGCAGCGGGCGACAAAACAATACAAATCTTTCAATAATCTAAACCTTAAACATGAAATTTTTTAACCTGAAATCCTAAAAGTATATTCGTAAATCTACGGACACATTATTCACAAGTGAGGAGTTGTGTGTTAAAGCACAAAGTTTACTGTTAGATCCTTTTGGGGTTTCTAGAACAATGAATGAACACATATTCAATAATAAATTTGAAAAGGTAATATCATATTTTCGCATTAATTTCGATAATCACGTCTTTTACTTTCCAACTCATCTATTTTTAAAATAGGAAATTAGGAAAACAGGATTTGCATTCCATTTCCAAAATTCACAATGTTTCCTTGTCCATTATCAAACATTATCGTGTCTCATTGGAAATTGCCATCAATTAATAATAATAATATAAATAGTTTAATATAATGGATTTACTATACCGGATATTTACCACTACGTAGGGACTATAGGGTAAATACCAAAATTTTGGGTATTTATCATTTTTATTCTTAAAACGTCATTCAACAACATTTCAGCGATATTTATAGATGTATTGTCTTGATTACAATTAATGTAAAATATAGAAAAGAAAGAAATCGATCAACAACGACAAAAGCCGCTAAGTTGACATACTTAACAAATAATCAAAATTTTCTGCTAAATCTTCTTCGATAACAGAATCAGAAAATATGGAGATTCAGACGATTGAATGGAAGATGATGACAAGGAAATATCTGCTGTTGATATATCGTCGGAAGATACTGATTAGCCATTAAATCGGGTAATACTATGTTTAATTTTTGTTCATAGTTATATAATGTTTTTAATTTTATAAGAATAACCTTTTGACAAGGGAATTCCATTTGATTATGTGATAAAAGCGTAACCTTTATTTAGTAATAAAATATTTTCTTTAGTGCTATTTTTAACAACAATATTATTTTAATAAACACCCCTAATAAACAATACCCACTAAATACCCACTTTGGGTAAATACCCGGGTAATTATCCGGGGTATTTACCCTTGAAAATAAATACCAGGGTATTTAATATCACTGATACTGACTAGTCACAATAAGAAGAAATAATTGACCTCCAAGATATAAAAAATATTTTTAAATTTGCATATTGAAAACATAAAAAAGCATAGTTTGATATGTACCACATTATCTGTGTTTTTTAGTGAATAATGAATTATCCGCAGAGAAAGTCTCAATCATCTATTACACAGAGATATCAGGAGGTAAAATCCTAAAAACTTAATACGCTATAATAAATTTCAGGAGTTACAATTCACGCTTAAGAGAATATGACATTTAACGCCCGTAACGCGCAGATTGTTGCGATAGATAGACAACCGAATGTACGCCGCGGTAACAGTGTAGCCTACCAGGAGATTAACAGAATTAAATTACTTCTGCTATTATTTTTTATTAATTAAATATTAATCTTTAGGCCAACAAAAAATAAGTTTGAAAATTTTTTTCACCGCAATATTATGCAGGTTCTAATTAAAAGTTTCTTTAAAAATCGGAAAATATCCTCAAAAACCGGAAAATGTGATCTTACTTCGACAAGAATGGCCTCGCCTCCAGTGTGACTTTACTTAATCCATCGCCATCGCAATCTGTTGATTTTAAAGGTTACAAATGAGCTTTTTCATCGGCCACATTTAATTTGTACAGCAAATGTATAAAATAATTGTCTTGTGTTCTAACACACACACACACAGATAAAAATTTTCAAATGAATTATAAAACATGTTAGTTCTTGTCTTAGTCTAAATTTAGGTTTTGGTAAGGAGATAAAATATCTAAATTTCTCTTTCACGATGTGATTTTGGAGGCTATCTGGTTTATACTTCAGAAATGTCTGGTTTTGATACTAATTTTTTCAGCCATTCTAATATTACCTACCTAATGGCATTTTCGCCTCAACTGTCGATTTTTGATGTCATAACTATAACTACTCTCGAACAATTTTCAAGCCAGCCGACAATTTGTCTCCTGGCAACAATATTACAATTATTACACCTTTTCCTGTGGCTTTGTTTCTATAATTTGCTAGAGTATATTTCTACAATACCAGAACGGTATTTAAAAAGTACCTTCGGAGCCTGGACGGAAGACAGAATATCCGTGATGATGTTCATCGAGTCCTCTTCGTCCTGCACACTACTACTTTCCTCCCCATCCTCCGAGGTGCCCACACTATTCATCCCCTTCTCCTTATGCGTCCTCCTCAATCCGTTCATCGGTGTCGAGACGTCCGCGTCTCCTCCGGCTCCCGTCGCTCCACCCTTAGTTAGCTGCTTATCCTGTAGCTTCTTCCGCAGTTTGCTATGTTGTCGATGCGTCCTCTCGTCCTTGTAGTATGCGGGGTACGTCGGTGGTGGCGGAGAGTGGCCTGCGCTCGCTGCTGTTGGAGGTGGATGCCCAAGATGGGGCCCTGGTGGCATGTTTGAGTGGTAGTGGTGAGCTGTTGTATAGTGGAGGCCATGCACCCCGTGCGAGTATATCATCGGACCCTGAGGGCCCTGATTTGTGCCGTTCGGCGGGCCCGAACTCTGAAACGAATAATTAAAAGTTTAGCGAATACTCAAAAATACAACTGCAATAACATAAATCCCATACATGGGGAATTCCATGTGAAATCAACACAGTAATAAACAAGTAATAAAACTAGTGTAGTAGTAATAAAAAATACATTTTATGATATTGAGTTATCGTGCTGTGGAATTATGGGAATGCATTTTTTTTTAATTTGGCGGAAATGATATATTTAAACACCTAATTAATCTAGAGAGGTGGTATAGGTGCAATTTTACAGCTTCCATGAGCTTTCTCTTGATATACAACACAATAGGGCTCGTGGGGGAATTTTGTTTTCTTAATAAATTAAAAATTAAAAAGTTTAATTTTCATTAATTCTAAAAGCTCGTTTTTTAATTATTTAAAAAATCAGATAATAGCTTACACTATTTTCAGTTAATTCCCAAAGTTTGATAGTAGGACGGAAATGGGTTCATGTCTTAAAAAATGTCTACAAATATAACATTTAGGAGGAGAAGTGAACTATAAGATCAAATTGTATTGAAACTGAACAGTTATTTATAGTCTAATAGTACCTACCCTAATAGTACCACTTCTATGATTTAAAATTAATAACAGTTTAAAATAGATAATAGTGTATATTGCGTTTACTTGGTTGGTATATCATTTTTAGTAAATATTATGTTTGTACAAATTTACTTTTTTACTTAATCATACTCATACGTAGTATGATGAAGTATTGTAATCGTACCGAAAAACAAAATTGTGATTTTAGCGGAAATAGGTCTTTATGGATCCCCTGAACATTTTTGACCAAGGTACGAAAAAATGTCTGTGTGTGTGTAAACGATTTTTGTGGCGACGATTCCGAAGAAACTACTAAAGGTATCGGGACGAAAGTTCATATTTACAAGTTTTATGACCAAACTTAGAGCTGAAAAGCTTTTGGTTCAAAAGGATCCAAAGGAACTTAGTTACTCTTAGCATTTTTCAACGATTTTGCAAATGAGCTGTCATTTCTGTAATTTCGTCAAAATAGATAAATAATAAATTAAAGTAGAGGAAATTTTGTAATAATAATAATTTATGCCTACAACATTTTTTGGTAAAATTGATAGTTTAGCTGCAGGAGCAAATTCTATTTGATCGAAATCGTGTCTGCATTAATAGTAGGTAGCCAGGATATTTTGAAACTTTTGACAGTATTCCGAACGTCAGCGGTTGCGAAACGTCAATTCAACACGCAAATGCATGGAGAATGCGGTGAGGGGGAGAAACACACGCGCATGTCCGCTATGTGAAACAATATTGAAACAATCTGGTGTTTACAAAGTGAATGTGTATTTCGAGTGCGGATAGCAATGTTGTTATGCATTTTTCAAGGATTTTGCAAATGAGCCGCCATATCAGTAATTTCGTCAAAATAGTTAAATAATAAATTAAAGTAGAGGAAATTTTGTATAATCTATGTCTATGACATTTTTTGGTAAAATTAATAGTTTAGCTGTAGGAGCAAACTCTATTTGATCGAGATCGTGTCTTCCTTAAGATAGGTTTTGCCAGATATGTTTTATTCTAATGACAGTAGGTAGTGTCAAAGGCTGATTTATTGACAATACCTACTGTCAATATCTGTCAAATTCTGGTTAATTCGTTTTATTTTAATGCAAACACGATTGATCTCGATAGAATCTCATGCAACTAAACTATTAATGTTATATATTGTATGATAAAGTCATGTGCTTGGCCACATTAGATTTTTTAAGACATGAATCCATTTCCGTTCCGCTTTCAAACTTTGGGAATTAACTAAAAGCAGTGTAGCCTTTATCTGATTTAGTAGGTGCTTAGTTGTAGTTGTATAATAGTTAATTAACGAATTGAATTGAATAATGACTTCATTACTAGTGAATCATTATTCAAACGAACTGTCATCATTATACGCACGTACTGTCGTAGTACTGTCCTACGTGGATGAGAGTTAATTGACAGTTCACCTCGCCACAATTGAAAAATACATTGAAAATATTTGATATAAAATAGAATTTATGAGTTGTAGATAAAACGCAGTATTCGACTCGCACACAATGTGCTGGTTAAATAATATACTACTATAATAAAACTTTAAAAACACTCCTATTGACAGAAGCTTTCTACCTGCGCATGCGTGGCCAGTAGTTATTAGGACCGTCGACAGATGGCGCTATTGTAGCATAATGTGCGCGGTCGGAATAATCGGAATTACCGCGGCCGTTAGCCGGTAATATTCGGCATGACTAACGCCAAACCAGTGACAACCCATAGATAAGTTTATACATGTGGCAGCACTGTGGCAGCCTATGAATCCAATCCAGCCAATCGAATCTATGAACTTGACGCATGCGTAGTGTGTCCAGTGGCACTACGTCGGATGAGATAGAAATATATGTCGCAACGCTAGTGTTGGAACAGCCTGCTGTTACCAACATACTTTATATCCCTTGTTTATATCATTTAGTATTTATATGCTCACTATAGTACCATTGCGATCATAATAAAAAAATTACCACAAAGTGAAATTAGGCACTCCTATACTCATTATTTTTAGTTGTGTAACATTTACTTTAAGAGTCTTGTTAACCTATGAAGCCTACACTTTGACAGTAAAGACAGTAAAGACATTATTGATATGACAATAGTAGGTATATTATTTTTTCTACTTTGCGTTCGTTATAAGCTCATAACGAAACCGCTTTCGGTGTCGTTATGAAAACACCAGATCACAAACTTTCAGTAACTTTTAGTTTTCCAAGATTGATGAAATTGACGGCAAGTGTCAAGAAAGGCTGACAACTGAATCGCTATTGGCTCGCCTCAGTCGTATTTGTGCATTTTATTACAACTACCAACTGTTGAAGAAAAATATTACACTAGATTGTAAGATGACAGCTGCAATTTTTGACATTCATGTAAAATTAATGTCGCAAAGTAGAAAAAATAGTATATAACACTCGTTTTATAAGACGCATTGGCGCACTCGTTCCATTTGGGCACTCCTCGCTACGCTCGTCGTGCCCAAAACACCTCGTGCGCCAATTTTTGTCTTATAAAACTTGTATTATAATATACTATTTTCTACTTTGCGTTCGTTATGAACTCATAACGAAACCGCTTTCGGTGTCGTTATGAAAACACTAGATCACAACCTTTTAGTAACTTTTAGTTTTCCAAGATTTGTTGATGCCTGCCAGTGTCAAATAAGTCGCTTGCCTCAATCGCATGTCAATCATATGGGTAATAATAATAGTGTGATATGTGCTGGTAAACTTAATAAATGCAAGATAAGAGCAAACTTTAGTCAACTTTTCTTCGTTTCTGTGGAACCGAACATAGAAGTACATAACCACATTTGTTAACCTAAACACATGTATTCTGTCAACCATGGTAAGAAGTATACTTTAACACGAAAGTTACGAAGTTTCAGCTGATAATTCTCTTTTTCAGATATGTATACAAGAACCAGGAACGATCTATAGATTACAATTTATAATGTACCACTACCGATAGATAATTTAGATCACCTGGTTTACGAAAGTGTTAAATGTGCCGTTACCAAAACTGAAACAGATACTTTGTTGATTAGTCTTCTCAGCAATGTTTGTATGGACGGCAAAAGTTTGAGATATATATGTTTCGATAAAGGTTTAAACAAGGCCGTAGCAAAGTTTAATTTTATTACGAACTATTTTATTTTTTTTATGTAGGATTAATTTTGATTTGATTTTTGTTATATAGGATACATTTTGATTTTATTTTGTAATGTTACTTTTATTTATAGTTTGTTAACAGTGTAAAAACCTACTGGAACCGTGTTCGCTTATATAATTTAGCTAGATTAGATTAATAACACTTCAACTTTAGTTTTTATTATAGAAATGGTTAATTCTAATCGTAAGTACACTTAAAGATATAAAACAAATAAACTTTATTATTTGTCTGCAGTAATTGTGCAGTTATTGTAAACATTGATATTTATGTGGCAGGTGTCCTTGGCGTTGATTGATATTCCCGGCAAACTTTGAGTAATAAGATTTTGAGTGTATGTTGTATCGCCTTCAACATTGTTAACATTTATATCATTGTCGATATGTGTATTATTAGAAACGTCGCTGGTAAGGGTAGAAGAGCTCGGCAGTGGCGATGCTGTTCGTAGCATTTTGGCTACTTCAATCTTTTTACTAGTCGAGTCTTCTATATATCCCTCCGCCACAGCCGAGGACTTCCACCCTCCATGACGTTTAATCATAAGCAAATCGCCCCCTCTATTTGCTAAATTAGTCACACTTGAACGTCTGAAGCAGTGTCCAGTATACTGCTCTGGATTCGGTAGCTTCAAATAAGTTGCAATTATCTTTGGCACTTGGCCCATCTTATTTATCCCAATTGGGCTGTTTATGCAGTGTCCATTTCGGTATGTTAAGAAGAACCGATTACTAGTTGTCCCAGCAGGGCGAAGATTCACATACTTTTGAACTAATGCAATCCACAGTTGATCAACAATCGCAAACGTTCTTGGAATGCCTGTTTTAGTTTGTGGAATGGAGATGATAATAGTTGCATCCTTGTAGTTGATGTCGTTAACTGACATTTTTGTTAACTCCTCACGTCTGCAAGCACCTGCGTAACCCATTATTAATATGATCTAAAAACCAAATAATTTAAAAAAGATCATGATCATCGGTTACGTAAGGAATTTATTTTATTTTTAATTATTGTATTGTAATCAATTTATTTATTATTTGTATTTTTTTTTAATAAATCTATTTCGAATAGTGGTTGAATTTTAGCTTGAACAACTGTACGTACCTTGACCGCAAGATAATTTATATCATCCGCTTGATTAATAAAAGTATTTATATGGGCTGCTTCTAAAACTTTCGACTTTTTGGGTTGATAATTTTTAGATAGTCTTTTTAAAAATGTTTGAAGCCGAGCAAACTTTGAGATATCTATATTTTGGTATAGATTTAAGCAAGCCCGCAACATACTATAACACACCCACATTGTAGAAGGTCTTTTTGTTTTGCTTTTTTCGTTAATATATGCCAATACAACATTTTCTGTAATGTGTTGGACAGAATTCTTGCTGCACCATGCAGTAAAACCAGCATATTCTTTTTCATATACGGCTTTTGATTTAATTGGCAGCAAATTATTAATTACTTCCTCGGCGGCCTTTCTTACGTCGGGTGGCGTGGAACTAATTTCAATTTCGTCCATTTTTCACGTTTTTTCGACAACTACTATACAAACATAGACAATAACTACCATTCGTAAATTCGAATATTTGTATTTGAATTTATTTGACAGGTATCACGCTACCAACTGCTGAACATAAAAATACTCTAGATTTAAGACGACAACCGTAATTTTCGAAATTTATGTAAAATTAATGTCGCAAAGTAGAAAAAATAGTATATAACACTCGTTTTATAAGACGTATTGGCGCACTCGTTCCATTTGGGCACTCCTCGCTACGCTCGTCGTGCCCAAAACTTCTCGTGCGCCAATTTTTGTCTTATAAAACTTGTATTATAATATACTATGACGAGCACATAATTTAGGATATAAATCGCGAGCATAAAGTTTACACGCGAGCCGTAGGCGACCGTGTAATCATGCGAGCGATTTATATCCGTTATGTGCGAGTCAAATACGACGTTTTATCTACGAGTCATAAATTCCATTTTATGCAAAATATTTTTAATTTATTTGTCAATGATGGTGAGGCGAACTGTCAAACAACTGTCATCCACGTAGGTTTTGACAGACTTTGACACTAGCGTTGTATAATGATGACAGTTGACAGTTCGTTCAAATAATGGGGTCATTATTTGAACGACCTGTCATTATTATACAATGCTAGTGTCATTATAAACATTGGCGAGTATAATGATGGGGATTATATAGTCATAGATAAGTATGCAATGAAGGTATTATATGCGAGTCGTAGATAAACGTAATAACATGACATTACGATGACCTGTTTAATTGACCTGTTTAGTGCAAATTTTGAGTGTATCATTTTCCTATGATCGCGATGGTACGTAAAAAGGGTATTGGAAATTGGAATGGATATTGGATATAGATTTTAAATTTAGCATATAGGCAACTTTTCAGTCCTTAGTATACAATTAACTCTAAAGAAGCCTACAAGATTTGCAAAACGTCAGCAAATATGAATTTTGGCGATCTCAGAACACGCAAACTCTTTATTTTCTCAATGATTTAAAACGGACTGAACTAAACTTACTTTTTACGTACAATTATTGTAAGATAAGAATCGATTGTTAAAATGTCAAAACCGTAAAAACAAATTTCCCCGCAGTTGTTTTCTGTACATCTGACAACGGCACAACGTGCAACTGCTGACGTTTCGGGGAAACCCAAACGGTTGCAAAACAACGGACTCGGTCGCATTTCTGCGATAAGATAATATTTTATGCAGTGGTAAGAGGATCAAAAAATTATCGCTAATGCACAATACAAAGCAAGCAATTCAACGTTGAGCATGCAAGTTTAATTTACAACTACGCGAAAAACATTTACATGCATACGTCAAGTACCTTAAAAATCATTATTTGACATTACAAATACTATTTTGGGTTAATCTAAAAATCGTTATCAGTTAAGGAGAAATATAATCACAATATCTCTACGACATAAAACGGTGATCCACCCAATCAAAATAGACCACTTAACCTAAAAATAACACAAAACTAATTTACCGTCGGTTCCGTTCTAATGGTATAGATAATCCGCGGAACTTCCTCCTTTTTATCACTTTCGCCCATCTTATTTATCAGTGTCGTATACTAAACACTGGTCTAATTTACACTAAATGAGCGAAGAAATTCACGAACCAAACAAAACATATGCCGGCTGTACACTAAGCAAACGGTCATTGAGTAAAGCCTTATCTGTAAAATTGTATGTTTATGTGGCACGGCTATTCGCGACGTTGCTATCGCTGGTTAAACTGCACAACGTGGCTGTTGCTTGACAACGCGTACAGTTCTGATAACGTAATCTTTTCGGCATTTAATTGTTAAATGTGGGTATCCATGACGTTGACAACGGCAAGGCGAAATTGTTCAGCTGTTCATGGACTAATATTCGCAGTATTCGCAAATCCCACGCGTCTGTCAACGATGATTTGTGTTTGTCGGTAAAGAAGGTATTTGTATGCACAATAATATTTAGACGAGAATACAGGCCGTGCCAAATATGAGATGGAGCCAATGATCTCATTTAAGGTTACATATCCGGAAACCAAATGTTAATACTCTAAATATTCAATTTGTTATCAAAACTACATACATAACTAAATAATTAAACCCCCGGAAGTTCGATGTTTTAATAACTGAACACCACTCCGCTTGCGAGTGCTTGCGCTATTCGCCACTAGATGCCGACATTGCAAGTTGCCAATTCCAAGGCAAACGATAAGTAAACCCCCATAGTAAAACCACAATATTGCATTATTAATATAGCATACAATACTGACCAACCACGCCGAATTACCCTAATATTCAAGGTGTAAATATAGCACCTATTCTTAATAACTTAGGGTAGGCAATCGCCATAAACTAAAACAGACCCCGCATTTGACGACTTTTTAGTCGGATTTGTCTTTAGTTCGTCATGGTTTCGTCGAGTCCGCTTGTGTGATTGCTCTATTATTGCGAATGAGAAAACGATGCAAAAAATATTGGGTGTACCCACTTGTAAATCAAAGACTGCTTAAAGGGCAATTTTACCAAATTTATCATGATTTAGGCGAATATCCTAGGAAGTTTTTCAGGATTATCAGATGGGCAAAAATACTTCCCATGAATTACTTCAAATTATAGGACCTAAAATAACATACCAAGATACTTGATTCGGGAAGTCTATAGCTGCTGAGGAACGATTACAGAGTGCGACAAATTGACTTCTGTCTGACTTCCAGTTGCTCACCACCACATGAAAGTGCAGTTATTATAGTACAGGGTTAGCCAAAACTACCGGAACATCTAAATAATTCTCCAGCGGTAAAAAATTTAAAAAAAGTTCAAACAAATGTTTTGGCTTTAAACAAGCTATCGTTCAATATATAGGTGCTTATTTTATTATAGTAATCTGGTAACCTTTCTTTTTTTTTTAAATAGAACACCATGTGTATTATCACATGTTTTAATTCTAAGAATTTTTTATAGGAATAACTTTTTTATAAAATGGATTATTTTTTAACATAAGTTATTAACCAAAAATAGTCAAAAACACCTAAACAATTCCTCAGGTCCAAAAATTTCTATAATACAATGAACACATCTGTATATTGAAAATATATTAGAACGATAGCTTGCTAAAGTCAAAAAACTTTAGTTTGAACGATTTTTTGAAATGCGTAAGACATTTCAAAAAATGTCTCTGCGACAATCGCGTCGTGGAAAAATAGAACCGATTGCATCTTTTTTGTCGCAGCGATTTTTGCAAATGCGTGTATGCCCATTTGAAACAACGCGATCTAGTTTTCCGACTAAAAAATCGTGCGACTAAAAGTCGTACCTTAATCATTAATAACTGCCATTGCTTGCTTATTTAACATAATTAAATCGTATAATTATAATATTATGTAATATAATTACCTATTAATATAAATAATACTTAATTTGTTATACTGCCATTAAATTGGAATTTATCCAGAAAAAAAGTGATTCTTTATCATCGAGTTTTGTAAATAAGATCTGGCATTTTAAGGCTCCGTTTTAAAAACATTGCAACTCCGACACTAATATTTCGTGTCGACGCTTTTCTTTGCTAGGAGTGGTCAGCCTGTCCCCTACAAACGTCAATTGGTAGTCACCAGTTATAGGCGGTGTCACCATGTTGTATTGTTAATCATGTATTGTAATAAATAAACTCCTGGACAAGAAAATCCGGACATAATACCGGTTTTTGATAATTTTTCTATAGCCCATGAATGAATTGCCGTTATACAGTGAGAACCAGGTTCACGTTATATCAGTCACAAATGAATGCACAATAGACTAAATTTGCTTATTCAAATTCCCTTGTTCCTACAGGATCAATTGTTTATGATATAGGACAACATGCAATTTGACAATTTGTTTAAACATCTCATAAGACAGGTAATAATTTTAATCACATGCATTTTTTGTAACACAAAAGTATTCGTGGCATATTAACTTATAGTTTTCGTAAAAAAATCACCTTTCAACATATCTTTTATAACATTTCTTATGCTTTCATTGCCTGATTAATACATTGCTAATTAATCCAGAGTGCAACAAATTCAAAAGTATCAAAACTACCAAATGAAACCAAATAGCCATGTAAAACCTTTCTGAATGAAAATCATATTGTCATCCGGCTTTTATCAGTTCATTTCCATACTGTTCTCACAATCAGTTTATTACAATACTATGGACAAATAATCATTTTAAAAATAAATTCATTAAGTATGCGTGAATGGAAACAAAAATGCACATAACGTTGATGTTTCATCGTGTTCTCTCGTATCTGCATTACAACTAGTTTCCAGGATTTGAAAGAAATTTTGATTCTATTGACAGTAATGTCAGATCATCAGCGTTTCACACTGCTGTATAGTATGATAAAGTCATGTGCTTGGCAACGTCAGATTTTTTGTAAAACTCATGGAAGGAATCTGACAAAAGAATTTACTGTGTAGCAATTTTCAACTCAGTATTCTTTTTTAAATGAGAGCACAGTTTATTGTTATTATTGTGATTAAGACTAAATTAAGACTAGTAGTAGTACATCCTCACGTTCACTTGTCAACAAGATTTTGATGCGTATAGCATTATTCAAATGAAAGCTGTTCATCATCACATTTATCGAGAAAAAATAATACTTGTATGCAATTTCTTGTATGTTCAAAAATAATGTGACCTTTTTCTCAAGAAATTACAACGTTCGTTTCTGGTTTCTGTGGAACTTCTTCCAGTAGAATGAAATACTTAAAACGTCAATACGTGGTCAACACATTTAAAATCGTGGATGTTTTAATGAAACTACTAAGACCGGCTGTGATTAATTAAAGTTCGTTTCTTGCTTTTAATGATACGATGTGGAGCAAACAATGTTCACAACTATTCATCTTCATCCTTTAGGTACACAAAATAATATATTTATTGCGCCCCTAATGTCCTTCCCAGCTTGTCGGTCTAATTATCAGACACACTGTAGATGTGCATAGTTAATAGAGGAAATTGCAATTAACACATCAGATAACTGTTGTTATCGCAGGTAATGGTGCTAGGTGTGTATGTTGATATTTTGGGACACAGCTCTACGGCAGATGTCAGTTAAACGCAGATAGCGCGATAAGACAAAACGCAGGAATGCCGGGAGAGCAAATATTTTTAAACGCAACCGTATCTTGGTAAATATGAGTAACGCACACACTAGGACACGAGATGTCTGGCCATTATGTAATTTTGCTGATCTCCTTTTGCTTTCCAAACGTGTTTGTTGATAGCAATATTTACTTCATTCTCTATATTCATTCAAGGCTCTAGTCTCAATTCAAATAGAGATATTTTCAACAAAAAAAATTCGAAATGAAAAATTACCAGATATAGATGTCGCCAGTATAACCATATCTGTAGTGTCCCTGTATTTAGAGAGTACCGCAATAGTCGCCATTTTGGTTCCATTTCTTATGGGCGAAAGGTTATAGTAAGGTTATGTTGACTTTTCAATCCGGCCAGCTGTCAATACTTAGCAGCCACTTTGAGGCCAAGTAGTGGTATAACCAATTGCGGTACTCTGTAAATACAGGGACACTACATATCTGAACTTATTTCGTAGCGCCTCCAAACTCATTGCCGTATCGCAATGGGTTTGAAAATCAACAAAGAGAAAACAACAATAATAAAAAACAAGGACAGGATATCAATAAAATGGAACGATCATCAGTTGGACTATGTAAACGAATACATATATCTAGGAAAAACAATATCCTTCTTCAATAGCTCCCATAACGAATTGCAAAGAAGAATTGCAAATGGGTGGAACCGGTTTTGGAGCATTAAACAAATATTTAAAAGCTCATTGTCAATCAACATAAAGAAGACAACCTTTGACACCTGCGTCTTACCAGTCCTCACCGATAGCTGTCAAACTTGGTCAACCACATCAAAAGAAGACCAAAAACTTAAAACTTGCCAATCACGGATGGAAAAAACAATGCTTGGAATCAAAATAAAAAAACAGAGTCAGAAATGAATAGATGATCTGGACAAAGAGATGTCTTAACAGCAGCGAAACAGCAAAAATGGTTGGTCACGTGGTCCGCATGAGAGAAGATATTCTCTAGAACACTCACCCGATGGACACCTATATACATGGAAAGCGAAGAAGATGACGACAAAGAAAAAGATGGCGAGATGAAACCACTGCGCACGGCGGAGCGGCATGGGAAAGACAATCGTGAAGAATGGGTCACTCAGTGGGAGACCTTTGCCCAGTTATGGGATTAGTATTTACTTACTACAGTGAAATTTTATTTAAACTCTAATTCTAAACTATAATTTTCAATTAAACAACTTTTGTTAATTTACTATTTATGTATCAATAACTGACTGTGATTATTATTATTATTAAATTATATACGCAATAATTATAGCGTAGGTTACATTGGCGTTTTGGAGGTCGGAGACCGGAACCGTAAGCTATAAAAGCAGACAATCTACAAACTAATTAGCAGAATTTTTCTAGACGTCCTTTATAAGGACGAAATGAAGGTATGTACAAAAATCCAGCTTGGTGTTAATTAATCAGCAAGGGAATGCTGAAATGACTGGACAATTGTGAAAAGGGTAGATGAGCGCTACTGGCGACACCTATCGCCGCAGAGTAAAAATACAGTAAACACAAATAGCCTTGAGTCTGCCATATATAGTTGTATGTTTGTTTTGGTTTCAGTTCTGTGAATGAACTGCAAAGTCCCTGTGTTGTCTCTTTTAATCTCGCATCAGAAAATCAAATATTTTGATCGTGTTCATTCGGATAAATTGAGCATAAACGAAGTCTAATTACCCCACTGATTGTTTCAATCACTCCAAGATGCAACAACCACGTTGTGGATCAGCCTGTTCCTTGCTATAGTTATAGATCGTCTTCATGTCATCGCTAAGAAGCGAAAAGAAACGTTAAAAAATGTGGTATCTTTCAACGTTCTTTCACACATTCACTATGGCTGAGATCCTGAACCATGCCCAGAGATAATAAAGTTAATAAAACGAATGCTATAAGTGTGAATCACTAATCAAATAAAAGTCCACAGCGCGGGTATGAGTCACAGTGGAATTGTCGACATTAAACTGTTATGCTGGCATGTATGAACAACATTTGCATTTTGAGAGGTATGCAGTTGCTTCATTGTGTAACTACAAAATATAATTACATACAGTTGATTTGTTTAATAAATGCGCCTACCTCATCAATATTGAAACGTCACTATTTGCTAGGTCTGTCTCTGATAATACTGTCGTGTACCTTCCTGACATGTTCAGCCGGCGTCTTCCGTTATCAGGTGATTTGTGTGCCGAATATGTATGAATATTACTTTTGAGTCAAACTTCCTGTTACAATATGTCAAACGTATATTACAAATCTCTTTTATGACCGTGGAATATTCTATGGGCTGGTGTTAATTTGATTTAACGTAACGAATTGTTTTTACGTCTCCGTCTTAGCAAGTACGAAAAGTGAACACTAGTCTATGATAGGTTCGAAATACCGGGTCATCAAATTGCCAGAGTTTATTAGTTACGCTTTCATCACACTACGAAGTTTCAGAAGAATCGTAGTGCAAACTTCAGCAGCTGGTGGTGGAAGCAGCGGCTTATTTTCTTGGCTGCTGAGGCCTGCTAAACGGTAGTAGGTAACTAGCGACCGATAAAACATGGTAGTGTGGAGCATCGCGCCGAAAGTGGAAGTAAGTATTGATATGCGTTTACCGGAAAGCAGTATTTTTCATAGACGGTTCAATTTGATGACCCAGTATGGTGACATAGGGGCAACATTTAAGTGAACATACTGTAAGCATGAAAGTGTGCATAATAATTGTGGGTGTGCGGCAAAAAATAAGTAATAACAAGTAGAGACATCTACAGCCTTGTAAATAATTGTTAATTAATATTGAATTGTTCTGTGATGTAGTAATTCACGCCTTTTAAGCCACAGAAAAACTCTGGAGGCTGCAATAATAAAAACACGAACGTGGTGAGTATGAGAGGAAGCATAAAAGAGATGATAGAACACTACATTTTACTGAAGAAACAATAATAACTTCCTACCATGTAACGGGAAATATGCAGAATAATAGACAATCAATAACCTTGACATGATGGAAACATTTGCGCATAAACCTGATGGAGTTGTCAATTACATGTATTAAAATTTATAACTTTTTGGTCGTTAACCTCCAATGATGATTCCGCCTGACATGTTAACAGGAAAAAGCTACTGCTGAGAACGTACACTAATTTGCGAATGACAATATTAAAGAACTCACAACATAAAGCTCAAGAAACAATTAGTGTGGTTATTTAAAATAATGAAGGAATTTCTAATATTAAGTAGATGTACCTACAATCATTTCCGATCCATATTTAATAATAATATTTAGGTATTTCGAGAAAATATATTGTACCGATAAATTTTGTGAACAAGCTGTATTATGCAGTACTGCTTACTGCTGATTACTTTTTTTTTCCTTATATTAAAGTAATGAAATTGAGAAATTTCTTTTGCTTAAATTCTACAGCTGTATTAAATATTTGCTAATTCTTTAATAATTTTAAAAACAACCAACAATATACGTTTGAACATCCAGTTTAATATTAACGTCTTCCAAATCGTGTTTCTCTAATGTTTTACATTGCTTGGTAGATCATACATATATATACAGGTGTCCCACTTTTTTAGAAGCATTTTTTTTTCAAGATAGGAAACGTCACACTGAGATAAAAGTTTGGACTTATTTGTTTTCTTTTTCCTTAAGAAGTTACAGTCTTTTAAACTAATAGCAAAACTATTTTAAACGGCTCTAGCAGGTTTAGGAATAGAAAAACCCAATCAGTGAATAGTAAAGTTTTAATCAGAATGGCCACTTGTAGAGAAACAAATATCTAAAAAGTTTCACAGGTATTTTGTTTCTTATTTCCTTTATTTATGTTTGTTATTTTTTTTTTATTTCATCGTTTTTATGGGTATTGATTGTGTTCTTTATTGTATTTATTGTTCTTAATTTTGTATATATTTCAAGCGGCTGTATTTTTTAATGACTTGAAAAATCAATTAGGTCCATATGAACAGATTTGCCCAGAATGACAATTACTTTCTAAAAAATAATTTTTACGGCGAAAAATGTGGGACATTCTGTCCCACATTTGTCCCGCACGGAAACTGACTTACCGAACCTCCGAACCTCCGAAACCACGCAAACTTCTCTGCTTTTCATCATATTTTCTAATATTTTAAAACATAACGAATTAGCTTATGTCTACAATTATTCTTCTTTAAAAACATGATGGCATATGGTGACGCAACATCAACATTTTGGTAGATTTTTATTTTATAACGCGTGTCATTTGCGTGTCAAACAGACCGTTTTGGCTACTCCAAACAGGAATGTGAATAGTTTCTTATGAATTACCAATAGTATTGTGGTTCATGACCTTATCATCACACAATACTGTTTAAACAATTATTATAATCACATTTTTTTGTTTCTTATAAAAAAAACGCATTGATTATACGTCCAAATATAGATAGGGGTCATAATCTTTCGAATTTTAATATATACGATGATAAGCATATCAGTTGCTTACTATTTTTGAAGCTGTCCATGAATTTAAAATAATTCATGTAAAAAATAATCAGGCGAGACCGGGGCACATGGGACGGATTTTGACAGCCGCATATAGTTGCCTTATTTTTCACAATAACTGGTTGGTAATGGCAATACTACTTAATATATACATTTATCCAGGTATATACATTGGAATTTTTAAGTTAAGTAAATTATTTTTGGAATTATAATAACTTCTTTCCAATTTGCAGTTTGTCCCAATGTGCTCCGGCCCGAGGCACATTGGGACAAGGCATGGGGCACATTGGGACAGTGTGAATATCTTGTTTATTATTGAAGATACCAACTTGTTGTTTGGCGAGTACAAACCATCAACATGGACAAACAAAATGCCGTTAAGTTCATTTTATATTGTAGGTAATCTTATATTTATAACACAAATATATTTTCAAACTAAAAAAAATCTTGTTTTTAAATAGAAATATCTATTAACAACAATCTTACGCTCTGTCATTCCAGACTATACCTGATAAAAATATTTTAAATTTAAATAGTTTTTATATTATTATACAGAATGTGTTGTTCCACGTCCCGAATAGTGGAGGAGTGATAGACCGTCGTATTTTTTATTAACAAAAACAAAAATGAACATATAGCCTTACGGCGACTTTATTGTATGGTGTGACCTTGTGAAGGTCAAAGTGATTTATGAACTACTTACAATGGTTGTTGAGGAATTTCTTCAAAACCAGCATAACAATATTTTAAAATTATTATCCAAATATTCGGCCGACAAGGAAAAGAGACGATTTTAACCTCAAAAATGATTCACCGAGGCGCAAATGACATAAATGAGTTAATCTTGCATAAATAAATAAATTTCCCCTATTTCCCTGTGCCAAACTACCCCAGTTGAAATGTCCCAATGTTCGCCAACATAAGTTTTCTGAATTGAAAAATTCTAGAAAATTGAAGGTTATGATTTGGTAGCCGCCAATAGCGGTAATGTATGAAGAATATATGTATGAATTGTATGAATATACATAATATTATACAATATAACATATAAACTTATTATGTAAAGCCTTACGAACAGACGTAGAAAACACTTACTTGGTTAACCAAAAACTGGTACATTCATCAACAAACGTAGTTTCGACACTAACGTACTGGAAAGTTTTTTGGATATTGTTTACATTCACTGACGCATATTCTGTGTGAATGCGCATTTAATCGCAAGTCATTAAGGCGGTGAATTTAAAGTGTCAGAATGTGCCCCGTGTCCCAATCTGTCCCGGTGTCCCCTACAAAATTATCATATATTTTTGAAACAAAAGAACCTTCGTAGGTTTAAACTTGCGTTGGCACACTAGACAATTTAGGTACATTGAGGTATCGGATGGGGAAACATCGTCATCGAGAAAACAACGCGAAATGATGAAGAGACTGAGCCGCGAGATCTGCGTTTGACGTTCATCCATCAGTAGAATGTGGGTCGCACGTTCTGCACGGCCGCTTCGGTCGCCAGTCTCAATCCGTTCCACTTTTCCGGCATCCTCATGTCAACGTCGCATCGCACTATTCGTGCACTCGGAATTTATGAAAACGTTACATGCATGGACATACATCTTGAAGCAGTCAGGTTGAATTGTGAACTATACTCGCGTATGTCTAGAGTGCAGGTTGTACTATCGTGGCCATATATTATTACCCTTCTTTTGACGTCGATTTTCTCGCAAAACCAGGGGCGAAAAAATTTGAAAAAATTCTGATGCTCTCCTTGATTAATATGCTACAACTCATAAAAATTAGAAAGCTGTATATGTTGGCGTTTTTCCGATTTTTCCAAATTAAGAAGAATTGGCGCTGTTTTTGCCCCGTAAATTTTATTCGTTTAACTTTAGTAATTAATTACTCCAGAAATAATCAATAGATTTCAACGAATTAAAAAGTAAAATCACCTGCGGAATGCTAGTTTTCAGTAGTGGTTGACCCACAAAAAGCTATATTATGCAATGCCTGCAATTCCGTTATTAGAAGAGCTAGAATAATGAAATATAATAGACTATAGGCTACCCAATAATTCATAGGTTTAAAGTTTATTACATAATCATTGTTTAACATTGCATTTTTCATACAAAAGATCGTGCTGAAACTCCGCGTGAATTTCGATGCTCTACGGTCTTTGGGGTGCTGCGGGGAAGGGAGGCGTTAGCGGTGCTGTCATGTCGGAGAGAACCGACACAGCTGAGAGAACCGGGGCAGCTTATTATCGACACACAAAAAAACGATAACTTGTCAAGGTAGTAATTTTAACTAACAATTAAATTCTTAATTTTTGCGTAATTTTGATTATAATATGTGACCCGGTACGCGAGAAATCTCTTCTATCGATTGGCGTTTATGTTTTCTTCAGTTTTATACGATAAGGTTGAAAACAAGATTTTGATGGAAGCGGATGGATCTAATAATATGGAGTTAGCAGATTTTCCGATTAGTGGTGAATACTAAATTAAGTTTGCTTGATAAACCCAAAAAAGATTTAAAAAGTATGCCCGTTTTTGTTATATAAATATTCAAAACTATTATAACAGTTTCAACAGTTTATTTATTAATAATATTTAAATACATGCACAAACAATATAAAATAAATACAACGCGAATATAAATTAAATACAACGATTTAAATTGCCAGGAATTTCCATGGGACTTCCAAATGCCTGTTCGTGGTTCTGTTATCTTATTGACTCATTTTGCCATTATTTTTTAATTTGGTAGTATGTCGCCAGATATCCAAATTTCTGGACCGAAGAGCGCCGCGTCAATTGCAGCAATCATGAGATGCTTCAACTCGATCTTTTGTAGGGAAAATGCAAGATAAACAATGATTCTGTAATAAGCTTTAAACCTATGAATTAGTGGGTAGCATATAGTCTATATTTCATTATTCTAGCTCTTCTAATAAAGGAATTGCTGGCATTGCATAATATAGCTTTTTGTGGGTCAAGCACATCCAATGATTTTACAAAAATGCATCTATATATCTATATCTATATATTATTTCCGGAGTAATTAATTGCTAAAGTTAAACGAATAAAATTTACGGGGTACAAACAGCGCCAATTCGTCTTAATTTGGAAAAATCGGGAGAACACCAACATATACAGCTTTCCAATTTTTATGAGTTGTAGCATATTAATCAAGGACACAGAATTTTTCAAATTTTTTCGCCGCTAGATTTGCGAGAAAATGGACTTCAAAAGAGGGGACATAATATATGGCCACGATAGTACGTCATCTAGGATTAATGTTGTTGATTATACGCTTGTTTGAGTGCAGAAGAGCTGCATTATGGACTTAAGAGTGAGGAATGAGGAAACATGGAGCAGTCGTCAGGGTACTGCTGTACTTAACAGCACAGGGTTTAATATTGCTCAGAGCAGAATATTTTACTGTAAACAAGTGAATTGAAGGAGTCGGGGTAGAGTTTGAAGCGATTAATTAGATATTAGATATAGGATAAGTGAGCTAACCGTGAGCTAACCGTGAGAGGGGCACATAAGCAGAGCTAGTAACCAAACAGGGCGAGAGAGGAAATATACATTTACTGATGTTTTTTAAATGTTTATCTTATATTATATATAAATAAATAAACAAATATTATAAAACGGCCAGACAAACGCTAGGTCTCATATCAACAAAAGCCAGAATATTAGGTCTGTCCAACACGCTCAGAATACCTGTCAGACACGATACAATGTGTTGGACCAGATCTGTCAGCGCCACATTTCATCATTGAGTATTATCTATCTTAACATAACTGGTCCATTACCTTTTTATTAGTTTCTGTATTGCCAACATCATGGGGAGTTTGTAAATGCAGAAAATTATTAGCAGAAAGTAATCAGTGGTTGTTAAAAACTGATCTGAAATTTTAAATAGAGACCCTCAAACAAATCGTTGTTTCAATAGCAGAACAGATATATATTAAATTGCTACAAACAACGTTTAGAATAGAAACAATTTTTATTTCCAGGAGATTCACACTTCATAATATATCTGACACAACATGATAGGAACATATTCCGATCTTCCTTCAGACATAGCCATGGATCAGAGCCTTTCAGCCTAATAACGTTTATTGGAGTCAAAGTACTATTGTTTTGACAACGGTACAGTAAATATTTTTTTGCAGATAATAGTATATTATTTGACGAGCATATAAGTAATAAAGGACATAAATCGCGAGCATGAAGTTTATACGCGAGCCGTAGGCAAGTATGTTAATATGTGACCGATTTATATCCGTTATGTGTGAGTCAAATACGAGATTATATCTACGAGTACGGATAATAGTATATTATTTGACGAGCACATAATTAAGGATATAAATCACGAGCATGAAGTTTACATGCGAGCCGTAGGCGAGCGTGTAATCATGCCTACAATTGGGGTTGTTTGACTCGTTATTTTGTATTTACCGCGTCTGCGTACTCCCATTTATGCTTGAATACACCATATTACTATAAAAACTTCTCAATGTCATTTTCCGTCCGGCTGTCATTTTTCGTATGCACGTTTGCAAATTATTTTAAATGTTGTTAGTTTGCATTTTAGATGTTTATAAGCGCTATGACACCGAATATTTAACTGTAAGTTTGAACCTTTTGTATACTCTTGCAATTATCGGATATAAATTGTTTGGATGTTTTTGTAATTTATATTATCCCATTGTGTCCCGCTAATTGATTGTTTGCATTGTTTTGTAGATTTAGGCTGATGATGACTCAATTGTGAGTCGAAACCGGTTCCTAATAATATAAATAAACTCATCAAAGGATTACGAGGTTTTTATTTCAATATCCCTTTACAATTTTTTACTTTATCATAAGTATATGACGAAGTATTGTAATCATGCCGAAAAAAAAATTTAAGATTTTGGCGGAAATAGGTATTTATGGGTCCCCTGAACATTTTTGACCAAGGTACAAAAAAATGTCTGTGTGTGTGTGTGTGTGTGTGTGTGTGTGTGTGTGTGTGTGTGTGTGTGTGTGTGTGTGTGTGTGTGTGTGTGTGTGTGTGTGTGTGTGTGTGTGTGTGTGTGTGTGTGTGTGTGTGTGTGTGTGTGTGTGTGTGTGTGTGTGTGTCTGTGCGTGTGTGTGTAAACGATTTTTGTGGCGGCGATTCCGGAAAAACTACCAAAGGTATCGGGACGAAACTTCATATTTAGAAGTTTTATTACCAAACTTAGAGCTGAAAAGCTTTTGGTTCCAAGGGAACCAAAGGAACTGGCCATTTCCTGTAAGCATTTTTCAAGGATTTTGCAAATGAGCCGCCATTTCTGTAATTTCGGCCAAATAGTTGAATAATAAATTAAAGTAGAGGAAATTTTGAATAATTTATGCCTATGAATTTTTCTTGTAAAATTAATAGTTTAGCTGCAAGAGCAAATTCTATTTGATCGAGATCGGTCGCATCTGCATTGATATGAAACTACATAGTAGCCAGTATTTTGACAAATATTTTTTGTGCTTTCACCACAGAAATGTCTATGGCTGTCACACTCGAAAACAGCTGATTTCCTCAGAGGTTGGAGAACCGTCATGGAACGTTGCCGCTCTAGTGCAGGAAAGTACAAAATACAAAATTCAAATAAAATAAGATCACCAATTTGATTGTTTGTTGATAAGAAATATCAACCCGTTGTTATATCTAATTGTAAAAACGATAAATTGAGAAAATTGTAAATAAAGTATAGCGATGAGTGTAGTTATATTTTAGTATGTTGGTACGGATGTGACATCTACAGTGACATGAACGAATATAAATCTGTCAGAATTTGAAATAGCTTTTTAAACTTGACGTTTCGTAGAAGTGGTATCAACCTAACATTTCCTATACAGAAATATAACCATTTTAGATCTTTTTAAATACGTATTTCTCAAAAAGCAACACAAAAAACGTTGATGTCACTCCTGCCGAAAGCGCCGCATCACTTCTCGTCGCGCTATTCCGTACTTTCGGCACTTGTGAGATAAATAACTATTATTGTGATGACAGTAGGTAGTGTCAAATACTGATGCTTTGACAATACCTACTATTGATACTATTGACTATCAAAATATCTGTCAAATCCCGGCTAACTAGTTTATATTTAATGCAGACACAAATTATCTCAATCAAATAGATTCTCATGCAACTAAACTATTAATTTTATATTTTGTATGATAAAGTCATGTGCCTGGCCACATCAGATTTTTTAATACTATGTAGAGGCAAGCAGATTTACATGTTGACTGACGTTCGTGTTAAGCCAATTTTAACCTACCAAGAAACTTTTAACCTCAATGAAAATGTATTAGATATTCTGTCGGAGCCTGTATATAATGCTAAATCTTAAAGGCAAATCCTTGCTCATAGCTAATTGTCGGCATCCAACCTGTTTCGCACCTGCTTTCTTCGTAAAGATACTTCTATTAATAGTAAGTTAACTGGACTGAGACGCAAACTTCGACGCGAGCTCCTAATTTAATTTTCACGCCGTCCGGTTTTTCCTATTGTGTTGTGTTGCTGCTTAGCGTCTGTTTCCTCTACCGATTCGTATCGAACAGTTATTTGAAAGTTTGTCGACATTTCGTCCGGCTCTGCAAATCGCAGCAGAAGCAACGTCAGAGTTTGTTGACCACGACAGCCATAGCTGTTACGCAATAGAATCGCGATTTTCGCGTTTATGATCCTATGTATAAACATACCGAGTATTGCGTATACGACGTGTAGACATCGGTAAATGCCGTGCGAATGTTAATAATAAATTGCCCGTACGCCGTACGGCCGTTATTATTATTAGTTGGTTTAATCGCTTGAAAATTGGCGAGAGCAGGCCCCGGTTAGTTGGATGACGACGGCCCCCATTATTTATGTGCTAGGTAACGTTAAACGTTCTGGCATTTAAACAAATTAAAAATTCATTTCGGCGTAACTGGCGATTTTGAAATTAGACCGCTTACTTGAGCGTAATTGCTATGTATTAAGTAATATACTTCTAGATATAGTCTTATAGAGAGTTGTAAAGGGAGAACTAATAACAAAAGAATTGAAAAAATCTGATGTGGCTACAAATTACTAGCGTCATCCCAAAAGATCGTCCTCAAAAAACGACAAATTCTAAGATTTTGACAAATATTTGACAGTAAAATTATTTTAGTATGTTTTTTTAGTTTGGTTGGGTCCACAGATTTTTTCTTTTAATAAACATCTTCACATACACCTTTAAATTGCTTGTGATCAATACATATTTGTTTAAACAAAATATATTTACTTCATCGAACATTCGACATTATTAGTGATTAATTGTTTTGCACTATTCTTTAAAATAAATAAATATTGTTTGTTACAGGAAACATTTTATTTCGTTATCGTTTATTATCGGGATTCAAGCTGCATATAACCCTTCCCTTGAGCATAAATTGTTCAAATATATGCCCGCTGTACGAAACAAATATTGTAATACATTTTTAGAGTTTTTAAGAACATTGTTATCAACTAATAAAAACTAAGAAAGGTTCATTATATGCTTATGGTGAATAAAACAAATCTTAAGGTAAAAAAATGACAAACAAATGTTCTAATCTAACGACCTTGTACAATTCCACAAAATATGTCAAGCTTAGGGGTACGGTTTTGACAAAAAATACACTGACCGGCACAATTTAAGAAAGGGACGCTTATTTTGACAAACTCTTGTAATCTTTGGCCAGCTTTCACAATTTATCTGTCCATTTTAGAGAAATTCATTGAGATTAGCACATATTAATGTAATTTTGAAAACCAGGATTGGACACCGGGCAAACTATAATGATGTGCTATCGATACGCGCTGTCGAATAACTGAGGAGCTTGGGCAAGTTTTAAGGCACTTTGTGATAAAGCCATCCAAATTCTCAAAATTTTGTTTTTAATTCATTCCAATATCTGAATTTTGTAGAATATACACAATTTCAAGTAACCTTTGCAATCTGAAATGCTGTTAAACCTTGCAGCAAATGTTATTTGAATATGAGTGAAATACAAAATCTTACTTCAAACTGTGTTTTTTTTTTCTACGTAAAATTGGTACATATTTGGATGAATTACAAAACAAGTTGACACGTTGAGAATTGAAATGGCTTTGTAAGAGAGTATCTTCTTGAAAACTTGCGAGAGAACAAGTTCTTTAGTTATCATTCGATAGAATGTCTCAGTATAAATAATCAGCTGGAACATCTTATTTTCTTTAAATTGAGAAGGTATATGTTATATATTATAAATTTTGATAAATTTCTTACAGTTCTCGATACTGCAAATCGGTCACAAGTTGTTTGGTCCTGTGTTTTTCGTAAAAAAATGCAAACGTCCCATAAATTCTTTTTACAGATAAAAATTACGATTTTTCAAAAACGTACAAAAATTTCAAATATCCACCATTGGACAGATTAGAATATTGTATATTCTCTGTTCTTATAATTTGGTGTATTGCAAAAATTTTCTGTTTTGTATTAAGATTCTGTATATTATATTCTTGTTTTGCGACTAAATGGTGATACTGATTCCAATAAAACTGAAATTAATAAAAATTGGTAATACGAATCAGTGCAATTTGGATTGCAAATGAAGGACCTGCATTTAATGTCATATAACTGAGAATCTTATTATTGATAATAATGAATATTAAGTTTATATTTAGTATGGTATGTAAGTTACCTAAAATGAGTAATTTATATTTTACTTTGTACAAAATAATAATTATTGTGAAAACGAAATCACAACATACAGGTTATTTTTCTCCATAAATCTCAAAAAATTCTGTAAAAAATAATATTTCCGAAAACCGGGACATTTTTATATCACTGCGTATATGTCGGATTCATGTACTCAAAGAAGTAGTAGTTTTGAGTGAAAAAGGTACGTAAGATATTGATATGCATATTAAAATTAAAAAAAAAAGCAAATTTTGTCTGGTTCATTAACAGATTTGCCAAAAAAACGAACAAAAATATCAAAAATCTACCAGCAGACAGTTACTATTAGTTACTATTATTCCTTAATACTATTATTGGCTTAATATAAAAAAATCTGATATCGCCAGGCACATGACTTTATCATACTATATATAAAATTAATAGTTTTGCTGCATGATAATCTATTTGATCGAGATGGGTCGCATCTGTATTAAAACAAAAACAAGTTAGCCAGTATTGACAGTAGGTATTGTCAAAACATCGATCAGCATCTACTAATTGGACATGCTCTGATAGCTATACTCAAAAGCCTAATGCTTTTTTTGTATATTGGGTAGCAAGACCAATTATTTCTGTAAAATTATAATAGAAACACACAGTTTAATTGTTTCTCTGGTCGTTGATGGGTGGCCATTGAAATAATTAATTTTTGGATAAAATAACTACCACCCTAGTTGTATATTGAAAGACTTTCTAGATACCATACCCACAGGCAATAATGGTAGCGATATTACAATATCATGTCGCTTTTGTTTCTAATCTTTGCTCGAATCACAAACTTCTGAATAGTTAAATAACAAGTTGGATTAGGTTAAATAACTGTATAAGGTCGTATAAGTTTAGTGCTCTTTAATTTCGCAAACCGCTATTTGTCAACTAGAATTTCCTCTATTATAAACACCATGATTCCTTGGTCAGCAATACAGACGTCCTTCAACTGCCTCGTGAGTCATATGTGGGTTCCTTGCTTAATCAGCTACAGAGGAAATGACAAAAATAACTGCACACCGCGTGACAAAGTGCATTACTTACTTATTGTCGACCTCAGCAATAATTAATTTGTAATTTTCGAATGCTTCAAATTCTTTCACGAGTTTTAAGTCCTTATTTTTGCCATTTATGTATAATATGTTTAATATGTTAATTAGAATTAAAGAATTTTCCAAAATTTTCCATGATTGTAAGACTAGCATCTGAGATACCTATAAATGTAGTTGTCATATTTTGCAATACAATAACACTGAATATGAATATAAAAACAAAGCTCATTTGCATAACCTATACAACTCAATGAATTATAGAAGTCGTTTAGATAGTGACAATACCAGCTAGAGTGGTTTACGTGGTCTGTATGGAATTTCGGAAAAGGCTTTTGTTTGCAAAATTCTTTGAACTGGGACCACCGCTACAGTGCATGAGTCACCATAGTGGTTTTTGACTTAAGATTTGAGCCGACATTCTATTCTAAACCTACCGGATATACTGAAAGCAAGATAAATGTATTTGCCGTCATAGTTGATTATGTCATTCATTCTGTAACAGCGTTGGTAAAAGTTTACATTTAAGTTTATTATTCAAACGTATGTTAATTCTTTGTGAATGGCAAATCTATGTGTGTTCATTAGCAATAATTTAAAACAGGAATATGTTTTGGCAGATGATACATAATTGTGAAGTACATAAATTGAGTTGACACTATTGTCAGTTGTAATGCCTGAAGAATGATGCAATCAAATATTCAGCGTATCAGTAATTCTACCATAGCAGGTCTTTTTTGGTGACAAGACAAAAAAACAACATTTTTAACAAAATAGTTTCTAATGTCACATGACATGATGAAGAAAATATAAGATAAAATTAAAAATGTAGTTGTTTAACCAAATATCTTTTAAAATGCTCTTATCGTAGAAACACCCATGAGATATAAATTATTTTAACATGAAACCAAATGGAGGACAATACTAATTTTTGTTAGCCTTTTAGACACCATTTTTCTAAACAACTGTGAACTTTCAGACAATCCGTTACAATTTGTGCAGCTATACACACTTATAACAGTAACTGACATGTAAATCAATTTTAATTATAGTTATGGTCAGGATGTGGTCATTTAAAAACATAATTTTAATACCATTACATGTTTCACTTTCCATAAGAAAGGTTAAGGTTAAAACTGTTATGCATATGTCGCGCGGACACGCTATTGTGCTGAATGTTACACAATAGTAAACACGATTTAAATTTGTGCCTTTTATTGCCGTGTTTGTTAAGGATTATGCTTGAACGAATAAATAATTACTTTCTGTTTATGTGTGTTTATGTTTTTTAGTTACTTGATTACTTGTGAATGTTTTACTGACGTTTTATTCGTTTAAATTGTAAAATCTGACATTGTGGTGTTTGCCTGTCTGTACGTGGTGACAGTTCGCGATGAGCAATTCCAGAAGATGTTGAAAAATAGGAATGGTGGTGAGATTTTGTTGAATTGCCAGGTGCAACTGAGGAACAGCTATGATAAACGAACCCGTTTTGTAAGTATTGCTAACACCATGCTCTACATGTGAAACAGTATAATTTTATTGTTAAGGTCATGTACTTTTTTCTCCATACAATGGATATTATTTGGTAGATATATGGTATTGCTTTATGAGTAATTTGCTAGTTTGCTTCGAATGCTCTAAAATTAAAGTTACAGTGCAACAAAACAATTATTGCTTTATGCATGCAACGCATTAAAAAGGCGGTACCGTTTCGTTAAACCAGATGTTACATAAACCCACATCATCCATTTAAAGTCATAAATCGTTAAGTTAAGTTAAAAAGAGCAAAATGTATAATAAACTCTATAAACTATTGAATGTAATGTAATTACACTATTAGGTAGATTCAACAACTTAGAAAATGTTACTAACTTATTTAAATCAATTTTTCCCGAAACTTAGGCCAGAAGTTAATAGACACGTATGCAGACGATTTATCTGCAAATTTCCACTCACAGTTACTAACATTTAGGGAAAAAGGGCCAAAAAAACAACATCTTTAATTGAGCCCTGCTAACCCAAGATTTAATTAACAATACGTGTCAAATCAACGGGCAAAAAAGTTCTGCACTGGTTTTGTATTTAGGAATGCGTTCAAAAACGAAATAAAAACTAGTAAGAAAAGTGTGCTGTTAAAATACCCCCCATCGCAAAAAAACAGAAAAACAAGTGAACCGATTATGCCCATTCATGAACTTGTCCTTACCTTTTAAGAGATATAAGAGTATACCAAATTTCGGATCAATTGCTTCAAAATTACGGCAGTTATCGTGTACACAGACGGATAAACGGATAGACGGACAGACGGCCGAACGGACAGATAGACGGACCTAGCTAACAAATGTTGTATCAAACTCAATATACCCACATTAACCACATTAAATGTGGGGGTTTAAAAAAACAAACACTTAGCCCAATTGTTATTTATTCAATATTCTGTCTTGTGTACTACGTTTTCAGAAATAAGCACATCTATGTAACACAGCTATGTCTTTATGTAAATGATAATAAATATATGGTATTGAATTTAGAATTGTATCCGTGGAGGCCTGAGTAAGAAACAAGGGCGGTCCGCCTCAGGTGGCACATATTTTGGGGCGGAATTTTTAGGTTGGTCTCGCGAGTAGATGGGAGGTGAATAACTTACTTGTCATTGAAGAAGATCATTTCATATCGAAGGGGGATGCAGAATTTTGTGCCCGTACCTGCTCTAAAAGAACGTTGAACTTTGTTGGAGAAGCGGACAAGGGCCTCCTGAACTTTCAATATTCAAGCAAAAATGCTGGATGGAAAACTCTGTTCCAAACATTATAATAATATTATTAGAGGGAGGTTCTTATGTAGAGACCTAAATAGTTACTCAACTTTGGGACAACTTTTCAAACGAATTGTAAGAGATATCAATGTTTTCTCTTTTGCTATATATTTATTATACTTTAGTATACAAAAAAATGTGCTATACAAAACTGGAATGCAAGAAGTGGATACAGTAGGAAGTATCAGGTCCTGCGCGGAGTGCTTGTCTGAACGATGTGCCCGGTAGCTACTGTAAAAATAACCAGAAATCGAAATTTCAAAAACGCTGTGAAAATTTATTTGAGGCTAAACCAAAGTTTATATAAAAAGGTTGAAAATTGACAAAATAGCTCCTGTTTGAATTTTAAGATCGATTTTTTACAACTTTTTGCGTTTATATCGTTATAAATAATGTAATTATTTAAAAGACTTCATTATTATGAGGTTCAGCCTCCAATAAAATTTATTATCTCTAACGAAAAAAAAGAACAACTCAACCCTTTAAATGATTCAAAACCAAACGCGTATGCCAGTTTGGAGGATCATACTTCTAGAAAAATGCATTGTTGTATATTATATACTCTACAAGAAAAGGTAGAATTACTATACCTTTTAAAATTTATTTTCTATATGAGCACATCGAAATACAATAATTTACTCAACATAACCACCTAGATCAATTCCATTTCCACACGGCGCGGCGTCTAAACTTCACATTCCTATTTTACGCCTTTACCGAAAGAACATTATTGAAAGAACTCATGAGACTCCGCCAATAAATTTCGACCGGAGAATACCATACGATATAAAAATGTTAAAATCACAAGAATAAGAAAGCGCCTCAGCGCCATATTTTATACACGTATTTTTTTTTTATTTTTTCCCACCGATTACATGCGAACTTCCCTTAAGATTTTTATAATAATAACCCGTAACGCCAGTGGTGAACGAAGCTTTTCCAAACAAATATTTATAAAAAACTATCTTCGTTCAACAACGACCGATTTAGGATTGCGAAATCTAGCAAATCTAAGGAGAAACAGCTAACAGATAATATAGTGACCATGTCATTCAAGATTTTTCGAATAAAGTAGCACGGAAGATAAATTTAAAAACACCCTTACATTTTATATACATTATTATATATTTTATTTGAGCAATCGGTTTAAACAAAAGAAATTAAATTATTGTTTATTTATTTTGAATGACTTGAAAAGGGCGGCAAGAGCCGTAGGTACGGCACTGCGTATATCGAATCGAATCTATATGCTGACATATTAAGCAAAATTGTGGCAAAATTAGAGGATCGTTTTTATGCTGACCATTATTATCTAATGTTGTCCAGTTTTCATTTAGTTTTGAAGATATCAACTAAAAACTTACTAAGAACTATCAACTTTTTTCTTTTATCTATATTGTAATATATTCTGAGAGCGTAATTTGATTTAAGATAATTTAAAGATGAGGGAGAATCTATGACAACTTGTTTTTTATGCGCCCACCTAGAACTGGAACGATTATTCTTTGTTTGAAGCAAAAGTTTGATAGTTTGGTTACCATTACTATTGTTTGATAAATCATATCGACAAATTTTTCGATCACGACTTTTCAAAATGTCATCTAAAAACGATAACAGTATTTTTAACTTAATTTAAAACAATATTTCTAGGTCAAACTTAATTAATATTACTTACATATTTATAATTTTAAAGAAAAAATAATATGCTTTTAATGCAGGTGTTATGAACTGAAATGTCAAGAAGCGCATTCTATACATTTTATTGCAGTAATTTTCTCAAAAACTAGAGACGATTCACTAAATATCCGACCCGAATCTACAAAAATACAAATGTATTTTGTATGACCCGGAATGAGTTGCCTTCCTTGCACTATTTTTTGTTGTTATATTAATCTAATGTTGAATTTAATATATTAATTCGGAAGTTACCCTCACCATTATTTAACCTTTGATCATCACATAATTCATCAAACTGACGTTTTAGTTTCCGTATCCTTTTATTTGCAAGTTTAATCTCTATATTCCACAATTTTGCTAAATTTGCTGCTGTCGTTAACGCCGATTGAAATGCGTTTGTCAATTTGACCAAATTTTCATACGCTATATGTAACAACGGCCTGTAATAATTTTGAAATCGCGTTTAATAATGACAAAATGTCTGTTTGAATAAACATATGACACACCGTTTCAGAGCATTCCATTTTCTTTTGAATATATATTGCATCGTTTCGCTCAAACATATAATAGTATATTTTTTGATGAGCACATAATTAAGGATATAAATCGCGAGCATGAAGTTTACACGCGTGACGCGAGCCGTAGGCGAGCGTGTAATCATGCATGTGTGCGTCAAATATGTACGACGTTTTATCTACGACTCATAAATTCCATTTTATGCAAAATATTTTAAATGTATTTGTCAATGAGGGCAGTTTGACAGTTCGCCTCGAACTGTCAAATAACTGTCATCCACGTAGGTTTTGGCAGACTTTGACACTAGCGTTGTATAATGATGACGGTTCGTTCAAATAATGAGGTCATTATTTGAACGTACTGTCATTATTATACAACGCTAGTGTCATTATAATCATTGGCGCGTATAATGGTGGGGATTATATAGTCATATAGATACGTATGCAATGAACTTGTTATATGTGAGACGTAGATAAAAAGTATTAAAAGTCTTGTTAGTGCGCATAAACAGAACGCAAAAACAAAATTCAGTTTAAGAAAAAATGCCTGCCAGTGTATTTTAATTTTAAATTTTTTTGAAATTTAACTAAAAAAAAAATTATACCAAATTTAGCATAGCTTCCATGTGAGTGGAGGGCCCATTGCCTCTGTTCGCACACGGGCCCTCTCACTCTTAGTTATGCGACTGTGGCTCACACTTTATTATTAATAAAAGTATCCTATTTTGTCTTCTCTGTAGATACAGAGAAATGTACGGACAGTTTTGTTTTATGTTTACGTTACAACAGCTTCATTAACAAGACTTACAAGACATTAATGTGCCTTAGCCACGCTAAAACTTTTAAAATATCACCACCACGATCACAGTACGCTCGCATGAATAAACAGCCCGGATAAGGGGGACGTATTTCCGGTCGAGACGGTCCGACAATTTGCTGCATTCCCGGACAGATTTCGATCTGGCTGAGGTCGGCCCTTGTCCAACCAAGGCCGCCGCCGGCCGCGTTAAAACCGACAGGACGAATATCTTCTCCTTAACGCTCAAGATCCACGTCGGACGCTACAGAAGAAGTACACAAAGGACCCCGCTTACGCAGAGAGAGAGATCCTCTGGAATGCGGCGTATTTCGTGGTATTGAACCTCCACGTAGAAGTAGTTAGTACCTTTCGTACCGTTGGCTGGTTGCATGCGAGGCCACCCGAAATATTCCACGCCCTTAGGGCGTACGGACTACGGAGCAACGCTGGGAGGTCAACAAACTCCTTACGCTTCCTACTGCTTTCGTATCGTAACGTTCATCGCGAGTTGAGGATGGTATCTGTATGGTTGTGCAGACTGGAGACCAAGCGGTTTCTTTTCGTGGTGATTATAGTGTTAGTATTGGTCACGACATTCAATTTTGGTAATATTTAGGATGAAAGGAGCGGGAAAAGCTCGAGAGAGGTAGTAAAAGTGATAATGCTACCCCTACATTTGATAATTTTTCCTCTTTAAGCACCACGATGCTAACTTGTCCGATAAAAATTCAATTTAAAAAGTGTATATTTATAATTCAGTACCGAAAGGAAGAAGTACTATTTTCTTATCCAACTTCTGTGGAAGCTATTACCGACGAGAATCAAGAGAATTTTGGCAAAAACCTAAAAAAAACGATTTTTTTTCGAAAGTACATTATGGACATCATCGGATTCATGACGAAAAACTATACACCTTATTTAAAAAAAATTTAAAATCAAATCTGGTGTCCATAAGACAAACGTTAGTTGGCTATAGCTTCTCCACCAACTTAAAAGTTGCTATTGAATCCCTCGTTGTAACTTGTTTGAACAATGTACAATGGTCTAGTTTAGGCCAATTCGGGAGTTATTATATAGAGCAGAGTTTCCCAACCTTTTTACTCTTGCGTAACTCGTTAAATTGGGTTGGTTAGAACCTGGCGGACCCCCAACAAAAGAAATATACAGTAGCGTTTCTGAGGCATTTCGAGAATTTTTTTTGCGAAGAGAAAAACGTTTAACGCAGTTTTTCAAGTAACCAGATACAAGTCTGTAAAGAAACGCAGTTCAATGATTGATTCCTGTGAAATTAAAGTACTTCTCCCGTAAACTTTAAAAAATGCCCTGTATAATTACGGCTGTACTGTTGTAATTTCACAGGAAAATATATTTGGAATATTTTATTCTGTAAAAACAATACAGAAATATAGCTGGTATCCAATAAACAGTTACCTCTTGCTTTACAGTTTTTTTTGTAGTTTATTACATCCACTTTCTGTAATATTCTGTGATATTTTTCTCTAGGAATAAAGTTATTTGTTCTTTTTAGTTCCTTCAAGTATTACCAAAGGAAGGAAAAGGTAAATACAAATCAAACAATGCGAAAACGAAGAATACAAAAACGTACTTGTTACAAATAATTAAATAAATAAATTCATTAAAAAAATTAAAACAGTTAATTGTAAGTAATATTGTCAATTGAAGTTAATGAATAGTCAAGAATGTTGCTCGTTGGATGTTATATCGATATAATAGTGGTTTATTCGGCTAGAAGGGCCTCAAATCAAAATTGTTTATGGATTGAATTGTTTATTTGTTACCGCCACCGCTATTTGTTACTATTTTTACGCGGACCCCTGACGACATCTCGCGGAACCCCGGTTGAGAAACGTTGATATGGAGGGTGTATTCTAGATTGATACTGTTTTAAGATTCTAAGATTTAAGAGTCAACAAAAGTCATTTAGCAAAGTATAATTTCTATGAAAGAGTCATCAACAAAAACCTGAAATCGTGTTTTCAATTTCTAACCTAGATACTATTGGTTCGTAATCCATTGGTGCAACTGGTTTTAAAATAATTTTTAATATTGGTTGAATATAATTGTCAGTTTTTAGTCATAATATAGGTGTGGGATTGTAAGTGTGTTTTAATAACCCACATGAGCCATTATTTGAAACTGAAATACACTTTTCATTTTATACCATTTAAGCTAAATTTATACATTTAAGATTATATAAGAGTTAGAAACAACGTTAAACCAAAATTATGACAGTTACTTGAGATTATTGGGAGTAAAATTTAAATTTTTCATGTTGCACGTTAAATTGCATTTTCATCATCAAAACAGATCAAAACAGGCACCAGCGTACAATTTAGTTTGGTAAAATATGTGTCAAGTTTGTTTGGAGTGTATTCTCTTTTTATTTTTTATATTATTATCTTTCTGCAATAATATTTAATTGGATGCGATAAAATTTTATTGCAATTAACACTGACTGGGTTGGCGCCTTTCTGAAAACGCCTTTCTGGGATCTGCCAAACCAATACATTTTGAGCAAACTGTCACAACATGTTTTCAAACAAAACACGCGAATCTTGAACCTAATGGTATTATTCAACACATTTCACTTAAAAATGTCTTCAATGTTTGTTTTGTTTTATCAGAAAAACTTTTTTTTCAAACAAAACACGGTATCTTTAACCCAATACTATTATTCCACACATTTCTCTTAAAAATGTCTTGAATGTTTGTTTTGTTTTATCATAAGAATCCTCGACTTGGCTTGAAGCTGAAAAAGCTTAAATGCTGGTTTAGCTTGACGCTTGTGAGTATTGGACAAACTACAAAATGACAAACAGTCCAGCGCAACGCTGTATCTGGTTTTCCTTTTCTACTCGAATGTCTTATACATCCATTGATCTTTTTAGTTGTTCTTGTGGATGTCATCAAAACTCGACAACAAATGGTAATTTTTTTATCTCCCGTATTGATAATGTTCAGGGTATAGACTTCAGCCGCTATAAATTCATAACAATTTTAGACAACTACGTGATAGGAATCTTTGGAGGTCGGGTTTGCAACGCAATCTATCAATATCGACTTTGCACCTTGTTTAAAAAGTTTTCCACTACTATCAATATTAACAGTTTGAACATCATTAAGTCCCGAGTATGATTTTCAGGTTAGGCATGATGATAATTCCTTATACGATCTACAGAATTCTAAAGTAAGTACCATACATACACTAACTTACAGTTCAAACTAGAAGTTGGTATTATCAGCATTGCTTCTATCTTGTTCCTTTCGAAAACGTCCATTATTTCGTCAATTAAACGATTTTGTCCTTTGAGAGTTTAAAACGCAACTAGGTACTGACTAATGATTCATTTTAAAATTATACTGTATTTAATTCAGCAACTTAAGTGACCCTCAGAGAAACAATTGCCCTCTTTGTACCTTTTAGTACCCAACACATCATTTATAATAATCTCAATTTCTTGTAATGCTATGTATGACACATAAATCTGCTCCAAGACATTTTCAGATTGATTGCCATACATTTAATGGCAAAACCATAACATTTACTTCAAATTTTGTAATTAACATTCGATCACTTACATAGTGTGGTGCGTTATGGGGTGGTATTAGCACCCCAGGTGGGTGTTGAGGCGATATGATGACGTGCCTAAGGGTGCCTGTCTCATCCACTATTTGTTGGACCACATGTCCTGGAGGAACTTGTACTGGCATTGCCACAGGAGGCGAGGAATTCGTCGATACCATTGGAACTGTTACCGGACCTGAAAAGAATAATAATTTGAAATTGACGAAAAATATATGAAGAATAAAGAATAAAAAATAATTTTCTGTAAATTAGTGAACTCTATGTGTTGAGTCTTAGTCTTAGTTCCTAGTTGGGTGTTCTACAACTTCCCATGGCACACCCCAAAACGCGAAATATCGGCAATTTGCATCGGAATGAAGATACAGTAAAAAATTTCTAAAGTTGTTGAGAATAAAAAATTACCTAACATACCGAGTGTCATTAAAATAGTAACATGTTTACTTTCATCATTAAAACATGGAATTTGTAATTATAAACAACTTTACTTAGTACCTTTTTAACAAATTTTTATTCCGCAGCAAACTAGGTATCGAACACCCGCATCTTTGCGTGGTACCATTTAATGTCTGGAAAGAACGAATGTGAATCAAACTTAATTTTTGTGTACCCATTTCAGCCAGTTTAGGTTTACTTTAATTTTCTACAGTGAATTTAAATGTAAAACGTTTCAGAACAAGACTAATTTGATTCTAAAAACGCTATCCTATGATACCTGACTTCACATGTACGCTATTTCTAAAATCAACTAAAGAAGCGAATGATAATTAACCCAGGTGAGGATAATTGTTGGAAAAAACACCTCCGCTTGGATTTGAACCAGGAACGCTCCAATTTCCGGTTGACAGCTCTCCCAGTTGAACTACAGACGCTGTGGAAATTTATAGGTTTCATTTGTCACTTCAAGACTTGCAATCCGAGTTTCGAATTAAATAAACCCGTCGTGAAACCTATTGGGGACAGATGTAAGTTTGGTAACTAGGAATCGCTAAATGTTTATTGCAAAACAACTCATACAGATGAATAAATTCAAGGGAAAATGGTTACTACGTAAACTCGTCAGTAATGTAGAATCACACTTCCATCTAGCCCCAATAGATGTCACGACGGGTTTGCTTAATTCGAAACTCGGATTGCAAGTCTTGAAGTGACAAATAAAACCCATAAGTTTTCACAGCCTCTGTAGGCCAACTGGGAGAGCTGTCACCCGGAAATTGGAGGGTTCCTGGTTCAAATCCAGGCGGAGGTGTTTTTTCCAAAAAAATTATCCTCACCTGGGTTAATTATCATTCGCTTCTTTAGTTGATTCTACATTACTGACGAGTATACGTAATGACCATTTTCCCTTGAATTTATTCATCTGTATGAGCTGTTTAGCAATAAATATGTAGCGATTCCTTGTTACCAAACTTCCATCTAGCCCCAATAGGTGTCACGACGGGTTTGTTTAATTCGAAACTCGGATTGCAAGTCTTGAAGTGACAAATAAAATCCATAAATTTTCACAGCCTCTGTAGGTCAACTGGGAGAGCTGTTTTTTCCAAAAATTATCCTCACCTGGATTAATTAGCATTCGCTTCTTTAGTTGATTCTACATTACTGACGAGGTTACGTAATAACCATTATCTCTTGACGCTATTTCTAAAGTTAGCACCTTCTTCCGAGGTCTCTTTAACTATCTGCGGACTAATGTTTACTAATGTTTTGTATTCAATAAAAAATGAAACGTATCCTAGATTCAGAAAAAAATATAAGCTGATACATAACCGACTAACCAAAAAGCGTCAATCGAAAAAACTTCGAAGTTCTGGCTCGTTACAGAAAAAAACACATATTTTTGTGTACAGGTATATCTAAAAAAAGAGACCAATCAAATTGAAAACTGGGACAGATCCTATGCTTTAATTCAAATATCATGACAACTTGAGCATAACTGTGCTAATTACATTTTCCGCATTATTTTGGTTTTAACAAAATCGCAAAATACAATCATTGTCGTACATAATTGTATGTACCTAAAAAATGCAAGTTCTACGTGTACGTCGTGATTATATTTATATAATATGTAAAAGACAAAAGAATTTTTTTCATATTCCACAAAAAAAAAAACATTCAAATCAGTGTCAGATGGGCGGCATTTTTCGCATTTGACACGTAAATTTAATCGCGATGTGAAGCCAAGTGAATGAATATAATTTTATGATAGAGTGCATGAGTATACACTGCATATCCGGGCAAAGCCGCCATTCGATAAGCCAGCATGCATAGAATTTATGAACGGAACAAGTAAGGAAGTGTGATCAGCTGGAGTGGAGATACCAGTAGCGCAGGAAAGTTAAACATAACCTCAATAAACTCCCGCGTTCGTCATGGCGTTGAACCCACTTAAAAGAAGAAGAACAGATCTAAGTAGTAGTCACTGGTTTCTTTTGCCTTTGGAATGATTTCATAGGATCGAGTGACTAGACTCTTAAAGTATCCGTTGTTTTTCAGTAACAACTTAAACTATGCAGTAGCAAGCGTGATATGAATATTAAACAGCAAATCTCTAAGCGCTTATTTAAATCATGTTTAGCCGCACACAATAACGATAACGGCCATATCAACGAGCAAACAATACGTATAGTATAGTGTTTCGATAATATCGGAACAAATTCCAACTCTATCAACATGAAAATATACAGAAAGATAAAGTCACACTGTAATGCATCGGACCGCCATTTTTTGTTTGCTTAATTACCTGTACCGGTGTTAAGGAATTATATATGATAAAATTATAGTGGTGTGATGATAACATATTATATTAATCATTATTCCCATACCTCCTTCCCAAAGCTCCTATAAGACGCGACACCCACAAAAAGAACCAATTTTCGAGAGTGAGATAGAGGGCCAAATAATAGAGAGTCAAAAAAGAAACCACGTTCATCCTAATATTAAAACGGTTGCCATTAACTCCTTTCAAAGACGATAAATAACAAAAAGTTTCAAACACAAGTTATTTAGTTTCAAAATGGCCATCGTATGACACCAGACAACTACTTCCACAATGATGTTTCTAAACCCCTACGTATACCCTTTCAACACTTTACCCTGTTTTATTAATACCATACACATAGAACAACAATTAGTATTTTTTTGGACAATAATGTATGTTGTCGTCTTTCAAGTGCTTATATAATAGTAATAACAACAATTTTGCATTTTGTCCTCGATGACCCCTACCGCAGAACATTCTCGAATATGTCAGCATTTTTCCTATTTCTAATCATTGCCACACGTTAATTCGGTAAATTCAAATATTTTTTTTATTTACCAGCAGAATTTACCACTGTAGAAAGGCGATATTTGTTGGAATTAACTCGAGTTATTGTGAGATACGGTTAAAACCGAAAATTGACACATTGAAATGTTATTGGATGCTCCACATAAATTCTTTTTACAATAATAAACAGAAGAAAGAATTTTCATAGTACATTGACCTGGCGCGATGAACACGACTACCATATTAATAACTCCTACCATATTAATAAACATTAGCAAGGCAACAATATTAGTTGAAAATCACACACAATTATCACACATTCTAGGATAAGAGCTAAATAATTCAGAAATAATTTATAACAACTAATACAAATTATTAACAACTCAACAATAAACGATAGAAAAGTAAAACAATAGTGAATATCGAGAAAGTGCCTCCTTAAATCTGAAAATACACTCCAAAACAGTTTATGTATTTTCTTAAGTTTTCTCACAACGATAACAGCTATAGAGAATTTGAGTTTGGGGAACTATATAGGGTGTAATTTCGACGTATTAATTTTTTGTTCATTTTTATGCTCGTTCTGATTTCTTTTAGAATAACAACTAACAAATAAATACGAATGCTACAAATAAAATATAATTCAAAAGGTTTAATTGGAGTGATAACAATTGTTTTATGGTCACTGTGGTTATAGTATATTATAATACAAATTTTTAAAGGCAAAACTTGGCGCACGAGTTGCTTTGGGCACGACGAGCGTAGCGAGGAGTAACCAAATGGAACGCGTGCGCCAATACGTCTTGTAAAACGGGTGTTATATGCATTTTTCTACTTTGCGACATTAATTTTACAGAAATTTCGAAAATTACGGTTGTCGTCTTACAATCTAGAGTAGTTTTATCTTCAAGAGTCTCTAGTTGTGGCAAAACTGACGAATACGGTTGCGGTGAGCCAATACCAAATGACTGTGACTGATGTCAGCATTATTTGACGGTTGCCATCGATATCACCAATCATGGAAAACCAAAACATTTCTGGTTTTGGTGAAAATTTTGCTCTGGGCTATTCTATTCCCAGTTTGGAAAACACGTTACACATAAAAGAGTGACTAAAGTATTGCAGTTTATTCGTCTGTAAGCAGGGCCGGCCCTAGCATTTTTGCCGCCGTAGGCAAATCTCAATAGTGCCGCCCCCCTAATTCCAAAACGATTTATACAAGAAAACAGATTTATATCAAAAACATGATCCAGTCAACACTAACACAATATTTACGAAATTTATATGTATTAAAAACACAACCTTTGGAGATTATACTAGTGCAAACAATACTTTTAAAACAACACAGAAAAAACAATACAAGTACAATATACAAAGTTTAACCCTAAATTAAAATAACCTCTTTGGAACCTTTTTTTCTGCAAAATCGCGAAGCCTTCATTGCTAACCCATTAAGACAATTTTAAGTAGACATGGTTCTTAATTACTTTCTTTATTATATTTAGTTTAACAAACTGTCTATCGCCCGTTCCGGTAGCAACAGTTACAGGCAGGGTTAGAAAAATCTGCTAAGTTTGTTTAAATTTGGCCCAATGTTAAGGGAGGTAATGAATTTAAAAACGTCAACTGGACCTTCTGGAAACAAGGTCTATGGACGAAAAATCATTTAACATCATAACTAATACGACCGACTACGAAAATAGTAGGTACCAACAATACCATCAAAATGTTTACGGAATGAAGATATCATTATTGAAATTTATTAAAAATTCTGTGAAATTTGTCATGAAATACTTGGATCAAATACCTCCGAAAGCTTAACGTTAAGCTATTAAGCTTAACAGAACAAAATGTACAACATAATAAAGATGAAAAGAATTACTAGGGGTAGAGAGACGTAGATTTGGGAGAAGGTTAAAAACGGGTTTTCAGAACCGAAATATTATATCAATATCAACACTGTTAAGTCATCTGTCATCAGCAAACTTCTGTCGTTTTTGACAGAATAGATATTGACATAATATCTCCGTTCCTTACATTTTTCTAAATCTAAATCTTTCAATATTTTTAAGTAATTCTGTGTTTATCATGTACCCTAATCTTCATCAAAATTTTATCTTTAATATGATGTATAATTTGTTCTGCTAAGAGTAATATTTTCGGAGATATTGATGCAAGGCATTTCATGGCGAATTTTTTAATCACTGATAGTTTTTAATTCATTTCAATAATAATATCATCAAAGACTCAGCAACATTTTGATATTATTCTTATAGACGGGAAAATTATGTGTCTACCCAAATAAAAATTAACTAGATTACCATTTCGACAGCAAATTCTAAACTGTTAGGATGGAGGAATCGCCAACTTTTAAAGCGGTTTTTATATTTTTGGAATGTGCCAGTAATTCATTGTTTCTTATAATATTTTTGTGGATATCGTTTAAAAACTGAAAAGGGCCGTTAGGACTATTTTATATTTGTTACTACAGTACACTTTCATATTATTCATATTATTTTTTATTTCGTTAGCTAACTTTTCAGCTTCTATGATAACGTTGTCAAATATATCTGATCTTAAGTCTTTATAAAAGTTAAAGAGCTATCATATTTAAGTATGTCTCGCCTGTCAATTCCAATTGTATTTGATTGTATTTTACTATTCCTTTATTTTCTAGATCAGGCAATATTTTAGAGCGTTTTTTATTGAAGCCCCTAAACTTAGCCGACGTAGGCAGTTGCCTACCTTGCCTACCGCCTAGGGCCGGCCCTGCTGTAAGCCATTTCGCTGCGTCGGTTGTTGCATAATCACTTGCATGAGTTTTCTTTTGTCAACTTACAAAAAGCATAGATTTCATAGTTACGTGTACAAAAGTGTACAAAATTCGGCAGTAATTAGCGTTTATATGGCACTGATGACTGATCAAGACTGGCCTTTAAACATTAATATTCAAATGGGTCGAATAAACAGACGCCGAATGAGAACGTTAGTGTTAGTAGGTAAAATATTTCTACGAATAAATTTCCTGAATTAAAAAACGCTATTAAAATAGTTCATAGAACCGAACGAGTCACGATTTGAGTTCGGTGACAGGTATGTTCGGTACAGACGTTAGTCGAACGTTTTAGAAAGTTAGCCAGCAGGAGAAGAGAATGTGTATCCCTGGTCAGAGTTGGCGACGTGTGACGTCGCCAATTGGAAAAGTTTAGAAGTTCGCAGACGCGGATATAACGAGAGTTCGGTCGGTATTAAAGAGCACGGCCGGAGGATCTCAAAAGCGGCGAGGAAAGTTTCTCGTTACAGCGCAATGTCTACAGATTTGCGGTTTCCTTTTAATTTGCGCGATTTCTACTAATTCCGGCAGCGGTTGACAGTCGGCTAAAAATAAATACGATTACTGACAGATGTTCCTGTTCACTCTGCGATTGATGTTTTGTAAATGTTGATAGCGTTATAAATTCATTATTGGCTACAGGATTGGTGACGATTTGAGCAAATCGATGACAGAAATATACCGAAATTTATTACATTACATAGTCAAGTCTCTAATAGATATAAATTTGCAGCGAGAAAATTGAGGTAACAATTTTTAAATAAACATATCTGATGTGGCCAGGCACATGACTTTATCATACTATACACCAGTGCCTCGCCATGGCAGTCTCGACGCATCTGGGTGTTGAATTCGCGTTCAACGCAAGCGCTGATATTCTGACAATACCAAATATCTGTCAAATCCTATAATAAAATTATAAACCCCTAACCACAACAAGTACTTTAGAACCTAAATACGTATTTCAGCAACTATGTTGCCATCTTCAGTAGAACCTAAAAAGAGGAAAAGAGAGATTAGCACTTCATAGTATCTTTACTGGATATTGTCCAAGCAAATCACTAGTGGAAGTGCCAAATCCTGGCAAACTAGTTTTAATGCAGAGACGAGCGATCTCGATTAAAGAGAATTTGCTCATGCAGCTAAGCTATTAATTGTACTAAAAATGTCATAGACATAAATTATACAAAATTTCCTCTACTTTAGTTTGTTACCTAACTAATTTGGCGACATTACTGAAATGGCAGCTCATTTGCAAAATCGTTGAAAAATGATAAGAACAGTAAACCTCCAGTTCCTTTGGACCCTTTTGAAGAAAACTTCTTTCAGCTCTTAGTTTAGTCATGAAACTTCTAAATATGTTCCTTGCCGAATCTAAATATGAAGTTTCTTCACGATAGCTTTAGTAGTTTCTCCGGAATCGTCGCAACAAAAAACGGGTACACACATAGACATACGCACAGACAGAAAATTTCTTTCGGCGCAGGATTGCAATACTTCGTCATACTACGTATGATAAAGTAAAGAGTATCATATGTCAACAACTGAAAACTTACTTTCGTTGATAGGGCAGGGCTTAAATCATAAATACTATTCAAAAGTGTTCAGCACCAAATTTCAGTTAAAAGTATATCAACTCGCAGAGTTATTGGAAAAACAAAATCGGAAAATTAATTTGCTTTTTATTAAAATTTCTTATTTTTTTGTTGGCGTGTTGTACCTATTCCCATGAAATCTGTTCCAATTATTATAAATCTCCATTGGCTATTCTTCTTTCTTCAACAAATGTTTCTTCATTCTGTTCCTTTTTCCGCAATTACTCAGTAATTACTGACATGAATGTTTTTTGTGAAGATCTTTAATATACATTCAAATTCCTTCCTTCTACAAATTTCACAACAAAATAATCGTTTTTTAAGTAGGTACTACCATATATGAAATTTAATGTGCAAACGTCAATTGTTTTAGATTATGACTTCATGGACACTATTTTTAATGGAAATAGTATCTTTTATTTTAATAGATCGTTTAATTGTCTTATTAGTAATATTTATGGCCTTGAAACAGGAAATTTTCTAGAAAGAAACGGTTGAAAATTGTTGTTACTTTCATATTGCTTGTCACAGGCCTCGGTAGCTCAACGGTAGAGCAATGCCCCGGCAAGGGAGAAGACCCTGGTTCGAATCCAGGCTGAGACCGTATCTTTTAATTAATTTTAAAATTACTTCTCACCTGTGTTCTCTTTCGTCATTATTCCATATATACATTATATTTAAACCGACTAAACTAGTTTGTTACTTTCATGAACGCGCCCTCACACCACTTAGAGCCGGTATTATAAACATCAAATATAATTTTACTAGCGAATAGGATTTTGCAATTGGACTTGTTTATAGTGGAAAAAAATACTTTGATAGTAGAATTGTATTCGACGTTTATAATACCGGCTCGCTATAAATGTTTTAAAACCATTTGCGAATAAACTTCGAAACGTACAAAGATTAAGGTTTACTGTGAGATTCATTTGGGGTTCCTAGAACATAGGCCTCTTTTGGTATGATTTGGCAATAATTATCAAATCCCGTTTTTTTTACATTTAACCTCACTTTTTTCGGAAACTTTGCTCGATAGAATTCTTGCTGCTTACATTGTTTTTCAGGGAAAATAATTCTACACAAAACGGAATTTCATATTGAATTCACAAAATCCATGTGCCCTGGAGTTCTGGGACAATGTTTGACAATTTTCAATTATTTTCTTCTCGAGAATTTTCTTGTGTAAGGCCATAACATGACAATTAAAAGATCTACAAAAGTCAATACGAAATGATTTTCTATAATAAGAAATGATGAAGTCGTTTAATAAGTAAGTAACATTCCATGGGCGGTAATTGATTTTTTACAAAAATGTGTAGTAATTTTAATAATTTAGGTATCTACTAATCGTAGATTTTCTAATGTTTTCATTCTTTACGCGTTCACAGTATCCGGAATTATTTAGTTTACTACATGACAGTTTTGTTAGAGTTAAACCTGATTCGATGCGCTTGAGGACAAAATAAAATTTATCACTCGGGCACTCATTGTGCGACAGTTAGTATTTGTTTTTTTGCCGGCCCACTTAACACGTTTATGGTCTTATGCCATGATTTAGATGGTTTTACCCGGTCAACTTCGTTCTAGAACTAAAACCAGTGCTGACGAAGATCATTAGATTATCAATAAATGAGTTAGAATTTTTATCAGTACAATCGACGGAAACCTCCATACTTCTTAAGCTTAAATAGGGACAGGAGACAAATGGGTTGGCGGGTCACCTTCAAAGAATGGACGAAATCAAGAACAAACTTTAAACTTTTTTTTATTTCTTGTAGTAGGTAATCCATATTCAAAGGTTGAAGTGTAACGGGAAACATTCTAGAAAACTTCTTAATCCTTTGATTGTTTATTTAATATTAATCGGTACCGGTTTCGACTGTATGAGTCATCCCCAGCTTAAATGGTCAAAGTATTCACATCAAGTTACAAACAATTGTTAAACTGTTTTTGGAACACAAAAAACATCAATACACCAAAACTAAATTTTAAACTAAACCATAACACAAAATACACGTGTCTGTTGTAACATACATAGCCAGAGCGGAGACTTTTTTATTTGGTCGGAAAAAATTTGAAGGTAAGGGAACAATGACACGAGGACGTTGCAAAGAAGAAAAAATATTGGTACAAATTTGTGCACGAATATGAGAAATTTGATATTGTACGCGTTTTGCCAGAATGAAACATTGACGAAAAAAAAAAAAAATAGTACTGAATAATTGGAATTTCAGGCGTTGCAAAAAATAGTACAATTATTCTTCCTATCTTTATCACAGCATAGTAATAAAAATGCCTAAATATAAACCAGGTGTTCTATTCTCGAACATCCGAGAACCTTGACGCTTGTAGTGTTATTTTTTTTTTTCTGTTTTACGTCCGCATGTTTCCTTTTTCAGTTCCGGTGGCACGGCTTTGGCGTAACTCGGCTATCTATAGCCCAAGTAGCACTATATTTAGGGTCGTTGGAGTTCGCGATTCCGAATTTATTTTGGTAGTCGAGTCGGCCCGGTTTTCAACTTTTGCCTCTGCGTTCCCCTCGCACTAACAGATGTAAACAGTCTTTGTGTTGTCCCGTCCTACATTTCGTAGCCGCCTTATTTTACTATGGGCGTTTGCCGTGCCGGACTTCCGAAGTTCTTTGATTGCCGTCAATTTATTGGCACGTGGTGCCGGCCTTTGCCCCTCGCATGTAGGTGATTCACTTGTTTACATTCTGGCTAAGACACGGCGCTAGAGTAAATGTTTGGCCGAGGTGTCTCTAAATTTTAAATACCGCTTGCCAAGGATCGGAGTAAACGAAAGTTTACGCGGAAAAATGAAACCGCAGAGAAATGCTGTGTCAAGTCTAAAAATAATCCATAATTTACTGATACCACAACGCGTTTATTCGTAGTAACTGTCCGTTTTGATACAAATATTCACTCGTTTCGAAACATAAGGCAAGCAACAAACTTACACAAAACAAGTTACCAAAATTGCAAACAAAAATAACATCTACCAGGTCTTACAATTGCCATGAACGAACACACATGTATAATATGAGAATATGTCACACTTTTTCATGAAGGAAATGGGAACACGAGGATGAAACAGTTCAACATACTATTAACAGTATCAACAACCCATCCAACAGGATGCTGGGAGATAGCTTTGGTTGATGGTGTTTCCGAAGAAGGAAGCACAAGGGACACACTCGGTGCAGAAACATGATCAGTGGCCACCTACCTTGACTACACTGCAAAAGGCGAAGCGCTGCTACTGTATATTATGCCATAAAACTTGAAAATAAGAATAATCAACATTCATTTACCAGGGTGGAATAGTGGAAAGAAATTAAAATTATTCATCAGGACGAAATATTTAGGAATGCTAAAAACGCTACATAGTTTGCTATCTTTCTAATTGTTATTCAGTGCATATTGTTCCAGATGACTCAAATATATGACAACATTACTGAACTTGCTTTATTTTGCAGGGACACATTCATAAAATATGTATTAATGTAAAGTTACATGATTTTATTGGTAAATTCCGTCAGACAATACTTTTATTTTGTTTTCACTATTATTTGACTATTTTTTGAATTTAGAAATGAAAGCATTTCACTGATTTCACATTACGTATTTGGTCAAAAATATGATAGTGATTACCGTAGTCACCATAAAAAATCAAACAGAACAACCGATTCTGGTTTCTTTTGTAGAATCTCAATCTGAAGTAAAAAAATTTGAATTGTATCTAGTTTTTGAGAAAAAAACGTGTGTTTCCGTTATTTTGCATTGAAATTCACAAACGCTAGGAAAAAGGTACTAAATCAGTCACTAGTTCGTTTTCTTTGATTATTAGCCAGTCAAATCAATTATCTTCAATTGTCGTGTTTTTAACAAATTGAGTGTTTGGAAATGTGTGATTTTTTTCGTATTAAGCTAATAATTGTGACAACCATATCTATGACAGTTCTGAGATGATTTTAATTTCGGATTTTTATGCAATATTTGCATTATTTCGAACTGATTCTCACAGCAACAACTGACTGAAATCACAAATTCTGCTTTCAGATTTCAGCAGAAAAGCTATCGTAGAATCAGTTGCCATTATTTGGAATTATTTAATTGTTAACCAGCCTAATCACTTAGCTTCAATTATTGTATGTATTTTTGACAATTTAAATATAAGGAAATCTGTGAAGTTTTCATATCTACTCTCAAAAGTGTATAGATTATTTTTTTGTATTAAGCTAATAATTGTAACCATATTTATGATAGTGCTCTTCATCTTTCCTGTTTTTCTTGTTTAGGCAGGGAAAAAGCTTTGCACATTATATGATGAAGTAATGCACGTGGCACGGACGCTGTCACTATCATTCGTTCGCGTTAAAGAACTTACTAGGGACCTGAATTCTCTCAGTTCGACAAAATTACTGGGCGTGTAAAACATCAAGAAAGCCTTGATAAAATTGGTGGATTTTAATTAACATTTTACTAAGTTCATTTGCAAAAAAATGAATTTTTAGTATGATTCTTACAATAGCTTAGAATAAAATGTTGAGTACAAAAAAAGAAACAGTTGTAGTTTAAATTTTAGCGAGCTTCAGATTAGTTATTTAGTACATAGAATTTGCATCAAATATTATTAGTGAGAAAATTAACCTTTATGTTATTAAGAAGTTGCCTAAATCGAAATACATTTTTGGGCATATACAAAGATTACGAAGTACACCCTTCACATTGTAGTGTCGTGGAAGAAGATTCTTTTCCAGAATCTTTAATATCGTAAATATAATGTTTGATACCTCCTGCAAACGTTTAGAAGATACAAATTGGATTCTAGAAAATCTACCCACCATGATGTTTGGCATAAATAATCACCAGCGTTGAAAGCTGTTTTTACCGTAATGCTTGGATTAATAAACAATATACTCGAATCTAGGCCGACATGTTTAAACTAGGTATCACCGAAATGCACTAATCAAACGGAAACGCGTTACTAAAGACCCTCAATATCCCAAACCAATTAGTATATCTAATCATCAGTTAACAGAACTATGCGTTTAGTTTAAGCATCAATTAGTTGCAATGCATTTAGCCCCGTTCTTTTTTTGTAAGATTAGTACAAATTGGAATGTTGTGTAAGCGCCGTCAACTATTAAGTGGTTGAACGTCATGTAGTGAAACTTGATATTTTATTGCGACGGTTTAGAATGAGTGATTATTAGACACATAGGGATGACCATTGGTCGTCCTAACCGTCTGACGTATAAATAACAACGTACAATTTCCTTACGTAAAAAAGAATATTTTTTTATACGTCTTCCCCACTCTCGCGAGACATAGCGAGTGGACGAGTGGTATTCACGCGAGAGTGGGGGGGTAAATCACGCGTTCGGCGTGTGTCTCGCCATAAACCGCTTTATTTATTCGCGTTCGCGTCGATCCATTGAATTTCGGTCTACTGACGCAACTCATAGGGGTTTTTGTGTGTACCCGAAGGTATTATTTACGACAGGGGTCTGATTTATGACATAAAACACGTGCGGTGCATCAATGCAACCCGAAAAGTAGGTAACGAATAGAATAAATTATTTAGTATTGAAATAAAATGATTACAAAATATTGAACACAATAAATTTATATGCAAAATACAAATAGAGTACACTGATGTACTCTGTTACTGTTACTATAATTTATCAGCAAAAAAATCACACGCAAAGTTAAAATGGAAAATATACCAGATAATGATATTTATTTCTGTATCATTGAAGAAATGCAAATGCATATTAATAAATTAACCATCCGTATTATAAGACTACTAATGAAAATTAAAATTAATAGCTATATTAAATCAATAATTAATTAATTAGAACTAAAGAATGAATTATTTAAGTCTTTCAAATAAATCTTAGTTCCACGTTATACCAGTCTTTTTTTCTATGATTTCTGATTGTATTGTATCGTTTTGGTGTAGTTCTTTGATTACTTGGGCCGGCTGACTACCTGGTAAGTTGGTATTATTTTACCCTCATTAATGGGGAATGTCGCATAGGTGCTTCTCGTACATTAGCAAAAAGAAATACGTATTCACTGTCGACAGACATTCAACAGTCATTCTTGTTTTATCTCGACAATCGCAAATTACGACTGCGATCTACATTGGGCAATTACTAAGTTATTGATTGATAATATCTTTGTTACATACCAGTATACAGGGTTGGTCGAAATAACCACAGCACCTAAATAATTGTCAAACCGTAAACATTAAAAAAAAACAAACAAAAGTTGTTTGATTTTTTTAGCTATCGTCTAAATATATTTATAATATACAGAGTGCTTATTTTATTATAGAAACTGGCACCTTTTCTTTTTCTAATAGAACAAATATTTTTACATTGTTTAATTCTAAAATTAATTTCAAGAACTTTTTGTAGGAATAGTTTTTTTTATTAAATGCATCAATTTTGAGTTATAAGCAATTAATCAAAACTCATAAACTTTTATTTTAACTAAAGGGTTAAAAAATAATAGAGCAATTAAATACAATTAAATTAAATGTTTAAACAGCAAATTAAATCAAACTACAGGAGTTTTAATTAATTGCTGATACCTAATATGATGCCTTTTATGAAAATTGTTCAAATGGTTCGCACAGTTTTTTTTAGATATGCAGTATGTTCTATTTGAAAAAGGAAATGTTACCAAATTAAGCTTAAAACAAAAAGTATTGTTTATTTGTTTACGGTTGGAGAATTATTTAGTTAACTCAGTATGGATATACACTATAGTATTGGATTTATACCGCAATACATTATACAAAATAAGAAAATATAAATTATGCAAATAATAATTTTTGTCAATAGCAATTAAGAAATTTTTCAAATATTTAATTAACATTTTATTTATGTTATTTATTATATTATTAATTAATAATAACTACAATTTCAATGAAAGTATGCATACACACTATACGCTGCGGCAGCGGCTACTTCAGCGACGTCCCCGCAGATGCGAACTGAATGCACGAGCCACGAGCCGAACCCCGAGAATGTGGATGGCCTTCTTTTCCCGCTGTCTCATCCAGCCTCGCCGATTTATTTTGGTTGAGTGTAGAGCTACCATTAGAGTTTGCACAAAATCATCGGTCGCATGTAATACTAATTTTGGTCTAGTGATAATTTCCGTCTTTAGCCCACAACTCACAGACAGTAAAGTTTTCAAAAGTGACAAAAGCGTTAGTTAACCAGTTAGTAGCGCAACACTCCATCGAGTTACGGTACTATCATACATTGTATTGTTTATATGCATTTTAAAGTTAGTTCGACTTGTTTGTTATTATTAGAATCGTTCAACTGTACTTGAATCGCCATCTGGTTCCTTATTTCATTTGTAATGCCCATTCTATTTGTAAACTCCATAGTGTTAATGGGGACATCCGTTAAAATTCTTTGCATTGAACATATTGTTCTGTTAGCATAATATTATTATCGTGGTTTCATATTATGATATTATTGTTCAAAGCTGTTTGGTTGCTTAAAGTCGAAGTGATAATTCCTAAATTGTACGCTTGTTTGTTTTGGCAACTCTAGCTTTTATTTGTGTTTATTGTAGAATTGATACCATAAGTATTCGGACTTATTAAATAGTGAATCTACAAATACACAAATGTTTAAATAGACGCAGAAAGAATGTGAGAACATTCTTTTGTTCGCTGATATATTAGTGTTTTAGAATGTTTAAGTACAAATTCCTCACTTTTTGCTCTTGGACCAGAAATATTTATGAATGGTGTTCCAAAATCCAACTGCAAAAATTCAATAACTATATGATTAGTTCATCAGTCAGTAAGATTATTAAAGATTCGCTAACAGTGTTAATGCGGATTTTGGATTTGATTGTTGTGACTTCTTAAGTTGTGGTTTCTTAAATAGTTATAACACTGCAACAAAAAATTTCCTCCCGGGAAATTTTAGCTAATAATAATTCGTTAGGACCCCCTGAACTTTCCACAAACGCATTTTTCTAGGTTAGCTCGAATAAGCGAGATATTTGCAAATTTATTTTTCATTCATATATTCATAATTTTACTCGTCAAATGGTGTTTTGGCCAGGAAAAAATATACACGTATTTTTCTATCATTCTATATGTTTTTGGGGGAGCTCAATCCGAATTTCTACTTTGCTACTTTCCACGGATATGGCTTCACAAAGGAAATCGCAAAACCCTAAAAATGTTCGACTTTTCTTTAGTTTATTGCCAAAAAGTCATAAAACTATACACTTTGCGACGTAGACCACTATATACAAAAATAAAGTACACTAAATTTGCTATAAAAAGCACCATCAAGTGTATTTTTTGATTGAATTGTTTGGCCGCTCCAGCGCGCTGAAAGAATGCGAAATTTTCCTACTTTCCTACCAAAAATTCAGTAGAGACTTATATCACTACTATTTATTTATTAACTATGTATTTGCTCTGTTTAACTAATACTTAATGTATTATGTAATTTTGTATTTTTTATAAGCCTTCGCTTAGCTTAATATGACATAATAAATCAACCCAATCTCGCCGTTACACGGTTTGGTCAATAAGTGATTAAGATGTGTAATTTGTAGTGAAATTAATGTAGTTTTAGCACAATTTTAGCCTTTTTAACTAACTCAAAAACTGGGCTTTACATAAAGTAGGAAAATTTGCCGTTCTTTCAGCGCGCTCTCGCGGCCAAACCGTTCAACCAATAATGCATTTCAGAAGTGCTCTTATAGGAAATTTAATGTACTTCATTTTTGTATGGAAAGGTCTACCTCCAAAATTGCATAGTTTTATCACGTATTCGCAAAAAAAACTGAAAACCGGTCGAAAATCTTTAGTTTTTTGCGATTTTCGTTGGGAAGTCACATCCGTGGGAAGTCGCAAAGTTGAAATTCAGATTCAGCACCCCACAAAACATATAGAAAGAGGAAAAAAAAACTTTTTTCCTCGAACAGGCACCCTCGAAAACGTTTTGACTAGACTATTTTGCCATTATATACAAAAAAGCTTGTAAAGCTTCCTGCTAGAAAGAAAGTTGATCAAAATTTGTCGCACAGTATAATTTGCATTTTCCTGAGTTTCTTCTCATCATTATGTCTTTTGGTAAACAAATATTTGGAAACATATGGGTTTTCGAACAATTGTTTCAAAATTATAGTTCGTATGACGTATTATACAACTAACCATTTTAGAGATACATATGGCCGTTTGACAGTAGTAATAAATAACATCATCTTAAAAAAAAATACATACCGTGCGACTCACATTAGATATAGACAGTATTCCATTTATTCAGGTCACGTCTAAACCCAGCTTACCGCGGCTTGGCGAATAGGTTAAAGTCGTGATATTTTAAGATGGGTTAGAGATATTGTTACCCTGGATTTGGGATTTCAAGGTAAGACTTGCATTTTTAAATTCCATATAATTCTGCCGCAATGCACATTTTTTTTCACAGACAGCCATGGAAGCAATGAAAATGATCAACTTAAACTGAAAAGCAGGGATACATTTTCATTCAACCTAATTCAAACAGGAGTTTAAACAGCAAACCTGATTTTGACATAAGTAAGATTTAAGATTCTTATCCAATGTAGACTTCTTGACTTAGCATACCTGCAAATCTGCTGCGTTTCTAAATTTTCTATTTTTTTTCTTCCTTCCTGCCTCACACACGCTTTACCAAATACTGCATAAAATTACAAAATTAGGAAATCGTAAAAAATGCAAATAATTTTAAAATGCGAATTTTAACTTAAACTTTTTTGTGTCTGACTTTTCCTGTTGTTAAAAATGTTATTTTTTGTGTTCAGGTGATATCTATTATGAAGATGAAATATATAACAAAAGGACTTGGAAGCAGGGTTGTTATATTTAAAACACTTTGTTTTAAAACGTTGTTGTAAACATGTTATAAAACAAATATTTTGTTTTAAGCTATTTTGATTTAAACATTTTTAAAACAGTTGTTTTAAATGTTTAAAACACTTTGTTTTAAAACATTATTTTAAACATGTTTTAAAACACATATTTTGTTTTAAACATGTTTAAAACAGTTTGTTTTAGATGTTTAAAACACTTCGTTTTCAAACATTGTTTTAAACATGTTTAAAACAGTTTGTTTTAAATGTTTAAGACGCTTTGTTTTAAAAGATTGTTTTAAAACAAATATTTTGTTTTAAACTATTTTGTTTTAAACAGGTTTGATTCCCTATTTAAAACTTATTTTGGTGATAATTTTTTTTCATGTTTAAAACATGTTTTTTGCGAATTGTTTAAAAATATTGTTGTGTTAAAAAAACATACTTGTTTTGTTTTAAATAAAAAAAAAAACGTTTTTCATAACAACTCTGCATGGAAGGCAAACGTTCTGGTTATTTTCCTTTGAAAGGGGATTTTTGGTAAAGTTATTTTTTTGAGAGTTTTCCAACATTTACTGTTGCTTTCAAAGTTAATTTCAAGATTATTAATAAATAACTAACCATCAAAAAGTTAATAAAAGTTTTTAACAAAGTTTTTATTTATTTTTTAATTGACACTATAAATATTCTGATTGCATTATATTTCCATATTTTTCATTTTAACGTATACACATAAGTAAAGGAATAAAACATAATACTTGTAAATTTCAAATTCAAGAGAAATTTAAAAACAAATAAAATCCTCAAACTATTATACGTAATGCAGTGTTCTAAATACTTTCCGTTATAATACTAATGTATAATTTATCACACAACAATAATTACGAAACCTGACTTTAATGACAATAAATATAATGATATTTTCCAATGAATTAATGCTTTTGAAAAAACTTAGAACACTTGATTGATCGCCTCCACATTTATAAGTATTTGTGCCTACAATTAATTCGTGTTTCAATTAAATATAACAAAATGTTAGTTAATGACTTTCAGTCTTGACTGAAGCTTCTAATCTAATCCCAAAGCTTTGAAATCATATTATTTTGCGTAGTACATTTGGACACTTTTTAACACTATAATTCGACTCGCTTACGTGAGTCTCAACGATTCATCTCGATTATTCGATGATCAAGTGATTAGTGCCTTGCGTTGCACCTTGATGTTATGAACGTTTGTCCGAACACAATTGGCCTGTGCAATTGGCATAAGTTCTAACCATAGATTCACATCATAAATAATAATCGTCTGGGCTCATCGTCTGGTTCAATTATCGTGATTGATTCATTCCTATATCTACAATTAATTCATAATAAAAAACATTGAGTGACAATAACATAACATACGGATAGAAATATCGTACCTTCTTCAAACAAATGTTTTGATTGCTTGTTGTAATCGCAAACTGCCCTCTCGGAAGCATATAACTATCACTTTGGTAGTTCCTATATGTGGATTCATTTTAACAATAGAATTCTTGTATATATTCTCTTGATTACCAGTAGAGTAATTATAACCACAAAACCATAGCACCAAACTGTGAAATATGCCAATAGTATTGCCAACTGTTAATTTGATTTGGCGTCTCGTTCGCATGATTGCCAATCTATAAGTTTTTAATTAAACAAATTATATCATTGAAGATACAAACTATTTTGGCTGATTGACCGATTCATCTATTTTGCCGCACTGAGGCAAATCCTAAACTAATCAACCGCTGAAATCAAACGGGGCGACGTGTGGTAAATACCATACGAACAGCTGATCCGGCTGTCCGCCATGTTTCTTTGGTAACAGATGTGCATACCGAATTGCATTTGTATAAGGGAGTTATAGGTGGTTATAGCGTTCTATAAGGATTGCTTATCGAAACCTATACGCTATAGATCTATAACGTTATAGCATTTGACGAATGAAAACAGAATCAGTTAGGGGCAGCCTTTACTACTCATATTAATACAGTCAACATCAACACTATTGGATTAATATTTTAATGTTTCTGTTTTGCATTCTATATTCATCATCGTTTATCTTTATATTCATCTCTTGCTTTCGAGATAATAATATAAACAAATTGGCACGTCTATAGATGCCGTTAATATGAATGTTGAGTCAGCAGCTTAAGCAGTCAAACTGTGTTGGTAACGGACAATGCAGAAATTATACTACTCTATAACTATTTCGCTCCATACATTCAAAGCTAATTGAATATTCGCAACCACGGAAGTCATTTTGGCCACTGATCTGGAAGGCCATCCTATCCTAAAGTGGCTCTTAAATCTAGCCTCGCTTGACCAATAAAACTAAACTGCACACACGTACAGCTCTTCGACGGAATTAACGCAATGATCAAATCTAGAAGGTATTTCTTCACCGCGAGACTTCCTATCAACATGGAGGAATACCAAAGACGATGACGCACAACTGCGGAATGCAATTTAAATCGAAAGCCGTATCACCAACTGGGCTTCCAACCAGGCCGGCCAGCAACATTATTATAGTTCAAGGACCATCTCGTATCACAGGGCATTCTAGATTATAAACGCCCACACTAATTATGTAGTTATTCTATATTATTTCTTCTGCACTGGCGTAGGCTATGAATTTATGTATGTTTCGTTTTCGTCGTCTTGAATTTCAACGAATGAGGACCGCGAATGAGGATTGCGAAGCTCAGGAAAAAACGAGGAAGACAACGGTATGTGAATGCGCAGAACCGGTAGGTGAACTGGGCAGTGGCGTACGCAAACAATTCGCGTAATGTAAAAGGATATCGTGATTTTTAACACGTATTAAGTTAAACAGTTAGGTATCTACACTTACTGGTGTTACATTCCAGTTGATGAAAAAGGAGATGACAGTCTTAAGTAAAAAAATCTGATGTGACCAGGCTCATGCCTTTATCATCTATATGTAAAATTAATTTTTTTTTTTTTTTTTTTTTTTTTTTTTTTTTTTTTTTTTTTTTTAATAGTGTAGCTATTAAGATATTTTGATAATATTGACAGTAGGTATTGTCAAAAACCCAGCTACCTGTCAAAAACCAACTGCCTACTGTCAGAATGACAATAAGTGTCAAATCCTGGCTAACTAAGTTTTACTGCAGACACGATCTCGATCAAACAGAATTTGCTCATACACCTAAACTATTAATTTTACCAAAAAAATGTAACAGACATAAATTATACAAAATTTCCTCTACTTTAATTTATTATTTAACTATTTTGACGAAATTACAGAAATGGCAGGTGTCATTGTGTATATGTGAGTGTGTACCCGATTTGTGTGGTGACGATTTCGGAGAAACTACTAAAGGTATCGAGACGAAAGTTCATATTTAGAAGTTTTATGACCAAACTAAGAGCTGAAAAGCTTTGGGTGGACAAAGGTCCAAAGCAACTGGATGTTTCCTCTAAGAATTTTTCATGAATTTTGCAAATGAGCCGTTGCTCATTTAGTTAAATAATAAATTATAATTAAGTAGAGGAAATTTTGTATAATTTATGTCTATGACATTTTTTGGTAAAATTAATAGGTTAGCTGTAGGAGCAAATTCTTATTGATCGAGATTGTGTCTGCATTCATATAAAAGTTAGCCAGGATTTAACAGATATTTTTAATCTAATGACAGTGGGTAGTGTCAACGCTGATTTTTTGATAATACCTACTGTCAATATCTGTGAAATCATGGCTAACTCGTTTTAGTTTAATGCAGACACGATCGTTCTTGATCAAAGAGAATCTCATGCAGCTAAACTATTAATTTTATATATTATGTATATGATAAAGTCATATGCCTGGCCACATCAGATTTTTTTCGGAACGATGACAATACTTTGTCATACTATGCTTATAAAGTCAAAAACATGGTTGTTGCTCTACTAATTTATAAAGTAAAAAAATATAATCTTGCAACTTTAACTTACACCTATTAATTCGACTAGATACACCAATTAAATTAGTGCGAATATTCTCGAGGTTCCTAGTATCTTTCCAGTTTACAACGAAAACCCATATAATGGATATAATGGAAATATTTTCCATAATTACAAGTTTTCAAGACAGTGTTGTTTTAGGTTATGAAAATTTTATACTGTGACAGATGTGTAAATCGCTTATTTTGAAATGTGGATGACCCATTTTGAGTTAAAGTGCGAAAAAGTAATTTCACATAATGGCGCATGTTTTGTTATTGAAGTGGATTTCCAAGACAAAAAGTCCAAACCCCGCAAAATGAATGGTGAACGGGGAAAGGCAGCAGTGTTTTCGAGATTATCTCGGTCTCTTCGTTTTTGGGGAAAACCGTCATCATTAAATTAAATATAAAAAATAAATATAAAAACTATAAATAAATAAATAAATAAAATCAGTTACTAGCAATATAGTTTAGAAATAGCATTTTTGTATACAGTTTTATTTGAGCGTTTTTCTTTTGTGTACACCAAATTATCCTTTATCACAAAATGCAATTATAGGTCATGCACAAGAGAAAAATGCAATTTTCAGTTATCTTGGAAAGTATTTTCTGTTCGACAAAGTTGTAATTTTATTATCAAGAGTACACATATAGAAGACATATTTTCTCTTCTATCAGTGCGAAACAAACATAGAATATCGCAGGTTAACAGACTTATGTATATTTAGTAAACCGGATTACCGAAATATATATTGTGTGTATTTGAACACAACAAAGTTTCTTTCATTTAAAGTGATATTTTTGTTTTAATTTTGATTCAAATAAATACATCGCTAGGTGGTAGTTTAACACGTAACATTGTTGAAAATATTAATTACATACCTGTGTTATATATACTGTGTTACATAATTAGGAACTGTTGTCAAATATCCACAAATAGTTATAGTAAGTAGATCATGAATTAAATGAAAAAAAAAATTAAATTATCTCAATACTATAACAAAGCGGTTCCAGTGGTATGTTGAGACCGTAGCCGTACGAAACACGAATACCACGTTGTCCGTGACTCTCACTGACCAATAAGAGCGGTGGAACGATTTGCGCGTTTGTTGTTACCAAGTTAATGTCAAACAGGAGAACCGCCGAGGTTTATGTACCCGAGCGTGAAATATATTATTCACAGCATCAGTGGTTCAAAATATGCCAGGATAACGTGAAGTTAGTGGGAGAAACTTCAATTGGAAAATGATCGATGACAAGAAATAAGTAAGTACGTACTTCCAGAAAAAAAAACTTTACAAGCCAATAGTTAACTAGGGCCATTAAAAGAAATGTTTCACCCATAGTTTAGACATAGTTTAGCAAAAAATTGTTTTCGAGCCACTATTAGTAAATTGTAGGTCATTATTATGAGCTATTATATTAGTAAAATACATTATGCAAATTGGTAAATTGTATAGGGGAGTTAAGTAAAAAAAAACGTTTGTTTAAAACTAGGCATAAAATGTAAATAAATTACAACTGAATAGGAATTTCTTCCATTTCCATTTGTAATTTTGTCATATCGGCAACAGTTCCTCGCGAACTTTTCCTCATCAATATTTCCCGCGCGCCGCTGGATATTACCGTCGGTCGTTGGAGTCTCATGCTTGCGAGGAGGAGGCGAGTTGGTTGTTGTCTCTTGAGGCTCCGACGACACTCCTTCTGGAATTCAGCACGCGGACTCTTCTAAGGTAAGGAGGCCAATAGACCTCGGCTGTTGTACCGGCCACAGCAGAGGAGGCAAAACGAGGAAGGTCAATCGCTGGGGACAACGACTCTCCCAAGGTCGTCGCCGTTTGTAACGATACCAGCGCCACATAGCGACCGATCCAGTCCACAGGTCCACGCACTCGACCATCCGGAGAATCGAGATTTATTTATTTCATTCGAGTGATTTTGGAGGCTATGGTTCACTACTTTTATTCGAGTTCGAGAGGTAAACAAAGAAACAAAGCAAGTCAAAATCCGTTTATTTAGCTACAATTTTTAAACTGATTTTGGAGGTTATGGTTTCCTGATCTGAGAGATTATCTGCTCGAGAACAAAAAGATGACAAAGAAGCATCAAATTTCTAGTTAAAACTCTGAGAATTTTTTTATCGGTGGAAATAATCTCCACATAAAGGTAATATGAAGATACAAAAGAAATGTACCGAATAACTAAGGATAACGAGGGTTGAAGTCGAGTTGTTTTTTGGAGGCTATTCTTGCCAGGCCAATAGAGATCGCGAGTTGAGATTAAGAAGTAAAGAAGACGAACCATTAAATTTCAACTTAAAGACCGACGAAATGCTCCCTTCATCTGTGAAATTAATCTCTTTATCTCCTTATAAGTCATTGCACTAGCGCTAAGATCCATCGATCAAATAATGATATAAAATGAGGCGTAAGTTTAATGTTTTTTATTTACAAACCCGGCCACCTTGGTCTTTTGTTTAAAGAATATTTATCTAAGTGGTACGGGTACCATGGTACTTGGGTACATGGGTAACCAAGTACAGAATAATATGGCTATTGATAAAATCGAAGAATCTAAGAAAAACGAAACCAGATCAAGACCAAACCAGGAACTAAAAGAACTTATAAAACCGAGTATAAAAACCATAGTTGGTATATATGGAGAGGCTTGAAAATGGCAGAAGCAGGAGGCGATGCGGACCAAAGAAAAGACAGTACGAAGTGACGAACAGAGATCTTCGAGCCATGAACATTAGCGCTTGGCGAAAAACATTCCTATTTTGCCTCTCAATTTGTTTTCAGTTGTTAGATTTGTCTTTCCAAGCTCCACTGATCTAAATTTTCGTGGACAACGAACACAAGCTGAATTTAATAAAATTACTCAATTGTAGTTAGACCTCAACGATGTATTAGAGTAATATGCTTTTTTTTATTTCATAACCAAAGTTAAAACTATGAAAAGAAAAATTAGTTCACTTTTCATAAAATAAGTATTCTTTTGAAAAACTTTAGGGTTTTATGCGGGAGACCATGTGTCCATGACCTTGTCCATAAGTAAATCGCTATACAACGTCTTTAAGAAGTTTGAGTTTTGATTATCCAAAAAAAGTTGTTGCTTTTTGGTACGAGACGCGTAATTAATTAATGTATTTATATTATGCTGTCTTTGTAACACGAATTTTATTCAAAATAAACCTTATTATTATTATTATTATTATTATTATTACACTCTAGTATTTAGGAATCAGGGGGTTTCAATTCCAATTACACAAACCGAGTTCAGGGCCAAATAATATTTCACATCTGAACTCGGTTCTAGCATTGAAAACCCCAGCATTAATGATATTAAAAACACCATTAAACACCCTGTGCAAGTATTACATGACTGAATATTAACCGTTATACACTGTGGACAAAAAAAAACGGTACAAATTTTGATTTACTCGTATTTCCAATAATATTTAGTCAACTCAAATATTTCTTTAAAAACCGAATTGCTTGTAGTGTGAAGATTGAAACCATACAATATTCGCAATAACAGAATGTTTCCTTCCACAGTTACGTTGCTTTATGTTTGGCTATGCAACATTTCTGATTTTCGGGTCAATTTAATGTGAAATTAGAGGTGTATAAAAATCAATTGGTAATGCCATTTGTCTTGTTTTTGTAAAAAAGGACAGTAGAGGTCGTATAGCATCGTATACAGGGTGATTTTTTTCTAAATCTAACAGTGTACTTGAGTTATCTTTAAAATCGTGGAGAAACCATTGGTGTTGTTATGGGTGTTTATGAATTTATAATTTTAAGTGGTATTTTCGTCAGTTTCAACTATGATGTATAAAAATTGCTGTAAATTTTAGACGTAGGTATGTTAAATGTTCTTGTTCCTTTATTTGTTTTTGTGAAGATTGAATCGGAGCTGGAATCACATCACTTCAAACCAAGTCTCCTTTTTTATTTTAATGTCATATTTAAAGAAAGAGTACTTCCAACATCAGCCTGAAGCCAGCCTGAATACATTGTGTTCTTCCTTTTTTAGATATTTTTTATTTGAAGATGTAATTTGTACGTGAAAACGAACAGCAATGACTTGACCGTCCGACAAGTGAAAGCAAACTGCCATAATTTTAGTTCAAATTAGTTTTTGTTTCAAAATCATAAAAATTTGCAAAAAATCTACAGCCCAATAATACCCCAGGTAAGAAAAATCCTTCAAAAATTTCAAAATCAAACAGAGCCCAAAATAAAACTAAATGTTGGCCATAGTTTCTCCACCATCTTTAAAGATAACTCAAGTTCGCAATTGGACTTTTCGTGCCTATGCAATGGAATAGTTTTTTTTTATCTGTACAAACGTCCAGTTCAACTCCTTTTTTGAGTAAAAACAGCAAAAAAACGATGTTCCAAAATTTCACCCTATTGTCCATTTTGAACAAAAGAAAACAGATGTTACCTACTAATTTCATTACACCTTACATTTCACATTAAATTGATCCGATATTACCAGAAAAATTGCATTGCCATACATAAAGCAACGTTATATTGGATTAAAACGTTCAATTATTGCAAATATGGTATGTTTTCAAACTTCACATATAAGCAATTAGTTTATCAAAGAAATGCTTGAGTTTAATTAACATCTTTGGAAATATGAGCAACTGAAAGATGGTACCGGTGTTTTTGGTGTATATTACCACCCAGTGCGAAAAGGGACCTTTGTAACAGCATTAGAATGCGCATGTTTTGCTAAACCTGATAATGTCTCTGCAGCAACATTTTTGGGATTATTTTGATACATTATCATCATTTTATAATAAAGCATTAGTGCTGAATTTGTAATTTTAAATATGTACGTACAGTGAACGCTTAAATTTTGTGTTGATTAACATTTTGAATCATGCGGTGGTACGTAGAATATTCATACGGTTAGTCACCGACAATTATATCACTGAAGCAGTCAGTATTCTGATATAAAATGCACGAGCCATTACAGATAAAACCACTCTGTAATTTAAACGCTTATTTATGTTGATAAAGTTGGAACTTTTAACTTCTTAATATAAAATTCTTCTACCTGTAATATAAAATTTTATGTTCTTTATAGTTTGTGTAATTTATTGTTTATTATTATTTCTTATCTTTTATTTGTGTTGATCTAATCGTAAATCGCTTACGATATTTTTTACTCGAAGCTGACAACACAAACTAAAGCCAACTGGGTCATTATTTTGGATTCTGGAGCTCGAGCGGTATTTGCAAACAGCTGTTTAACCCAGACAAGTTAACCTAAATGCGTGTGTTGCGATTTATACAGAGAAAACATTGACATCGGGCACAAATCCGCCCCAAGCTTAAACAAACACAACTAACCAGCTAGGACGAAAAGTATGCCCATCTTTTTTTAATTTAAAATCATTTATTGCGACAGAGAATTGCGTCGTTCAAATTCATCCTGTGTTTGCATATCTCACCATTTCAGCCCATCCTTACCAGCTACTATCTTAAAATGAGAAATGCCGACACGAGAAAGTGAGAAGATTACATTTAATAGACGGCAAGTGGTGTCGGTATTCAGAATTAAACACTGCCACGCCGGGTACGTAGTAAATCATCTCAGCGCCCCTCATTTGTTGACGGCTTGCTGCGATGATATCATCACTCGACTTACCGTCAGGAAACCCACACATACTCACTCATGTGAACTCTCGAGTACGCTAATTCTAATAACCCCATGCAAATTAAGCTGACGTTTTGATAATTTTATTGGCTAGAGTGCTGGAGTCCTTCGGTATGCGATTTTGACACGACCACACAATTGTGATTGAAGTATATATAAGATTTCTGGTCTGTCAAGACGTTGAAGACGGTTTCCATTAATTTGTGAGGATTTAGTGCCTAATTTTCAATGTAATATTTGAGAAAATTCCAATAAATGAAAAGAAATAAAGTCACGCCTTTGAAGAATCGCTGTGGTATTTTCCCAATTTTTCCATCTATTTTCTAGTCTAGACAGTGTGGCCATCTACGTTGTTCTCGAGAACTAGACGTCATTAGACAAACATAGTAATGTGTCTTTCTCTATCTACCATACACCACAAAGTCTGTAACTCGCTAAAATTCACATTTATATTACAAATATTACAAATCAGATATAATCCGACAATATAGAAAACTTGGTAACACCGCACAAAGCAACATTCCAATCGAAATTAGGAGATTTCATAATAATTCTACTATTGTATCAGACATCAATCAGGTTTGTGCCTAAAAAAGTATACTATTATTTTATTAAAAACACCATGTCAATTGTTAGGTTACCTAGCAGAATATACATATAAACAGTGCTGTTTTATCCATTCTACTACCAGAGAATTCAAGCTCCAAGTATGGTATAACGTAGAAGCTCATTACGGGCTTTGTAATTGGATTCAAATTACATTACGGAAAATCGAAATCCTGACGTACTATTTTATTGATCGAAGAGGATTCCAAGACAACAGATGTGATTAGGTACTAATTTTCATTAATTCCATGAACTGACAAAATCACCAAGGTAAGCTGACGATTACCGATCTTTTATCAAATTTGTTGGTAATATTACTGGAAGACGTCCATAATATTATTATATGAGAAATGTTGTATAACGGGACATCGACTTGTCAACCACTGGCTCCAGATGTTTTTCTTCTCAAGTGCAAAGTGTATGGAGAATTTATGTTCAAGACAACAAACCGCAGATTCTATTGAAATTATCCCCGAAGAACCGAACACGCTTTACAACCCATATGGGTGACTGATGACAACGATGATCAACATTTTTGTATGTTGTATGTTGACATTATAACATATGCCTGACTTCAGAGTAAAGGTTTTTCTGTGGTTTTCCTTTACTCCACGGCGAATGCTGAAAGCCAAACAACTTAAGACGTGCCACAGACGCGGGCCATAATAATGATAATTCTGGCCTGCCGATGCCCCCGTAGTGGCGAAAGCTGTTGGGAGATGTTAAGGCGTGGGTTATTATTATTATTATTATTATATAATATTAATAAAGCTATAAAGGTTATGTTGTCTAATTGTCTTTTATAAATAATATATGAATTACAAATTGGTAAATAAAGAATAACTTATGAAGTGTTTTGTTTTTCTTATACGTTATCATATGTTGATGTACTACATACGTATGTGAAACATGTAGACTTATGTGTTTTTCATTAGCTAGGCATAAGTGTATTATCCGGTGAGAAATGAGTGCATAATCTATCGTACCAAGAGAAAGTAATCTGCGACCAAAGGTATTGGTACGGGTTTAGTCATAGATCACTCGTATTTCTTCACACACACGTTACGTATTGTAGGAGGTATAAATGTATGCACATAACCTCAATACACTTTCAAATATTCCACATATTCATAGTATGTTTTTGCAGATATCACATCAAAAACCGTAGACAAATTCAAATTCTCAACATAGGTTATGTCAACAATTAATTTCACAGTAATTTTTAGAGTTACCATGTTATGTTGGTAAAAGCATTGTAAAGAATCACTTACTACCTGCCTAAGAATGAAAAAATAAATTGAAACAGCGTTAAAGACGTTAGATCGTATAATGTTGACCGCACGTCGGAGAAGTCTATCTTGTTCCAAAGTAGCTTTAGCGAAAACGTCGACATCCCCACTCAAAGACCAATTTTCGACTGATTTTTCCAAACATCAAAAACAGCCAAGCCGTTGTCGATCAGCTGTTGGACTCCCCTCTTAATGTATTTTTGACTAGCACATGTGCAATCCAGGACACTACAAGATTAAATACTTTAAGCGAATACGAATAAAAAGGTAAGAAAATTGTGGTAGATATTTAATAATTGTATACTACGAAAATATATTTTTAGTTCGTAGACCTTCTGATAATTTGTATCATGAACCATAGTGCCCTTTTCGTGTTTACTGAGAATTTTCACATAAATGTATTTTAACGTCATATTAAAACAAGAATGAATTGTGACGGTTTTAGATTTTTTAGTCTGGTCCCTCCACGATATTAGGCATTAAAGATCGTGAAAATGAAACATTTTCTTATTTAAATAACTTGTCAGAAAAAAGAGAAGGAGTACGGGGGGATTGTCCAAAAGGCAACTTTTGCCATGCTAAATTTATCGCTTAAAAATATGCTACTAAAAAAGAAAAAAAACCTGAATATGTACAATGTGCGCCAAAAAAGGCGTACACCTTGTAGCTTTGTAAATGATTCTACATGCTGTCATTCTGATATTTATCATAGGTATTTAACATGCACCAAGTGTCAAGATCACAAGCCAGAATTATTGATGTCAAAATTAGCTGTACGACTTTTTTTACGCACGTAGTAGGTACATATCATTAGTGTCTAGGAAAATGCATATTTACCTACTGTGATCATGACATGTAAATTTCTATAAAAACTACGTGTATCAAATAACAAATGTGGAATCAATAATTTGTCATGATTCCACTATATTGAATACATATTTATAAAACAATACATTCTTTGGTAGCATGTGTATGTAGTGTTCAATTGAATCAAAATTTCGTAGTGACGGAAAACACTTCCGAGAACTGTTGTTTACAATAAACCAATAAATAGATTACCGTTCTTAAGCAATATGCCTTTTGGAATCTGTATCTGTTAATGTAATCATTGTTGTGCTGTTGTCAGGTTATTATTATTATTCATTGCATACATAACAACGTTGTCTAGTAATTTTCATTTCATAATGTCGTAAATACGCAACCGAAAAGAATTCGAACGTAAATATAAATTAAAACAAGACAAAACCAATGAGATCTCATTCTGATGCATTCAATCTCTAAACAAACCAAGTCAGCGGTCAGCGGTGAGGTAGCCCTAATATATTCAGATTAGGATCAAGATAAATTCCAGCAACCATCATAAATAATTATAACACTGCATAATTTATGACTCAATTATAAATTACGATCATATCAAACAAGAAAATCTATCGACCTCGGAGAACAATTTACAAATCATCGTATGTTTACATCATCTTAACACACTCGCACACCACCATTAAAACTCTATAATTAGAAACACTAAACTCTGGGAAACACAACACAGCTTCCCGGAAAATTCTTAAACAAATTTAAAATATTCTTCTATATTTTATTGCAAGTTTTCTGACCATTACTAACTATTTGGTTTTTTATTGTTATAATTTTAATATTTTGTTATGATTTAAAATATACAATTTTACTGATGCAGGGTGTTGTTTTTGCTTTTACCCGGTATCTGAAGTTAGACTCGATAGAACCCGGTCACATAGACTCGATAGAAAGAAGCTAGCTGAGTACCATTTTTATGATTACATATTAGCAAAGAATAAAAGTTCACTCTAACGTAAATTTAAATAAAAATGCCTGAGCACTCATGTGTACGGCTGATTGAAATCCATGAAGTACATTTAGTTCTCTATTGGTCCCGTGCATAGTAGGGGGTGGAGCACTGGGAAACGATTTAGAAGCCCGTCGCGGAATAGTATCCCGTGAGAACTTTTCTCAGTCACCGCTGCACGAAAAAGCGCTGTGATCGACGTCGTTATTTCTATCAGCTGATGGAATGTAAACAAATATATTACCTTTAATAAATTCGTTCAGTATAACGAAAGAAACGGTGGCTTATTTTACTACAAACACACTACTTGGTCTACCAATCGTACAGCATCAGTTTTTAGCTACCACGTGGGTGATGAGTGATGACTAAGTAGGAAACTGAATAGAAACAGCGCCACCTCGTGGCAACCTTAGGCAGGACCCACAACAGGATAGATAGGCTGTCGTACGCGCACATGACCAATACCGTCTTTAAATGCAATATTAATACTCAGTATGTATTATTTTAAGGTTCAAATTATTCGTTTTATTTTTCAATTAATTTTCATTCATATTTGTTAGATTTGACGTGCATATCTTCATAAATATTCTCCCTTAAATAATTAGCACCCATTTACAACATGTGGACTGTGCCCTGTGTATAAAAGTGGAATGATATCGTTATATGTTGTATAAAAATGTTTACAACTTTGTATGAGTTTTTTTAATGGTACGAAAAGCAGTAGCCATCCTTAACGTCTTCAAGTGGGCGTCAGTTCAAAACATTTTTAAATGTCGGCATCAATAACAGGTCTAATAATAGAATGCGCAATGGTAAACACAAATCATAAATTCAAGGAATTTTCGCGTTATGCACTGATAATTGGTACTTGGTATTGGACGGATTTAAATATGCGAGGAATTTAATATTCTTCGACATTATCGAGGCTATAACATTCTTTGCGGTTGTGACTTTTATATTAATTTGTTTCACGATTTTATAATCAAATTTCGGTGCATGAAATGATTAAAAATTGAAAGCAGTAATTTAAATTAATCGAAAAAAATGTGAGAAGAATAATAGCAATAACAAAAGAATGATTTATCAAGGCACTTTGGAAAGTAATTCTGTAGTACACATCATATAGAAATGGATATACAATTATCGACAATATTATTTGCTTCATAATATAATATTTGTTCAGTGGATAACATCAGTGTTGTTTATATTCAAGATTGTGAATCACACTGTTGAGTTTACAAGGTGTAGTGATCAGAGTTGTTATGTTTTAAAACATTGTTTTAAACACGTTTTAAAACAAACATTTTGTTTTAAATCGTTTTGTTTTAAACATGTTTAAAACAGTTTGTTTTAAATGTATAAAACACTTTGTTTTAAAACATTGTTTTAATCATGTTTTACAAGAAATATTTTGTTTTAAACAAGTTTTAAATAGTTTGTTTTAAATGTTTAAAACATTTTGTTTTAACACATTAATTATTAATGTTTTAAAACAAATATTAACTCCTAAAATAACATACACCGAAGTAGGGGTAACACACAAAGTAATGTTCCTCGTGTAGTACATAATTAGATATATGGCTGATGGGTCCGTGCCTCAACATTCTCAACAGGTGTGAAGACTAAACAAGAAAAAGTCATTCACACAACATATTTCACACCATGGAGGACTAAGGAATGAAAAGACGCCAATAAAAAAAAATTACAAATAGAACAATTGCGTGATTTAAACGATGTTAAAACAATTTTTATTCCCTATTTAAAACATGTTTTTTTCCGGGTGATTTAAAACATGTTTTTCTTTTCATGTTCAACACATGTTTTTTTCGAAGTGTTTAAAAGCATTGTTTCGTTAAAATCATCATTTAAAAAAAAATTTGTTTTATCGAAGATAAAAAAACTTTATTATAACAACTCCGGTAGTGACCAATACTGTATTTGTTATTACAAAGTTGAATAGTTTTATATTATGTAATTAAGGTACAAACTAATGATATTTCTAGATTGAGTTTTTCTTCATTGTATATAGTACAGAATTGCGCTTTTGGGGCCCCACGCGGAAAGTGTTCTCAATATTCTATGGCGTCCGAATATTTTGAACCTCTAAAAGCCACTCTTAACATGCACGTTTGCGTTTTTTCTTTATTTTCCCGCAAAATAATGTTAATATTTAATACAAAAATATAATTATTCACCGAATTAAATATAAATATAGAATTAAATAGGAACGCAAATAATGTTTATTGATGTGGACACACCTTTATAGGGATACCTGTAAATTATATACGCAACAAAAATGTCCTTTTTTGTGTTTTAGCTGGAAGTCGCTTTATTTTTTTATGTCTTCTTATTATAAAACTAATCAATAGCTAGTAGACTCAGGACATTCTGATTTTAAAAAAATACCTAAGTGATACTACAATTTTCAGAAAAACCAAATATATACTCTGCGCGTTTTCGTGCGGTTTCATGGAATATTTTGTTACGTTACAATCCCATGAGGCAGTAGTACGAACTTTACGAACGCGATTTTAACATGTTGCACAGAAATACAATCATCAAGAGCTCTTTAAACTACTCAGAAATAATTGACGGCTATAATTGCTACCTTATGCTCCAAAATTTGACTTCAACATTTGACTTGGAACCACTTTGACTTTGAAAAAAGCACTAAAAGGTACATTTTGTTGTGCATATAATCTCCAGGTGGTTAGTTAATACTCTATAATAGCTGTTTTACACTATGCAATTTTTCCACAAGAAGCTGTACAAGAAGTTGTGAAGCAACTGAAATCTGTCAACAGAAAATGGTTCTATATCTAGCAAACTAATCTAGCGTTAATAAATCATCACAATTTCTATTTAAGATGTTGTTGTACGTACTTACTGCACAAATTGTGAACTCACTTGCGCAGTAAATTGTGAAGTGTAAATATTTTGAGGAAAGTTTCATCATAAATCAACGAATACACTACCGACCTTTACTTTTATATTTTTCTTTATATATCTTTATATTCCTTTATTATCAATTGTTTAAAAATAAAAAAATGAATGCAACTTAGCCACAACGATGCAAGGCAAAAATGGCGTTGATTTTCAGAATAGGGCTGTCAGTTAAAGTTGCCAACATTGCGCCGATTCTGATCCGGAGAAAAATATTTTTTGTATCGCTGTCGTCATCTCCATGATTAAAACATACTGTTTGTTGGCAGAGCTGTATGATGTTATTCTGTGAACTGCCTTGGACAAACTCAAACATATTGTTGGGACATTCCTTATCAGCTGAACAAAATACATATTAAAATAATCAGTTATTGATTGAAGGTATCTTCTACTCAACGGAAGGCCACAACTTATTTTCATTAATTAATGTTTCAATATGGAATGTTAATTTTTGACAAGAAAATTCCTACCTTTAAAATATATCCGTCTTTTTTAAAGTAGTTTTTTATAATAGATTAGTGATAGAATGAATAGAATGAAGAGATATGAGTTCGGGACGATATAGTCGGTACGGTACTCGGTGCGATTTATCGCTGTTTACCGAAACGGACGTACACACTAGGGCGATCGGTAATAACGCACTTAACCTCCAACTCATGACATATTCGCAAATTATTGACAATTTATACACCAAAACGTCATTTTAAGGATAAGAATTGTATTGTTAAAGGCAATGCTTTGTTTTTTGTAATGTTTTGCATTTATTACTAACTTTCTCTAATATAATGCATATTCGTACGAGCTTATATTGTAGACTGTAGACCACAGTTGTAGACAAAGTTGTCTACATTACCGACTGCTGGGCTGGCCTACATGCCACGTTTCTTATATGTACAATATATTAGAATTTACACTATGGTGCTGTACAGTGTACACTGATCTCGAAGCAAATAAAGGGCTTATAATATATTTTTCTCATAGTGACGTATTATTAACAAACAATACAACAGTTGATGCTTTTAATTTTTGCACTTATGTGTAAAGTAAATGCAAGTACGAAATGCCACAATCGTATGTTGTTGTAAAAACATAAAAAATACATTGCTTTCATTATGTACCCTATATATCATTTATAAAAATAAAAACTGTAATCATAGAATCTTTTGAAAACGTGGTGCTTGCAGAAACATTGTGTCAACCAAACAAGATACACGATATATTGTAGTGGTGTATGTATCGAAACGCTGTAAAGTGTTCTAGAGGATCTACTAGAATAAATAAAATAAAATCGGAGGTGTCATTAAAAAAAGTCTTGGGTGGCGTGCTTTTACTTTCGCATCTGGAAATTCTAGACGATTATGTCAAAAATTGGACAAAAGTATAACCAAACGTTTATCAAAAATTTTTTTGGATAAAAAAATTAAATATTCCATTTAGTTGCCCAACTCTCTAAATCAGAAGTTCTCAACCTGTGGTACAAGTACCACTCGTGGTACGCGACGAACTTCCAGGTGGTACGCGAAAGGTACCAAACTTTATTGGTAAAATCATGTTTATTTTGATGAATTTGTTAAATTATTTGACCCAAAATCATAGCAGCTAAATTAGATAATATTCCATTACCAAATAGTACCATAACCAGACGAATTTCTGAATTGGCAGAATGTGTAAAAGAAGATGTAGTTTAAGAGGTAAAACAAACTAAATATTTTGCGCTCCAGTTAGATGAAAGAACTGATAAAATTCAGTTTCGAACTAGAAGAGGAAATTGCAAAGGAATACTTATACTTTGTAAACCTTTGCACAAAAGAACACCTGGTGATGCAATTTTCAAAATTCTTAATAATTGTATGTTTAACAGTTCCATGCTATGGGTGAAATGCATTGGTGTTTGCCGACTAGGGTTTTAACAGAGAACTGCGGCGCTCTTACAAAAATAAAAACTGTTGCTCCAGAAGGCCAAACCACTCACTGCAACACCCATCGGGAAGCTCTAGTATCCAAATCTATACCAGAATGACTAAAAACAATTTTGGGTCAAACAGTAAAAGTTGTCAATTTTATTAAAAGTTCACAAATGTTTTCAATATTATGTCAGGAGATGGGAAGTTAACATGACACACTCTTGTTATATTGCGATGGCTCTCAAGAGGTAAAGTCTTGAGTCGTCTGTGCGAAGTTAAATCAGAAGTTCAAGTTTTCCTTGCAGACCAATTTCGAAATCAAAAATTGTTCCTTTGATGAATTGTGGATGGTCCGCTTAGAATATGCAGCTGATGTTTTTGTTTTTGTTAAAGAATCACATGTTTCATTTTATTGTTCAAGATAAAATTAACGCCACCATGAAAAAAAACAGTTGATTATAAAAGAAGTTAGAAAAAATAAATGTAGTAGAATGTTTTCTTGAGGAAAGCGCACTAAACTTCAATGATAAGCGTCGTATATAAAAGAATCAATGCACCTCTTTAAATAGTTATTTTCCAGAAAACTATGACAATGAAAATTGGATCAGAACAAAAACGTATAGTAGGTATATTTAAAATGGGTGCGATTTAAGCGTGCATTATTTAAATAGATAAGTGCATTAAAATAGATACTTTGTGCATTAAAAAAGAAATAATGTGCATTAAATAAATATGAATATGTAACATAAAGTTTTTTTTATAATGAGCAATATTATTTAATTGATTTTGTGCCTTAGAATGGCTGACTTGTGCATTAAAATAATACATACTGAACATTAAATAAATATGAATATGTTAAATAAAAATTTGTATAATGAGCAATTATTAATTCATATTGTGTCCTAGAATAGCTGACTTGTGCATTACAATAATAAATACTGAGCATTAAATAAATATCAATATGTTACATAGAAAATATTATAGTGAGAAATATTTTCGTCTGTCATGTTTCCTTAAAATTGGTGAAAATTAACTTAAAGCATTAATTACACAATCAGGAGAAAAAATCGAAACTAACTTTGTTTTTGTATTACTAAATTTAACGTCTACATACCTACATAGCCATATTAAATATAATAGTTTCATTTATAGGTTCTATCTCTATCGGATTCATAAATGAAACATGGATAACCCGTGGTGTTATGAACATAACCCGAAAAATATAATTTGAATTAAAACAAAATCTGATGTGGCCAGCACATTACCTATTTTATCATACTATACAGCAGTGCCTCGTCATGGTAATTTTGACGCATCTGCGTGTCGAATTCGCGTGCAACGCAAACGCTGATGTTCTGACAATACCGTCAAAAGAATCAAAATATCTTTCAAATTCTGGCTAACTAGTTTGAATGCAGACAAGATCTTGGCCAAATAGAATTTGCTCATGCAGTTAAACTATGAATATTAGCAAAACATTTTATATATATTAATTATACAAAATTTCCTATAGTTTAATTTATTATCTAACTATCTTGACAAAACTACTGAAATGGCGGCTCATTTGCAAAATCGTTAAAACAATGCTAAGAGTAAACCTGCGTTTTACAAGAAATCCCAACCAATTCTTTTTCCATTAGAAAACAAACGTTTTCATTTATTGTTTATTGTAAAAATATTACATTATTTTTGGGTTGCTGATGTATGTTTTGTATGTATAAAAACCTCGCAAACGTGTGATGTATGTTTCATTTTATAAAATTAATAATTATTAGATAGCAAGTTGCAATTGTACACGGAATAATCGTATTTGAAACGAAACATACGGCGTAATGGTACTTATCTACTGAAATACAGCGGAAAAGGTACTACTATTAAACAATGTTGATTGTCGTAGCAACCAAGAGGAAAAAAATATTGACAAAATTGTACAGCATCTAATTCTACTAAAATACGTGTGCAAAAAGAATTTTTATTATACGACATTTTTATATTACGACTGTTTCTTAAACAATAAAAAATAAACAAGTATAACAACAAGCAGTAGAACAAGACGTAGGATACAACACACATATAAGGGTTTAAACTTAAATCGTCTTTCCTCAAACGCGCGCGATTTGGTATATTTGAGGTTATGATTGTAACTAGAATTATATTTACCTACACTTTGTACTGATTTATTAAAAAAAATAAAACAGTTTCCTTCCCTGTCAAACCAATTTTTAAGACTCAGTTATAAAGTTTTATTTAGCTGACACCAAAACCATAGAGCAACGACAGGACTAAGCTGTATGATACACATAAATGCGCTACGGGTTGCTGAACTTAATGCACACTATAATCTCTCCCGGACGCATTATAATTTTCTCATGGTAGAATTTAGATTATTGAATGCTCTTACCAAATTTTCAAATGCTGATTTATTTAAACTATTGAATATATATTTTTTTTAATTAACAATTCTTTTTTGAGATGCACATTATATTTTTATAGAGGTAACGATTGTATTGCACATTTATTTATTTAAGTGCACAAATATATTATGAAAGGAACATTCAGATATATAAATGTACAATTGTTTATTCTGATGCACATATTATAAATATATTGCACATTTATATTTTTTAATGCTCAAGGCATTTTTTGCATTGCTCAAATATTTTTTGTATTGGTCAAATGCTTTTTGTATTGGTCAAATATTTTATCAAATGCTTACAATAAATGCACGTTTCATTTTATATATTGCGCACATAATTTGTGTTATACTTAAAATCTGGCATCAACTTTTTTTTATTTATGTACCTTTTCCCGTATTAATACGCAATTTTATATAAAGGGGTGGTGGTAGGGAGAAATTTGGATATTTTTAGGTGGTACATGGAACCTAAAAGGTTGAGAACCCCTGATCTAAATAGTTACTTACACGGTGACTACCAAAAGTTGAAATGTTGTGTCAATGCGCCAATGTGGTCGCTCATATTTATCAATGAATTAGGTACCTATCGTCCAGAAATCAGTATCGCGCTGGCCGGGGTGTCTGAACATTTGATACACCGAAATTCCGAGACGATCAACGGATTGCGATTATATCGCGGACATCGGTGTGCCGCGTCAGTGTGGCAGCTGCCATTTACCGCAATGTAATTAGAAATCGTACCGTACCGTACCGAATTCAGTATCGCCTCTATGTGGGTGAGTCTTGCTCCATGCATCGGGTCATGCTATCAATAAGTTGTATCAAAATTATACTACATAAGTTTAATTTAATGTGATCTTGATGAGTTACAACTTAGAACGAATAAATAAGAATAATAATTATATATAAGTTTGGGCAAAAGTCATGGCAAGTCAAGTCTACTATGCCTGCAGAACTTCCGCACGACACATAAACGTTTGTGATTGCATGACTTATGCCACAACCCATGATCCTCACTGATCTCAGTGACAATTTTAGTATTGTACAGTTCACTCGTTATATTTTTATAGTAATAGAAATTCAGTGGCAGATAAAATTTCCTTTTAGAATCATCCACGAATCCAAACGCAATAATCTCCAATTTTATCAAATAGCCCTCCACTAAATCGAATCTCAGATGTCACTAGCAGACTCGTAACCAGACAGTATACACACTGTGCAGCGTTCCACAAGCGCTTTGCCCAGACAGACTCGATGGAACAAGTGGCCGTCTGGAGAATTCTCGCGTTCCCATCGATCGTTGGGACGTTGTCCTTCGATTTCGTCGTCCTGTTCACCGTGAGCGTACTCGCGAACTCGGCCCAGGTCATCTTATAGACGTCTGGGAGGCACAGACGGTAATGCAATTTTTGCCGTACGAACTCTCAATAACATATAACTAAATAATAACGTGGCCTTCCAGACGTCAGTAGTGGAAATTCACTCATTGCGTTGGCATCAATCGCATTTCTGGAGAAGGTTATATTTTTTGAAGCGAAGCTTCTTACGGGACGGTGTGAAAGAGGTTGCTAATGAACCAATGTAACCAAACGTCAGCTTGCTAACAACCTATGATTCGAACTCGGGACCTTTGCAGTGGAAAGCAAAAGCTTCACAGTTGCGATAGCAGATATCTGACAGCTATGGAAGAACTTTTCATGTGGTTGTCAAAAGCTTTGAAATTGAATAAAATGTTCAATTACAACGGAAGGTTTATTATGAAAATTAAGGTAATTAGATGAATTAAATATATAAGGCTAACGCTTAGGTTTGTGGTGAATAAGCATGTTATGAAGGACATCTGACTGCAAATAGAGAACATAATTAATTCTCTGACTGAGTATATACAGTGTGTCCCACTTTTTTCCGCGTAAAACTATTTTCCGCGTAAAACTATTTTCCAGATAGTTAATGACACACTAAGCAAAAAGTTTCATATGGACTTATTCGTTTTCTTTATTCCTTAAAAAGTTACAGAGAGCCATTTGAAATAATAGCAAAGCTATATTTTAAATGGGTCTAACTTCTTTAGGAATTGAATAATTCGATAAGTCGACGGGAAACTTTTTACTCAGAATGACTATTACTTGCAGAGAAACAAAGTCTGAAAAGTTTCATATGTAGTTTGTTTCTTCCTTCATTTATGTTATAGGAAAAAAAATATGTTATCCTTATTATTGTTGTGGGTATTCTTTCTTCGTCTACGCATTTCTTTCCAAAAAAGAATTTTTGCGGAGAAAAAAGTGGGACACCTGCAGTAAGTTTCACTTACTAGGTATACAATACATGTTTTTTTATTGTTAGTTGGTCTTGTGTGATGTCGGCTCAATAAAAACTGGTGTTTTTTCAAATAATTTTAAGGGTAACGTCAGAATAAATTCCAAAGATGTATCTGTTGGAAGAAATCAGTAATTTGGTGTGCTAAAGCTGCCCAGAGATTTTACAACTAACACAAACTACTGATGCTCTTAAGCGGCTTAAATAGCAAGACTTTAACTGCCAGTTAATTTCAGATAGGTACTGGAACAACTTGATGTTAAATTATACACTATGTGAAAGTTAGACAGATGATAGAAATGTTGCAAGCGGCATCTAGCGAAAGGTTTAGTAAATGGCATCTACCATCACGTAACGCAATCTATATTTACAAACAGAGATATCCTGTAAGTTTTAACCAAATGACAATACAGGAATGATGTAAAAAGAAACACATTTGATGTTTATCACCAGAAATAAAGAATAAATAACAAAGCAAAGGAAAGGCGCTATACTTTAAAACAATATCGGTTCATTTTTATATGGGACTAGAAATGTCATTACATAACCTAATGTAATTTAGGTACATCGAGGATACAAAAATACCATAATGATTTATTTTTTTTGCGATATATACTGTATACCTTGGTATAGATTGACAACTTTACAATGAAAATACATTAGCATTTAGTGCATGTCGTCCATTATCCTTAGGTTGATTGCGAACTATACATATAGAGGAACCATTTGATATACTCTATGCGGTAGTTATTTATTTAAATCGCAATGTTGATTCCTCTCTCAAACTCAACTCAAGAGGTAAACATGGACATATTTTTCCATGCACCAACAGCTTATGCAAATTCTAGCCTCTCGCCTGATAAGGGTTTTTCAAAAAAGTTTGTATTTTAGTCGCCAGTTTTCTGTAGAAACCCATGGCTGGAATTTATAATGCTGAGAAAAAGGAGAAACACGCATAGTATTGGAAAAATAATCCGAAATGTAAAATAGCAATACATAATCTTGTTCTATTGAGGGAAACGGATAAATGATTTTAACTTTAGATTTAACATTTGTTTGTGAATACAAACGCTCGTAGTTTACCTGTACACGTCAAAAAGTAAATTATGCAATACAAAAATATCGAAATTTTTTGTGTTTATCCTGATAAAAAAATTATTAAAATACATATATTTATTAAGAATATCTGAGTGAAAGCAACTATTGATTCATATATAATTAAATAATCTCCACAAACTGGTTTTAAAAGGGGTTACTTTTATTCGGCCCTCAAGTTAATTCAACAGAGCTGGTGTAAACAGATAAAAATTTTATAGCATATTTTGAAATCTATTTTCGCAGCTCCTGATTTATTGGAAATATAAGAATGCGTGGCAATGGTGGCCAACAAAAAAATAGCCTGGAGTTTGCACAGATGTTTCTCGAGACATGCTCACAGACCTCTCACCAAACTGTGTCTTGATAACATTATACATTGAATTAAACTGATTTTGTAACTATGCTAAACTCAATATTTATATTTTTCTATCGTACGTCGAAATGTGCGAAAGAATTATCGTACATACTGTCCGTTGGGAAACAAAACTGTAATAAACATTCCGTGACATGAATGTGTCATGCCTCTAATTCTAACTGTTATTGTATTTTTAATTTGCGTTGTGGAATTTAACTGTAAATTAATTCTTATACATTTGCGTATTAGTTTTAAGAGAGCTATATCTACATTAAGTATACAGGCTGTTCCTAAATATCATGTAAATACGAAAAGGGGTAATTCTTTAGTTTATCTAATACAAACGTAGGTCCGCAAATGCTTCGTTGCCAATCTACAGTGTTGAAATTTCAAGATTTTTTTAGTTTTTCTTTATAGCTCTTGTAGTTTTTGAGATATTTAGCTCTAATTTGGAATATAGGTTACGCTGTAGGACTTACACCATTGGGCATACCAAATGGTTTTAAGAATCTACAGGGAGAAATTGTTTCAGGGGTCATGTCCCCCTTTCTCCCCATGAATTTTTTTTCGGTGCAACGCTGGTGGGTTCTGAAATACAAAATGCGTTTTTTGTTTTGTTCTAAAGCATTTTAATCTCTTGTAGTTCTTCGTATTTACCACCGTTATCCAGAAATATAAAATAAAAGCTTTTCTGTGTTTCGCTAAATAAAATTAAATTTTTTTAAATAATTGGTCTAGTATGCCGTTGCTTGATTTAGATAACCTTTTGTTTGTATTTATTTTGACATTTTATTCGTCACCAACTGTTAAAAATTAAAACTAGGACGGCGCGGTTTTTGTAGCAACGATTTATTACAATACAAAAATATCAAATAATAACAATAACAAGGAAACTACGTTATAAAAATTGTTGAAAGTAACCTCTGCCTACTCGTATGCACGCGCCCGCTCTTCTTCTCATTGATGCCCGTGTACTTCGTCAAATACCCGTGGTGGAGTATTTCTTATGGTTTCAAATCCATCTAATATTCGATTTCGTAAATCATCAACCGAATTCACTGGTGTATACGCTAGAGTTTTGAGGTGCCCCCATAGGAAAAAATCTAGACCATTTAAGTCAGAGGACCTAGGGGGCCAAGCCTGAGGCCCACCCAGGCCGATATACTTATTCTCATACACTTCATTTAAATACGCCCGAGCCAAAATTGAAAAATGTGCTGCGGTGCCATCGTGCATATACCACATTTCATTTCTCAGCAAAAGAGGTAAGTGTTCCTGTAGTATAGGCAATTCTTGTTGCAAAAATGCCTGTATAAATGACCATTAAGTCGACCAGGCAAAAAAAGAACTAATCAAATGGTCCCCAATTATGCCACCCCATACATTTAACGAGAACTGCTCTTGAAATGTATTTCTACGGTTCCATGTGGATTTTCTTCGGCCCATAGGTGGTTGTAGTGAAAATTTGTGAATATTTGAGAATATTCGATGATCAGGTATCCTATTGGGATAGCGTTCCATATACAGACGTCTGGCTTCTGTTGCATTTCCATTCGCAAGGCCATAGATGAAATGCATCACAGCCATTTCAGAATTGATATAATTTGGCATTCTTCAGTGAATACGTATATCGAATATTTAAACACTTTTACACCCTACAGTTTAAAATTTAAACCTTTAATTTACAAACACTTGTGGACAAAAATTAATATTTCAAATGCGAACTGTCAAAATAAATACAAACAAAAGGTTATCTAAATCAAGCCAAGACATAACACACAATAATTTTAAAAAAAATATTGCATCTAGCGAAATATCATCTAGCGTTTGCGTTTATATGAATTTTTAGTCATTAAATAAGCCAAAGAATTACCCCTTTTCGTATATACATGATATTTAGGAACACCCTGCATACTTTTGCTCAAACCCAATGTAAGCTCGCCGAGTTTGTAAAAATACCAAAGAATCAATGTATATTTGAATGGTAAAATAATGTTTATTACAGGGATTGGTAGAAGGTACTTAGCTTGAATTATATTAACGCACAATAGTCTGCAATCTACCTTTCAGGTAGTAATAATAATAAATTTTGTAAGTATTTTGTTTGTAATATGCTTATGTGTTGAAGCTTGCGAGGAAAATGTTTAGGAAAACTACTGATTTATTATGTACCTACTTTATTTATTTGGATTAGAATTTATTTTTAACAATGTTTCTATTAACTTGTTATTTATTAGTATCACACTTATTGTTAACTTGTAGCTGTAGCTTGTTATTAGAAACCCCATTATGTTCATTTACGTATTAAATTTTGGTTCCACTTCTGTTTATGTGTGGCGCATTTTTTTGTTACTTGGGTATTTTAATAGTCAATATTACAACTATCTAGATATGTTAGGTAACAATCTATAGATTGATTACCGAAGTAATAAAGTTTCCAGATATTTCCCCATTGGTGCTCATTCCAGGCATTATGACAACCACAGAGGTACATTGAGGACGTCGTGTAACATGGTTCGCCTTTTGGTGGAGTTTTTTGAGTTGGGCTGGCTTGAAATAAGCAAAGGTGTTTATTGAAAACTCGTTACGGGCAAAGGTAAATTTCAATGGGTAATACAGTTTTTATTTGTTTTAAAACGCAAACAAAAAATATAGACACTTTCAGTTAATAATTCAGAACAAACTTAAGCTGTATTCTTATTCACTCAGTCTTCTCAATAAGTTTGTTAAGAAAATAACAAAAAACAAATCACCACAAACACAGTGAGTTCACTAGTCGACACTGTCAGTGGTGTGTCCATGTCTAGCAAAACACTTGCACCAATTTAACTGCTTTTCTGACCTGGAAACGGTTTGGGTTGTTGTTTTGGTTTTTGTGCAACAAACGTTTTGGTTATCTTGGTTATACACTTCCTGAAACGAATCCATTCCGGTTTTGACGTTGATCTCGAACACATTAATTGTGCCCATTTTTACGTTTAACATATACTAAGTACCAACTGTCGAATTTTCAATAGACATGCTTCGGTTTTACCAAGGTTTTGAATATCTTTGCAAAGGTCGAGATTTCAGTTTCAGTATTTTATACATGATCGGTTACGGATACGTAGTTTTACATCATAAAAAAATCGGTTACGGTATGGTTTTGGGTAATATTTACTATTGCCCACTTTTAACCGAAAACCCCCGAAAAACCCCACCTGGGCCCAGTGGGTTAGGTTAAAAAAAAATTTTTCACACCCTGTCGTGTAACCTCATATTTTTTTCCTTCTTACATGTATTGAATCCTTTATTTGTCTACAGGATAATGCCTGGCCCAATGTTATTTGCATCTTTCTGGAAGCCAATTTCAACCTTTCACCAGGCTAACAAAGTCTCCTTTAGAACATGTTTAGAAGATAATGGTAAATGTTCCGAAGCCTGGCTACTCCTCCGCAGTTGCTGGAAGTTATCAGGCACTAGCTTCAATTTTCTGGGAACACAATACATCGACACTTAACCACCTGGCAGAATTCATAAAATCGCTCATGTTCCCTTTCAAAAACGATCAACTATTATAACTTATTGGTAGAGTTACATTTCTATCAAGTTTTGGTTTTTCTTTACATATATACTATACATATCGAAACAAATAGGTTATAGAACCCAGGTTGTGTGAGTTGGTAGTCTATCTGATGTTCCCAATAAACATTTCTGCCATCAAAAATCGCTATTTTCTAAGATGATTAACACTGTTATCGCTTATAACAACTCTCCTGAATAAAAGCTACATCCACAGACATTTGTGTTACTGTCCAATATATAGTACATACAACATGTGCAGGGATAGGGACGCAGGCGTGATGGGTTACAGCAGTTGTTAAATGAAACTCTGTTTTCGATAATAATCAAACTCCAGGACACTTGAGCACCACAGACAACACAGTAATTCAAACTCCAAGTTCACCACCACAAGATGTTTAGAACCAAACAACTTTCTATTGCTTCATTTAAGTGTTTAATCTTTGGAATTTGTGGACATTGGTCTAATAGGTATAAGAAGAAATCTGCTCCCGCCAAAGATGGAGAGGCTTCCGCAAGTTACTCTTGAAATCCTTTCTAGTTTTGGTCGGTGTTCCAACTACCAATTAGCACGTACACTCCGATTGTTAGAAGATTGTTAAGTTGACCCCTAGGGTTTTTGACCTCATGCGGACTTAATAGTAATGTTAATTAGAGATTAATTATAGTCTTCAGTAGTTAACTAACTTTCTATTCATGAACCTAATACAACTTTAAAAACTTTGGGCGTAATCTTATGTCTTCTTCGTTAGTTTGTGGTTCTTAAACTTACAATAGTCGTGGAGTCTGATGTGTGCCCCATGATCGTGATGGGGCCCATGGATGTAATAGTGACTGAGGTCTCCATAATACTCCCCTGGCATGGAGTACTGGGACTGCATTGGTGAGCAGTACACGTCATTCTGGTTGCTCGGAGGCACTTGCTCCTGTTGTGCAACACTCTGGCTGGCCACCATCCCTCCAGCCCCAAAGGAGACGCCACTGCCTCCTCTCCTGAAACCCCCACGGCCGCCCCTTCGAGACACCTTTGCACTGAGGATGTACAACCGACCAAAACACTTTCTTCAAATCACTTCTTATTGCACTCTCTATAAAGCACTCTCTAAAATACCCCAAAAAATTACAAATTCCGCGTATTGCACTCACTTGTTGATTGATCACCAGCGCATCACTAAAATATAATTTTTTTTTATAATTGGTAATTTCTTCAATTTTTTTTTTCTTCGGTTTTTGGATTTCCCCGTATTATTTACTTTTTCTCGGCGTGAAGCTCTGAGACGCGAGCGCGCGGTGTCTCGGCTAGTTCTGAGCGGTCGGCGGGTTCGGTGCTCCTCGCCCGACGATTAGTAGGCCATGCGATGCGCGCGCACCGCTGCCGAGTCGGTTTTGAAAAGTCGGTGTAGACTTCGTCGGCCGGCTTGGCCGGAGAGTTGAATGATAAAAGTTGTGCGGAAGCCGGCGAGCGACGGGCAGCGCACGCTAGATTGTTCAGCAGTCGCGTGATCGAAAAATGTCGCGATGCTTTGCTTGTTGTTGAGGTACCTGTCTATTACTTCATGTTCTTCGAGTTTTGTAATATTCTAGAATATCTCTAGATTCTAAAAATTAATAGGTACCTTCTAGATTTTTAGAAATAGGTGTTGATATTTATTATTTATTATTTATTATTTATTATTTATTATTTATTATTTATTATTTATTAGATTTCTTAGCAAATAATTGTATTAGAATCGCTGATGTTTTATCTAACTACGATGGTATTCACAGTGATTAAGCATATTTTAAATATAGCAGTCAACTTATTAGATTATCTAAGAATTTTCTGTTCAAGAGACAAGAAAGATACATGCGAACTCATGTGTTTTATAGTTATTGAAACGGGTGTCCGTTATTTTTGTATCGCGTTAATTTATATTAGCATTAATAGTTAGTATATTTTCTGTTCGAAGATTTTCTGAATTCAGTAATAAATACTATTAGAACTACAAGAAGGCATAATTCGGTGTAGACTGAACCACTAGTGGAAATCTGAACCATATTGAGAAACTTGACCCCGTTGGAACTACTACGAAAGATTTTTTCTCTCATTTAATGATTCTTTTTCTAAAATTTTGCAAATCTAAAACACTACAAACTTTATCGTTTAAAAATTAATGCTATTAGTTTCTTTATTTTGCATTTCTCACTTTAAAAGTAAGCACATCATGCTCCAAAATTAATACCAAAAATGTTAAAGCCTCCATTAACAATTTAACGTATGATAGAAAGTTAAGCAACCATTTTTGTAAAAGTTATAAACATTTGGCTATAAACTAGAACACAAAATGCGTTCGTACCCAGTTCAAGACGAAAATTATATTAGTAGGAGATATTTAGGAGTTGTTTGCCAAGGACTAAAAATTATTGCATTCATGTTTGGCTAGCTCAATTCTATACCTACAATTTGATGTATGAAGGAAAGTAATGAAATAATTCTGTAAAAGTTATATAAATATGTGTGCGTGGATGTAAAAAGGGACCAGTTGTCCGTTTCTAGTTACGCAGATAATCGCAAACTTAGTTAAACTGGTTCAAAATACACATTTTTGTTTTATCGCTAATTAATCTCTTTATTGTGTTTTTTATCAGATGTGTTCGTCTGAAACCCGTCTGCGGTTGGAAACGTATGAAAAAAGCGTTTTAATTGCGAACGAAAATGGGAGCAGTTGTCGATATCACGTTACGCTCTAGCGCATTACGATGTTGCCGCATGTAGTGGCACAAACAAATGCCAGTTTATAAACTTGTTTGTATAAAGTATACAGGGTCCTGCAACTAAGCTCCCGTCTTCTGTAGCTCACTTACTCATTAAGCTAAGAGTTTGACATTTTGCAGGCTGACCCTGTACTTCAAGGTACAATTCAAGAAATTATTTTTTATTATACAGAGTGTTCCAAAAATGTGCAACGCCATGGTAATATATTTTTTTAAATTGCATGCTATACTTTTTTCTACACATTTGGAAGCCTTTTATGGTTGCCTACATATCACCAAAATTTAATTGAAATCGGTTGAGTGACTGCAGCGGAAAAAAATAAAAACCAAAAAAATTGATTTTGCATCATAGGCTTTAAAAATCAATAAAAACCACAAAATGCACCTCGTTAATAAAATTTTGCGCCGTGCTTATTAAGTTAGATGTAATAGTCTCGTTAACCAAGTGAAATTGATCCAAATCATACAGGGTGACCAAAATCGAGTGTCAAACTTGTCAAACTTCAAAGCGCGCTATTGTTCTTATTTTAAATTGGAACCCATATTTTTTTTTAGGTGAAACGATGCGGAATTAAAGAATAAATATTGTTTCTGAATACAACCCCATCACAATTCCCAATATTTTAAAAGTTATTCACCAAAAACTCATTTTTCAACGTTTCCAACGGCAATTTTAGGTAATAAATATCGTACGTGGCATTGAAAAACAATTTATTACATAAAATATAACGCAGAGAGGTATTTTAGATTTGAGTGTACTTAATTAAGTAGTTATTCAATTGATAAATTTACTGCAAAATTTACCTATAGCCACATTTCCGTCCTTACCGCTATAGGTAAATTATGCAGTAAATTTAGCATTTGAATAATTACTTAATTAAGTACACTCAAATCTAAAATACGTCTATTATTTTTTATGATATAAATTGTTTTTCAACGCCACGTACGATATTAATTATCTAAAATTGCCGTTGGAAACGTTGAAAAATGAGTTTTTGGCGAATAACTTTTAAAATATTGAGAATTGTGATGGGGTTGTATTTAGAAACAATGTTTATTTTTTAATTCTGCATCATTTCACCTAAAAAAATGTATGGGTTCCAATTTAAAATAAGAACAATAGGCACGCTTTAAAGTTTGACAAGTTTGACACTCGATTTTGGTCACCCTGTACAATTTGGATCAATATCACTTGGTTAACGAGACTATTACATCTAACTTAATAAGCACGTCGCAAAATTTTATCAACGAGGTGCATTTTGTGGCTTTTATTGATTTTTAAAACCTACGATGCAAAATCAATTTTTTTTTGATTTTATTTTTTTCCGCTGCGGTCACTCAACCGATTTCAATAAAATTTTGGTGATATGTTGGCAACCATAAAAGGCTTCCTAATGTGTAGAAAAATGTGTAGCATGCAATTTAAAAAAATATATTACCATGGCGTTGCACATTTTTGGAACATCCTGTATAATAAAAAATAATTTCTTGAATTGTACCTTGAAGTACAGGGTAAGCCTGCAAAATGTCAAACTGCTAGCTTAATGAGTAAGTGAGCTACAGAAGGCGGGAGCTTAGTTGCAGGACCCTGTATATACAAAGTTATATATATATATATATAATATTCCGGGACAATTACTCCGTTTATATTAAGTTAATTTGTTACATTGTTTGTTACATTGTTTGTTACATTCAAATCTTGTAATCGATATTTTTTCTACTTTTCAGTATCCAATTGAGTTAAAAGTTTGTATGTGAGCAGATTTCCAGCGACAATACATGAAGCAGTAAAAAACAAAATAAATAAAAAATGGAAAAACTAAAAAAATTGCAGTTTTGTTTATAAAGCGTATAGTTTTAAAAAAATTTACTTTTTATATAAAATTATTATAATTGTATTTCCAAGTTTTTTGTACCTAGTTATTCCGGTAAACGTAAAAAAAATTTAATACTATTTGATTTATTAGGATTTTATCCGTCCTTTTGAATTCTATACATCTGACGACAGATTTGGAATCAGAAACCCTCATATATCACATTAATTTTAATCAATTTTTATATGAATCCGGCACTTAATTACATGTTTGTCGCCATATTAGATTGACCTTTTTGAATTCTAAAAATCCGAAATCAGATTTAGAATCAGAAACCCCAAAAACCCCTTACGAAAATGCTTAAGTCTTCTTAAGACTCGCGAGATGAAGATACTTAGTTTACCCTATTTTGTAGCCCCAGACCAATGGCGCTATAGATTAAAAAACCTAAAAAACCTAAATGGAATAATGAAATAATAAATTCTACTAAAAATCGTTAAACTAATTTCGAAATTGCTCCAAAAGCGCTGGAGTCAGCGTAACTGCCAAATATGCGCGAAGTTATCAATAAACTTTGCTAAAGTTTGAAGCGTCATAGCGCAAAAGTTTACTTTTTGCGTCAGCAAGTTAAATATTTCCTTTTTCAATATCTCTTTATGGTAATCGTCTTAAAATGGTGGAGAACCTTTGCCATAGTTTTTCCTATCAAAAAACACTCAATTTCGGTCAACTGTTTTTTTTTCATATCCAGGAACACATATTTTGCCAACACTAACACTGCCAACCGAAATATCAACAAAATTCCAAACGGTGTTCTACATAATATCGTCGCTTGGAGTTCTTTTACCACCCAGCAGCATTTACGGGTGATGCCGCAGTCAATTTTCCTAAAATTTGGTTTAGGAGAAAATGAAATAAATAGATCTAGAGCTGGTGAGCAATTTACACATCCGACTTTTTACCGGTGCAAACTGTGCACAAATACACCTTGTGTCTGTGCTGACTACATGCCAATACCTGGCAGGGTTAAGCTAGTCATAAACCCCCTAAAAGCCATCCCAAACGTGCACGTTTGCGGTTTTTCGTGTTTCACCGCAAAATGGTCACGATTTGGAAATGTAAGCACCTGTATAAAATAAATCCCAATAACATTCTGCACAAAAAAGGTAAATTCCACTTTTTCTTAAAACACAATGGTTCTCACACAGGGGCAGAAAGGGACAGAAAGATGACACAAAGGGGTTTTGTGAAACGGAGTGGGGTGGGGAATACGTTTCCAACAGTTAACGTCTGTGGGAAAGTGGGATGAATAAATGGTTCACCAGCTCTTAGTTAATTAAGAACAAAAATAACACTTCTACAAGTTAGAAAAATGTTCTGTAGTAAGATACGTTGGTTGCACCGTGATACAACCCTTTCCAGTAGTGGATAACAATTATTGTGATTTAGAGGTTGTTCGGTAAGGAGAAGAACCTCCGGCCACAGTACTACCTACAATTTGCCAATGAAGAAGAGATGATATGCAACATTTATTGTAAAATGTTTAAGAATTGTTTGTATATTCACTATATACTTTTTGACGTATAGAAAAATGGAGATGCACACATTTTTCCTAAGTCACAAACAATTTTCAGTAGCGACTCCAAATGTGTCTTTGGCGGCCGACGCATATTATTGTTATTTTGGAATTGTTAGTACAAAAAACTTTGATTATGCAGCCTAACAAACAATTAACAATTAATTACGAATAATTCATTAAAAGTTATGAACATTTACATGTACCATATGTATCCCATATACCTCCATCATGGGAGTCGATGTAAACTATCGTCAGATATTTTGATTCTATTGACAGTATTGTCAGATAATCAGCGTTTGACACTGCTGTAAAGTATGATAAACTCATGTACCTGGCCACATCAGATTTGTTCCTTTATTATAAAAATAAATTTTACAGTATGGTGAAATACTAGAGGAACAAAATGCTACTTTAATAAAATAAAGACATATCCAATTATTATTGAAAGAATCAGAGTTTGTAAAGGAGCAGTACCTACATAGTATGTGTGTACAGTACTGTAAATAGATTATGTTATATAATAGGACTATTATAAAATCTATTCATTTATATCCCTTTTTAGGATACCTCTCGCCATTCAGGCAATGAATCTGACCGAATTTTCATCTGTACCTCGAAAAGAGTAACCGATACTACGGATATACACGTCTTTTGTCTGTTGGGTTCAAATGCATTTCCTCTCGGAAGTATAAGCTTTCATTGAACAACAAAAAAAAACTAGTCCAAAGATCGTCGGGTCAAATTTGTACGGCCTACTAACACGTGGCACCGAGTTCGTTAAATGGAAAAGTTTATTGCTTAATTGCATCGTGGTCCAGCAATTGGTGACGTAAGAAATTATCAAATAACTTTTATTTATAATAATACTGTTGCACCTTCTGATGATGTTTACATATTTCTGCAATAAAATAAGTTATTTCATTTTTATTATTTATTTCAATTAAACATCAGCAATAAATATTTTGATAAATGTATTACTATACACGTAATACTACAAAAACAAACAAGATGACAACACAACAAATACGGAAGAACATCTTTTAGGGAAAGTTTAATACCATAAAGAAGGTATCGGGCATTGATAGGTACAATTGGTATAATCATTCATTCTCAGTTTCTCCAGATCAGTATAAGAAAAGTTCTGACAAATCCATCCATTACATAGACACATCAGCAATCTCAAACAACAAACATAGAACCAATCCTACGAAAGGGTACAAGTGAAACTGTTACGTTTGACCATTGTTCGTGTTTTTCATAGCAGGAAGTGCCGTGTGTATCTTCAGCCGTGTGGCAACGCACCAATGGTGAATTAGATCCGCCAAACGCAAAAAAGAACACGCACACAAACACAGATATACACGAGACGACGCACAATTAAACATTTAGCCATGATTGTACCAACTTTGCACAGTAGGACTAAAAGTAAAATAAGGTGGTAGGACGACATGACAAGTCATCAAATAATTTTTACTTTATCATACGTAGTGTGAAAGTATTGTAACCGCGCCAATATTAAAATTTGAGATTTTAGCGTACAAAAAATGTCTGCGTGTGTGTGTGTACCTGTTTTTTGTTATGGCGACGATTCCGGAGAAACTACCAAAGGTATCTGGACAAAACTTTATATTTAGAAGTTTCATCACCAAACTTAAAGCAAAAAGCTTTTTGTTCACAAGAGTCGAAAGGCGCTGGATGTTTACTCTTAGTGTATTTCAAAGATTTTGCAAATGAGCTTCCATTTCTGTAAGTAGAGGAAATTCTGAATAATTTATGTCTATGACATTTTTTGGTAGAATTAATAGTTTAGCTGCATGACTAAGCAAATTCTATTTCATCAAAGATCGCTCGTACTGCATTAAGACTAGTTAGCCAGGATTTGACAGATATTTTGATGCTATTGACAGTATTGTCAAAACATCTGAGTTTGATACTACTGTATAGTATGATAAAGTAATGTGTCTGGCCTCATACAGATTGTGTCCGCAAAAATTAGGCATAGGTCTATAGAAACTAGCGTATCACGCGACAACACTGCCAAGGTCGGCGTCGGTTGAGTGGGGCAGCCAATTATAGTGGAACTGCCGACTGGTAGGAGAGCAGGTACGGTCAGGTCAGTCTGGTTTTGCGTTTTGGAGCACATGCACGCAACGGCAGAAATATCGCAGATCTAACAACGCTTCATAACATTCATATCTGTGCAATCGCGATGTACCCTCCGCTAGAACAGCTTCAGATCATCAAGGGGTATTACGGTGGCAATTCGGTGCAACAGTGCGTGGATTTGTTTGAAATGACTTTTGAAGGCAGACCTATCCCGTACAGATAAACCATTTTCTATATTGTGCATGAATTTGGAAAAGATCTTTGTCTAAAGAGCTGCAGTACTGTCATCCAAGGGAGATAAGTCCACAAGAAATTGAGGCAAATCAACGACAGGATGTACTAATCTGCGGTTCTGTAGTACTGGACGATAAGAAATCCACTCGAGGGATTGGCGAGGAATTGGGTATTGGTAACAAAACCGTTGCTAAGGCTCTGAAGAAGGGTGATTTCTGGAGTTATAAGTACTCAGAGACTCAGGAAACCTTCGCAGAGGACAGTACTCGTAGAATGGAGTTTTGTGAAACTGAAATGGACAAGGCGAACGCAGATGAAAATTTTGTACAAAATATTATTTTTACTGATGAATCGACTTTTCCGTTACATGGTAAACATAATCCTTCCATTCTTCGATATTAGGCCCAACAAAATCAGCACCGAAGTTATGCTTACCGTACTAAATATCCCGAAAAACTAAATGTTTGGGCTGGTATTCTAGGCAATCATTTAGGTGGTCCATTCTTTATCGATGGATCTCTTAACGCCCAGAAGTACGTCTATTGTGTGTTGTGTGTTGGGTAGTTTGATGTAAAATATTTAAAGAATTATACTTAACTAGATTTATTCATATACAAACTACAAAGTATTACGGTTATCAAGATTTTATGAAATTTTATAAGTATGTTTTGCCGTTTTTGCCTGGACACCTAGAAACTTCAATTGTACCCAAAAGTAAACCTGAAACAGTGGCCACAAAGTGTATCGGGGACAGTTGCAGTTATTTTGTGCAGTTCTCTGTGGTTAAAGGGTTTTATATTTGACATATTCTACTTTTTGTGTACATTTTTCATATAAGGTGGTTTGAAAATCAAAAATTTGAAAATACCTGCGTACCACCTGTCTGTTTTTTCTACGAAGATCCGCTCAAACTGGGCCCAGTGTGTCGAGGCAACAAGCGATACGTTTTCCAATTAGCAACGGGAGAAAGATCATACCATACCCTCATTTTCGATCGAGCTGGTTGCTGTCCGTGCATTGCGAAAAGCCGAGCGGAGTAATAATGGCGTTTATCTGTCGAGGAGAAAGTCCAATTGCAAAATTATACGCCGAAGCCTGAATAGATCCGCGTATATATGGGCTGTAAATGGCTTTATGGTATAATTTGCAATCGCTGGGACCGAGCGACAGCAAAAAAAAACCACTCGACGTTTCTAATCATTTTGCCGGCGAACGATTGTCACTTGCTAATTAATCCCGCTTATTACCTTATTAATTACGTGGCTAATTACCAAGCACCGTCCGTAGTAATATTGGTTTTGTCATGCGAGTGTTTAGCAACCTGCTATTCACGTTGTCCCCATTGGAGTATTGCCAATATCTTAGGATCACCATGATGTTCTGTGGAATTTAAGGAAATAAGGAACCCATTCAAGAATGATTTGGTATGATTTGGTATCGATTTCAACAATTTTTAAGGAAAGAATAACGTCGAATAGATACAACATTTAGTGATGACCGATGAAGCATCAGTGAGGGTTTGTTTGTTTGTTTGCCCTGGTGATAAACTATCTTAAACATCATCAACGGAAAAAAGAAGGAAAGACAAGACAATAACATCCATCTTCCACATCTTAGATCGCTATGTTTAGATCCCTTCTTTCAGAGCGCTCGAGCGGCCAAAGAATTCAAGCAAAAAATACACTTCAGGGTGGGTGCTTTTTATAGCAAATTTAGTGTCCTTTATTTTTGTATATAGTGGTCTACGTCGAAAAGTACATAGTTTTATGACTTTTTGGCAATAAACTGAAGAAAAGTCGAAAATTTTGAGTTTTCTTGCGGTTTTCGTTGTATAGCAGTATCCGTGGGAAGTAGCAAAATAGAAATTCGGATTCAGCTCTCCAAAAAACATATACAATGATAGAAAACAATGCACCTATATTTTTTCCTGGCAAAAACACCATTTGACTGGACTAAAATTATGAGTAAAATTAAAAATAAATTTGCAAATATCTCACTTATTTGAGCTAACCTAGAAAAACACCTTTGTTGAAGTGTTCAGGATGTCATAAAGAGTCATTATTAGCTAAAATTTCGCGGGAGAAATTTTTTTGTTGCTCAGTGATATCAATAGTTATTTATTGAAAAAAGTAGATTTTAGCTCGAGGTTGTAATGTGTCCCGACGCGAAGCGGATCGAGACAAAAACTGAGAGCTAAAATCTAACATTTTTTCCCGTGTATAATACATTAATTTTTCTGTAACCGCAAAAAATTACGATTTTTTATTGAAAAACTTATTACTACAATATATTAAAGTCAATCGATGTGACATTTGAATTTTAAAACGGTATTAGACTGTTGTACACAATTAGACTTGCGTTGCTAAGGAAATGTCTACCTTTACTTATGTGTATAGTATATACCTATATACACCGGGGAAAAAGTGATGTCATAAAAAGTGACATTTTATTGCCTACAGAGATAAAATGTCAAACTTTTTCCCCGTCACAAAAAATTATTTTTTTACCGTTATTGTTTTTACCAGATGACCTCATCAACATTTTTAATAAATGACAACACTATATATTTTTTATCTTTGAAATTTTAAAAGGCCTAACAAAACTAACAAAAATTGTTATACCGGGTGACCAACGCTATACGATCGCTCGTTTATTTGTTTATTTTTGATGCTAGACGAATGAAAATTTGACAAGTGCTGATAGACGAAAAATGCCATGTTTTAGGGATACTCTTGATGTTAGTATGACCGTCGCTTTTTTCCGAACGTCACTAGTGAAATTTTAAATACCGCCTACAATATTTGTGTGATCTTTGTGATATATCAGGATAGAATTATGAACACAAAAACATTTCGATCGTTAATGTTTATCACCAAGGCAACGGAAAACTAACTGATTTGTTTATTAATCTAGGTGGCTATGAATTCGTGCAAATAGACAACAATTGTCAAATAAACACTAACTAAATTGCTTTTTTCTGATATTGTATTACTGGCGCCCTCTGGTGTGATTTCATTGGCTTCTGGCCAATGAGTCATTTTTCCAGTTTACTTTATAGGTGCACCGTTATTATTCGATAGATAATAATTTTTTCGTTTACAATGATATCAATTATTGATATTTTGCTGATAACATATGGTAGAAAAATACAATTGTTAACAAAATGGTGACATACAGGCGTGATGTAAATTTTAATATCTTGGCAAGGATAAAGTCCAGGATTATTGGCATTTCTCCTGCTTATTTGTTCCCTGGTATTGCGACGAGTTGCTGCACTTCTTTACTTTTTTAATATTCAATAATAAAAAATTTACATTATAGATTTTAATCTTACTGAATAGATAAATAAAAATAAAAGAAGGAGAGCAGAGAAGGGATGCACAGTAGTAATTAGTGAAGTCAATCCTTGAAACATTGATATAAATTCTAAATCGACAACTGTATTAATTTTCTGGTCCGGTGAGTTACTGGAGTTACTAATGATGCTTGCGATATGCAATTGCAAGAAGCAAACGTTTGATTCATTAATGTATTAGGCAGATATATAGTTTGAAGGTCTTTTCCGTCTTCCAAGACAGCAACCATCTGCTGAAGTAATTGCCTTTTCGCTATAACCATTAAACCACCTCTCACTGGGTCATCAACATAATCTTAGTATATATTCATAACAAATAAATAAATGTATCACTGCTACGTTGCAACTGATCTACCATATTTACTTGCCTATGTCAACGAAAGACATTAATGTCTAACGTTAATAGAACTTTTAAAACCGGGTTTAAATGTTTATAATAATAATTTTAATAATTCGTTTGATCTGGGCTTAAATCCATTAAACTCGTGTATATATGTATATAGTGACTATGGATAGTAACACAGTAAGTACTAGAGCGAGTAAAGTTATCAATATGTAATTTTAATTTACAAAATAACTATCATTCAGCACTTAATTTATTGCCACTAAACGTCAATCATCATTTTACAACCGTTATATTAATTGATTTAAGGCAGAGGTTTTAAATATTTATGCATTGTTTCAAGGCAATATTGAGTGTGTAATTAACAACCATTTAAAGATTCCACCTTGGAGAGACCTTAGCAACCATCCTGATAAATCTGCGATTAAATTTATTTCAACCATTCGGTGGATGGGGAGAAACTAGAGGAAATAATCTAGTTGACCAAAATGATTTATCTGCGAAATTAAATCTTAAGACGACTTTAAAATTGGAATCTATCTCTGTGACCTCGACCTCGCCCATCTGCGAGCAGCTGAAGAAGTTTCACGAACCCATAAAGCTTTGTGAAATTGGCGCGAAATTATAGGAAAAGTTTGGCCGTTTTATTTTTCCTGTCCGTTAAACTGAAGGGCGTAATTTCGGCGCTGGAAAGCAGCTTGCAATTAAAATTGAAATAGCACGACTTCCGCGTACATGGAAGTCTCATTGCTAGAATTTTAAGTGCTGAAAAACGGATGATGTATATAGAAAGTGACATAACCTACAAAAATTTTACGCAATCGTACAGCTGTTGATGTTGGGGCCTGAAGACGAGTATTAATTCGAAACCGGTTGCCAGAAACTCAAATAAATAAAGAACTTTGGAACTATAGCTAACCTGCATTTAATTTTGCAATTAAGAGTTTGGTGTCGTTGATACATTTGAGATAAAATAGCGGTATTCACGAGAATCTCGTTTTGGTCAAATTAAAAATTAATGATTTTTTAGAATAATAATAAATTAAACGGGAATTAATAAAATTTGCGTGTATTGCCGAAAATGTGATTTTTCAATATATAGAAAAAAATATTTCATACAAAAGTTGTTTGGCAGGTATCGTTGTTCAACAGTACAAAATTATTAATATTTTTAAAAGGGTTGCATAATTTTTTAAATGAAATTACCATCATATATGTTATGAATACCAAGGCGTTTTGTCATTCAAACTGTATCAAGTTGTACCTAGGCAAACTAAATATTTTGTGAGATATTCAAATTCAAGTCTTTCTTAAAACTGCCGTTTTATAGATACATTTGTACAGATGTTGTCTTACAACTTTGTTAGATAATCAACAAAACCAGTAGGTACATCATGAAGACATGTAGTTCTTCGACATTTTCAAATGGCTTTTTCTTTTTTTAAGTTTTTTAAGGCCAGGCCCGCAGTTTAACACTTGAAATGATGTGTATAAAGTAGAGTGACCAACTGTCCCTATTTGAGTCGGTAGTCCTGATTCTTGACCACTTGTCTCGACTGATACACACAGAGAAATGGTTGTATAATGTTACGAAAATGACTTTCTTAAAATAATTTGGTTGTTCTAAAACAACACATTCTTGTAATAAGAATATTTCTTTAATATAAAAGAACCTAAATATTTGCTTTAAGAAAACGATTGTTTTGATTTAAGATAGTCGTTGGTTTGACAATAATGTGAACGGGGCCGATAGATGGAGCTTTAGTTTCTCGTCGTAAGAGAGCTCTCCTAGGGGGTATATAACCGAATACATGACTATGCAGCATCAGTGATTGTGCTATTATACCGTCAATGTACCTGACGTACAAATGTCCAACTAGTAGGTTGAAGGAAAAGGAACTAAGAAAGGACACCGGGTACCTTCTCCAGTTGGTAAATAACAATATTCTTCTTTAAATATCTTAATGGCGCTCCAAGTAAAATATTATTGTTTTCCTAATAACACGGTTCATATTTAAGTACATAAATATTTAATCCGAGAATGTGAGCTGATTAAGTACCCAACCATTTAATTCTTAAATCAAAAAAGTATTGTATTCATTTAAAATTGGACAATCTTAAAGTAAGACAACCGGTCAAAACAACGGCTTTCTTCAAAGAACAATATATATTCTTGCGTATATATAAAACAACCACTGTTTTGGATTGACAAAGGTTACTTTGACTTTGACTAGAGACGACGTCTCGTTGTGTGTAAAGCGTTTGAAAATGGTAATGTGTCCTGAATTTCATTACCAGAATACTTTACCTTCTTACGAAAATAAGCTAGCCGTATCAACAAAAAAAGTTACTGAGATATTGTCTATTCATTTATAAAAGTATATTAGCGTATTTAGTTGGTAACGTAAATGGTGAAAAAACTCATTAACTATTATGTGGAAATACTAAAATATACAAAAATGAAGAATCGACTCTATATTCCTTAGAAGAACAGAACTACTGTAAGTATATAGAAATTTAGTCAGTCACGATTGACCATATTCTATATTAAATGTTGTTGACAAACAACATACTGCATCTTTGAGGTCATGATTGTGTTATATAGAAACATGGTGTTTCTAGTTATAGAAATGCAGCAATGATTAATCTGTTTTTGTAAGTCGGACTGATTTTGATTGATTTTAAATTTGGTAAAAAATAATTAAAAGAAAAAAGTCCATAGAAAACAACCGGCACTACTCCATATATACAAAACTGAAAATTGTTTTTATCGGGTTTCGATCGAAATAAAAACAATTATTAACTGTATTGTTATTAACTGAAAACTCATATTTAACTCATATTTTTCGAAGTTTTTCTTAAATCTATAGAATGGCTTACCATTCATTAACTTACCATTTACACCACGAATAATTAGTAAACAAACAATATCCAATGGTAATTTATGAAAAGAAAATCCACTATTGGAAATCAGTGAATAAAAAATACGGTCGGATAGAACATTTGTTTTGGTTAGTTTTTTTACAACAAACAATTGTTAAGGTATATTTTGTTTCTTATTTCTGTATCTAGCACAATGCTCAACTAACTATGTTACCAAGACCTATGATAGGTCTTAACTTAAAAATACAAGAAGCACAAACATTACCCCAGAATCTCAGCAACCGGCGTTCGAGTATTAAAAAGTTGTCACCCTAGCGTAAAGTGGTGGTATTTGCCAGTGTTTACAATACAAAATCATGACACCAAGTAATGTGCTTAGCTTATATGTTTAAGGGTCTTTGCTGCGTTTTTCCTAGTAGACCGAGAGCCCGCGACACAATTCTTACCTCATAAAACATCACTCTCATTCTTTTGTAACTTATAGATAAATACATGTTCTCATAATAACTTGGTGTGCCTAACCCCATTTGGCCGGAAGTACTTCACACACCTCCCTGAAGGGCAGGGCAGTCGGTGTACCAATACACTCATCGAACATCACGCCCATTTTTTATAACAAGAAACTTTGAGTCTTCTTATTACCAGAAACGTTGGTGTCCCTAGGCGGAAATGGCCGGAAGTGGGTTGCAGACCAGTTATTTAAAAGATGATGATATCTGCGCTACCTCACAAAACACATGTGTCAAATTTACCACAGTTATACAAGAATATATGTACTTTCATAGTAGTTTAGTCCAACCAACCCCGGTTGGCCGCAACGGTCTGGCACACCGATTAACATCGTCCGTAACGCAGATACCATCGTCTTTTAAATAACTGGTCTGCAACCCACTTCCGGCCATTTCCGGCTAGGCACACCAACGTTTCTGGTAATAAGTAGCCGTAAACTTTGTTATGCCAAAAACTGAGCGAGATGTTCGATGATTGTGATGGTATACGGACGATGTTAACTGTTGAAGTCGGTGTGCCAGACCGTTCCGGCCAACCGGGGTTGGTTGGACTAAACTACTATGAAAGTACATATATTCTTCTATAATTGTGGTAAATTTGACACATGTGTTTTGTGAGGTAACGCAGATACCATCGTCTTTTAAATAACTGGTCTGCAACCCACTTCCGGCCATTTCCGGCTAGGCACACCAACGTTTCTGGTAATAAGTAGCCGTAAACTTTGTTATGCCAAAAAATGAGCGAGATGTTCGATGATTGTGATGGTATACGGACGATGTTAACTGTTGAAGTCGGTGTGCCAGACCGTTCCGGCCAATCGGGGTTGGTTGGACTAAACTACTATGAAAGTACATATATTCTTCTGTAATTGTGGCAAATTTGACACGTGTTTTGTGAGGTAACGCAGATACCATCGTCTGTTAAATAAGTGGTATGCAACCTACTTCCGGCCATTTCCGGCTAGGCACACCAACGTTTCTGGTAATAAGAAGACTCAAAGTTTCTTGTTACAAAAAATGGGCGTGATGTTCGATGAGGGTATTGGTACACCGACTGTCCTGCCCTTCAGGGAGGTGTGCCAAGTACTTCCGGCCAAATGGGGTTAGGCACACCAACTTATTATGAGAGAACATGTATTTATCTATAAGTCACAAAAGAATGAGAGTGATGTTTTATGAGGGTAGAATTTTGTCGCGGGCTCTCGGATTATAGAGACCCACAGCTTTTCTGCGCAGGTGCCCCACAGCTTTTCAGCCTAGGTGCCCACAGTCCTAAATCCGGCGCTGGCTACACCTTTATATTATTTGCTGCCCTCAATGGCCATTAACTTCAATTTATATTACTTAATTTATTAAGTACACCGACTTTTTGTAGTTTTTGTGATAATTGCAATTTAACAAAACTGTTAATGTAGGCACATCATATATATTACATTATATTGCTTTGTATACAGTGTCTTTGGTAGGTTGACGTAAAATATTTGAAAGGTGATAAAAAGTTATTAATTTAGAACCCATTGAACCATATTTATCCTTATACAAATTACAAATTATTATAGTTGTCAAAATATTAATTTTATATGTAATTTTATAAATATATTTTGCAATGTTTGCAATCATATGGCAAGCGAACCTGGTGACCTAAAATTTTCAAATTGCTACTAAAGTAAACAAACCCTGTACTTCTAGGTGAACAATCGTGAAACTTCAAACTTCTGAAAGTTTTGAACAGATTTCTTGGTAATAGTTTATGCGAAAGTTATCACACCTTATCAATATTGCTCATATTACCATTCATATCAATTGAATCAATTAATTACGACCGCAAGTAGATACTATTGGTTGTTTGCTTTTCTACTGAATACGGATCCGTTTTCAAATAATTAAATGTTTAAATTATTTTATCTGCGACTCACATATAACAAGTTCATTGCATACGTATCTATGACTATATAATCCTTATCATTATACGCGCCAATGATTATAATGACACTAGCTTTGTATAATAATGACAGTTCGCGCTAGTGTCAAAGTCTTTCAAAACCTACGTGGATGACAGTTATTTGACATTTCGCCTCGCCATCATTGACAAATACATTTAAAATATTTTGCATAAAATGGAATTTATGAGTCGTAGATAAAACGTCGTATTTGACTCGCACATAACGGTTATAAATCGCTCGCATGATTACTCGCTCTTCTACGGCTCGCGTGTAAACTTCATGCTCGCGATTTATATCCTTAATTATGTGCTCGTCGAATAATATACTAAAATGTATCTTCAATTTTAAAGTCGATTGAAGCGTAGCTTCCCTTCTAGTACGCTTCATATTTACGAAGTTCACGAAAAGTCAGACTTTTTAACTGTATAGTAATATAATGTAATGATTTGTCTATTTGTTGTCCCTAAAGCAAATATGACGTTTTCAGTCAAATGAATCGAAAATGACCATATCTCTGTTGTATTAACTCTGCTATATTTTATATTAACTCTACAATACACCAGCATGTTTTCAACAACTGAAATTATTCCTGCATGTGTTCACCAGACGCTTGGCTCAAGGGGGTATATGTTATATGGGACTAAAATAGCCAATTTTGATTGGTTGTTGGTTTCACGTGTAATTTATTTAAATTTCGTCGACCCTCGCCAGGTGGCGCTACTTAAGCTGCGGGGAAAAACAAAATCTGTAATTGCTCTCTTCTCATTGGTTGTAAATAATGTAAATATTTGTGTATGGTTTTCTACGTTTTCTACATGTTTGTGCGTAGTTGAAATTTCTGAGCAATTCAAACTTGCAGAAGTAATTACGGTGTTTCAAAAGTGTTTTTAGTGTTATTGTAAGTGTTATTTAAGTTAGTGATAAGTTAATTTAGTGTACAGTTAGATATTGACAAGTAAGTATGCTTTTGGATTACTTTATAACCTTCATTCTAGTGTGCTTCGAATAATACGTTCAATAATGTTTACTAAATTACGTAGCGAACGATTAATAGTCGGTTTTTAAGTATTTATCCGACTTTTTGTTGTAAAATAATAGTAGTAAATACATTTCTATGTTGCAGTTATGGAGATAGACAAAAGACGTTGTTCTGTGCCATTGTGCCGCAGTGTGTGCAAATATTTGTACAGATTTCCAAACCCAAAACACTTGTCCCTGTTTAGAGCTTGGTTGGCAGCAGTTGGCACTGACAATTTACTGGAGATGGATCCCGCTTAGATTCATGTGTCGCATTTTGAATCGTCGTAGACATCCTCATTGCGACCTCTATTACCAAGTAAATATACCAGTTTTAATATTTGTAATATCTACATGAATTCAGTAGATTATGCATGACATATTTGTTTGTACAAACTTAGTGATACGTTATTTCTACGATAGCTTTCAATGTTCATAAACCTTACTAATATTTATCTGTATTCCTTTTAGACACTATTCAGGTTCCTTTTCCGTCAAGCATTGATTTAGCTGCAATGAAGGAAATTATTCCCCCAGACGAGACAATTCAGTCAGGTAAATAAATAACGATTATTACTGTTTTTCTTAAAATGTTTATGTTGGTAAATTTCCTGCATAGGGAATTGTAATAATACTTCAGGATGTGTACTATTCATATAATTCTACTATTCGAACTATTCACTTTTTATACTATTCCACTATTCGAAGACTCGTTGAATACTCGTCATATCTAAATTTCATGTGCAACGTAATTTATAACGTGTTTTCTGGGTTTTTATAGATTGCTGCAAGACGAACCAGTCATATCAAAACACATAAATGTTTCTCCAGTCCACTACAATCTATGGTTATCAATAATCGTATATCAAAGCACATAATTGTTTCTCCAGTGCACCACCATCTATGATTATAAATAATCGTATTTTCCATATGTCGGCTCTACGAATTCTCCAAGGTAAATATTAAGTTACTACCTATAGCAACTTAATTCATAACATGTTTTCTGGGTTTTATAGATTGCTGCGCAAGACATACCAGTCACATCAAGGTATATGAATGTTTCTTCAGTCCATTATTTCTGGTTTCTGTAGCGAAGACCAGGTCGTCCAGGCTTTCCCGTCCCAGGACCAACACAGCTTAACGTGGAGTGCTAGGCAAATACCTTGCCACTCCGCCTACACAGCCCACTACCATCTCTAATTCTAAATCATTTTATGGTCCATATAAGTTTGCTTTACAACTTATTGCAGGTAAACGTTAAGTTACCACTACGCACGGTTATTATTCATTACATGTTATTTCTGGAATATATGGGTTGCTGCAGGTTCTAGTCATATCTAATCCACAATAATCTTAGTAATATTGCATACAGTATAATCTCTAACATATTTTGCAACATATTTTGCAAAAGAGTAGCAAGTATACAGTAAGATGATAATAAAATAGATTGAAGGGTTGTTGGATTTATTTATATCTATTTTTACAGTATTCAGTAAAAGAGCTATTTTCAAATTTTAAAATAGGCAGACTCTATCACGAACAAGCCTAGAGTTTTCCCAAACTGCCTCATAATTACTTCCAGGTATCATCACTCTGGCTTACGGAACAATGAAAATCATTAAAGAACAATAAAAATAGAAGTGGTTATAATATTAAGCTTTACTGTACGCACTGGCACATTACCCGACGCTCTTTCACTGCAGCTGCTGAGTACAAATTATTGTGGATAAAACCATTTTTATAATTTTATTAAATATTTGTAGTTTATTTTTGACCAATAGTCTGTAATATAGACAATCTGGCCACCACATTATTCTTATTTTTACCTAGAAAAAGTTTCTAAACAGACTTATTGGCAAGTTTGGCGTTATCTAGAAACCAAACGAGTTAAATTAGTGAGATTGCCCTATACTAAATCAAGTAAAATCAACCTATTCACTCATTACGTACTGACAAATTATATGACTCGAAAAGAAATTATGATTTTTACAGTAATACCTCGCATACTCCGGTTAATCGGTTCCACCGATCCACTGGCTGTTTGAAACCAACTAACTGAAGCGTTAAACATATGCAAAAATTGGCAATTGGTTAAAAAAAAATTTGCCTGTATTTCATTAAATAAAACGATATTTATTTTTTTGTTTTTTGTTCTCTTAAAATGTTAATATTCACGTCTGGAGTTTTTTATCTTTTCTCATTAAAAATGTGTTTGTAAGAACGAACGGCACTGTTTAACAATCGACGAATTGCAAGACTGTTCTACACTGGAATCAACTTCCGTATATGTTCAGACAGATTGTCAAACTTTAAAAAAAATTTCAGTTGTTTCTTCACCTTCGTTGTCTACGTTATCAGTCTTCAGGTCATTGTTACAGACGTAATGCTTTGGGTTGAATTTCCATTTGACTACGCTGAACTCGCTTTTTATTCACGTCTTCAAAACATATGGATAATAATTGCTCCATATTTACCATTCGAGTGTTTCTAGTTTTGGTCACTTTTTTGATAAATAAGTTGCTGTATAGCCATACCCTGCGATTTGTATTTATCTTTTTTTTTATGTCTTTGAACTGATGACACGTCTATTTCTTTATCACGGCCTATCTTAGCGAAGGATGCACCGTCTTCATGAAGCTTTATTATATCAAACTTTTGTTCTAAAATGAGCTATTTACGTTTCTTGCTAACTGAGTCACTTTCACGTTTTCTTTTCGTACTCATTTTGACGGTATTAAAGTTTAAATATGAAAATACTAAATTCAGCGTTAAACGTCCACCGCTCACAAACCAAACATAATGGCAAGTTTACATCTGGTCGAGTGATTTACAAACCGTGCTATACTGAATCCGGACTGTTCGAAACCGTACTATGCGAGGTATTACTGTACTTCTACATACCAGAATTAACAATTCATAGCAAACAGAATTGCTGTGTAATTAAGTATGGATATTAAATATATTGTACAGTTTAAAATAATTGTTTTTGCCATTAATAAAATGTTTTTACTTTATGGTGTTTTATTATTTAAATTAGTATTATACATAACTGAATTCCAAATGGAACTGTATAGGTATATTTCTCTTTATGTTAAAGAATTAAGTAACATCTGATAAATGTTATGGTTTCTAATTGCCGCATGCATAAATTAATGTGACTGTGTTTTATAAATGTGTCAAACTGGGTAAAAAATGTAAACATGTTGGTGTTGATTTATGATGGATTTAGATTCTATTTTTTACATCCATCAAAAACTCCTCATTTACTTTTTTTACCTAGTTTTGATCCATTTAATCGAACACGGTTACAAATACCAGAAAATTCACCATCTATATTATTCAAACGGCCCGCCAAATTCTCCGATGTTTTGATCGACCCTCAGAAGATGGCTCTCGCCGCCTATCTAATAAATCTTGCCGGAAGATAGCGTTCTATTACTGGTATTCTATGGCTTGGCTATCGCGTACGGTTATCGTATGTTGGTCAGTGCATTTCACCTCTCATTATTCTAAATAAACGACAGGAATATGACCGACCTGACCACTCGAAGTGAATTGAAACCACACGGACCACACAACAATGCGCCGCCAATTAGTTATAGGTTATAAACCACGGTTCGTTCGAACGCGCGCCTTTTTCACAAAACTATTTTTCACCAAACACCACTGAGTCGTGTAGATATTAATTACAAGACATTGTCCCGGTCGTTAATGTTAAAAATAGGTTTTGTTGTTCGCTGCCGATCGTGTTTATTATTTCAGAAAGTTTACTCTGTACAGGTGTTCCAAGTTTTGAATATTATCTTCGTATTTAACTTCAAGTTCGGGTTTTCAGACCGCTTTGCTTGGCAAAATAGTAACAGCGGTTGACCACACTGACCACCACAGTTATAGAACTTATGCACCGAATTTCTTTTTGTGGGAGTTACTTAAAATCCAATGCATACAAATTTTAAACTCTATTAATCCGTTAATCTGTGAAAAAGTGAATGGAAGTTATTTGTTTATTTTTATACAAAGTGATAAATACGTTATCTGGAGTTTAGATAAAAATAGGTTAGATTGAACAAAACATATTAACAGGGAATAGTCGAGAATAAGCTCAACTTAATAATATACAAACAATAAAACGTGCTTGTATTGTTTTACCACTTTTATCACAATAAATTTACATGCCACAGTTATTAGCTAGATATCAAAGCAATTTACATAATTATTTCAAAGCCGAATTTTGTTAAAAATACAGTACTTGAAAGCTCAGTGGCTAGCCTGGCCAAAACAGACCAAAATCGGACAAGTGAAAACTATTTCTGGTATGTTTTTTTTTTTTGTATAATCTGAATCTGAAAGGAGAAAATATAGATTGTGTCTAGTTTTTGAGACAAATGCATTTTTGCTTTTCTTGCAGTGATTTCTCAAAAACTAGGTTCAAGTCAAAATATCGGTTTTCAGATTCAGATTCTACGAAAAAACAGCTACTAGATAACTATTATCATTTGTCAGATTTTGTTCATTGTCAGTTAGGCTGATTGCCACGTTTCTTAGATTATTGTATTTTTAACAAACTAAGAAATAATAATAATGATATTTATTTAGATATATAATAATATAATAATCACCCTAAATTTGAATAATAAAATAAATATGGAGAAGAGTCTCTTTATTTAGAAACTAATTCTTGTGACAACCGATTTCAGCATATAGGATGCCATAATCAGGTCAGCACTAGGGATAATAAATATATATAAATAACAAAAAATAGCTACTAACACTAGATGACTTACTGTCAATCGGAAACAAAGTATAACGTCATTGCGGTAAATGATAGCTGCATAGAGTATTTTTCTAACATCTATGTAGCAAGGAACGCAAAACAAGCATAAACATCACAGTATTAAACCGTCAATTGCCTCCTGCCCACTCAGTGGTCAACGAATAAAATCAAATCCAAATTTTTCAAGGTTATGAGAGAGTGGCGTGTGTTAAAGTCTGGAATAGAAAAATAATATGACAATAATGTACAAAATTGCAAAAAAGGCACAGCATCTTACTTTAAATTGGTCACAATGATCTTAAGATATCGATGGGGCTGGATTAAGGTGGGGGGGGGGGGTCCGCCCCCGCCTATGCAAGTTGGTTTTTTTGTTTGTTGGTACTTTTGAGTGTTGGCGCTGTGGTTAGCGTGTTTTAGTTTTATGTTTCTCCGTTTGTACCGACATAATGTGTCACTGGAAGTTTTAGAGATTATTGGACTGAGTTCATAATTCTGGATAATTGTTTAATTCAGCCCCATCGATATATTAAGATTATTGTGACCAATTTAGAGTAAGATGCTGAGCATTTTTGCAATTTTGTACAATATTGTCATGTTATTTTTCTATTCCAGACTTTAAGACACGCCACTCTCTCATAACCTCGAAAAACCTCGTTCTATATGCCGACATCGATTGCCACAAGAATTAGTTTCTAAATAAAGAGAGTCTACTCCATATTTCTACGCCTTTTATTTTATTATTCAACCAAATAAATATGGAAAAGGTGGACCACTTTGTGAATACTACACTAAATTTGGTTTCCTTAGTACTAAACTTACCTACTTGAAATTAGATAATTCTTAAAATAAAAATAAAGATTGCGTAACATTAACCAAACATAATTCTTTTTTATTTCGCTGTCAATAATATTTTAAATGTAATATAAATATTTTTGTAAGGAATTTCTTTTGCATGTACATATTTATCGAAAATCAACACTAAAACAACTTGAACACACCAGCATTCAAACAAAAGCAACTGCGATTACGCAGTAGAATAACTCCTACCTTATACTGGCAATTTGTCTCTTCAAAATCGACGAAGAATGAACAAAAAGTCAATGGAAACACAACTAGCACGAAATATCACACATTTATCACGTTTTCAAATCAATACACCGATAGCGTTGATAGCAAACATAGAGAGACACGTAAACATTGTAAGACGCTATCATTTTACTACGTACCGGGGTTTACAAACGGTTTAGCACGAACGAAAACAAAACACGGACTGCAACGCACATTGACACAGCATAGTGGGGAGGTGCGTATTATTAGCGCGTTGCTTGAATAAAATGTGAAGCCAGGTACTTGTTGGGTATCATTTTGAATTGTTGTTGTGTAGTTATTATTGTTGTTATCGTTTTACTAATACTTATTTTATGTGTATTGGTTGAATTATCTATTGTTGAACAAATATAATTTTGAATTTTAATGAATTGAGATTTAGTTCAGATTCAAATATGGCATTAACATTAACCAAACATAACTGCATAGCAGATGGAAACGGGATTTGGCCATGGAGATCGATTCAGCTCATTTACCTACAGTTGGATTTGCGAGTTAAAGAGATGTTCATTGTGAAACCAAGCGTTGTTCTCTTGTGAGTCGGTAAAGAATTCAATTATTTTATACTATAATTAAAAAGTTTGACTACTGTCCCCTTTTAAAATTGCTGCTAGATATAGAATTTTAGTACCTATAGTCCTTGGTCTTGTAAATTAGTCAGTTAGGTACTTGAAAATATGTGAATAGTTCTGATATGTAGGCTGAAAACTTAATAACTGTGGTATGTAAATTTTATGTAGTAAAAGCAAAACAATATAAGGGAATCCCAAAGCTACAAACGTACATTGTACGTACAACTCCGTTAACGATAACCGCGACACATCGAGAAGAAAACAGCAAGTATCCACTATATGTCGTCTTATCAGAAACACGACAAATAACATGAGAACGGTGTCAAGTCACTCCTTGGTGTACCCCTTCTAAAAATAAGAGGTCACAGTAGAGTTCGCACCACAAGTACTATTATTTGTATCCCGCTTCTGATAAAAAAGCAACAAACCAAGCCAAGTTATCTAATCTCTCATTAGCTCGTGGAATTCCAAAGGCGCTAAATATAAACTCGCAGATACGTAATACATAATTAATTCGCGCAAATCGCAATACTTTCAAATTCCGCATTAGGAGAACGCGGAAGCATCGGAACCGTGAATTCTAATGAATTTAATTCATTCATGGTCCTAATCGGAATTTGGTATGTCGAACGCGAGAACCTGGGCCGATGTTTACACTTTCAAGGAGGTTCTCGCGTTAGAGCGGGCGTCTGCAAGTGCATAACCCGGCACTTTTATTATCGTTCCAGGGTACTTCACAACGATCGTAAACATCCACATCCCGTCGTTCGGTTGGAAACCAGTCGCAGTTAAAACTAGAGAAACGATCGAACTACAAGTTAGGGCAGTCTCTAAGATAAGCAATAATATCAACAGGATTATAACTACCTACACCAAAAAGTATGCTTGTCGTTTCGATAGATAACACTGGTAAACACGGAATTTACCGGATCAATAATAATGTTTGGTTTTTCGTATTATCGCAATCGGATAAAAAAGTGCAGACTACTATTGCAGCGAAAAATACTATTGCAGCAGAAGCAGTTGTTGGCATCTTTGTTTGTCGTCAAACTTTATAAGTATTTATCAGAGCATCACATGGTAAGAATAGATTAATAGTTATTTAACAAACAAGTACCGGGTGATTCAATTTCGAGGCTCACCATGTGGATCTCGCTTATTAGTGGAGATAGAGCCTATGTTTAAATTTGGCAAAGTTTCGTATTTTTGTGTTGATCAATTACATGAAAAGAAATGTAAGCTATCATTTTTCATTTTGAAGATATTCGCAAAAAACTGAAATATTAAGCTATTAAGCTAAATTCTTATAAAAAATCACGTGACATCGACGAAGAAAATGTATGTTGACGCCGCGCCGCCAGAAAAATACGGTTGACAAATTAAATTTTTAGCCAACTCGGATATTAAACGGCATCATTTCGCTTATTAGTGGAGTTAAATTTGGAAAGTTTCTTATTTTTGTGTTGATCAATTACTTATATAAAAACAAATTTAAGCTATCATTATTCATTTTGAAGATATCCGCAGAAAACTGAACTATTAAGATATCGTTTTTAATTTTTTATTCAAAACCCAGTGTCTACAGCTATATTCTACAACTACTTTTTAACAAAAAATGCATTGTTATTTTTTAATTTGATATATCAAAGATGGCGGCGTAACCATGCCCAACATTTGTTTCTCTTATGGGTCCGCACGGTTTTCAAGAAAATGGCGACCTATTTGAACATTTACTTAAAAAATAACCTTTTTGTTGTATAAACTTGCTTCTTTCACAATCTGAATTAACAACATTCAGATTCTAATCTAAACCACTCTTGATGGATGTCTGTCCGGCGGTCTGTACCCAAACTCCAGTTGGGTACCTGATGAACACGACAACGAGAAAAAGCAAAAAGTCTTTTTTATTATTGCATTATTTTAAAAAATAATGCCTGCATGTTATACATTGCAGAAATGAGAAAAAATACGACTATCAGAAAATGTCAAAATTCATTTCTTTTTATATAAGTGATCAACACAAAAATACGAAACCTTGCCAGATTTAACTCCACTAATAAGCGAAATTGCTTCGAAATTGAATCACCCGGTATTCAAAAGAGGGATTAATGATGCCGTTTAATATCCGAGTTGGCTAAAATTTAATTTGTCAACCGTATTTTTCTGGCGGCGCGGCGTCAACATACATTTTCTTCGTCGATGTCATGTGATTTTTTATAAGAATTTATATAATTTACCCGCGACAAATGTGGATGACAGAATGGTTTGATTCGATGCTTCATTTTACGTATGTTCGATTGGCTAAAATGAAGTTGTTTGATTGGATATAGCCGATATTATAATAAGTCGTGCATTAATAGAAATCGTGCTTAAGAGGCCTGTTTAATAACAAATTTTCTACTGACTAAACAGACTCATAAATAAACAATCGACGAATAATAATCTAACTAAATACCTCTGAACGGAAACCAAAGAACTAACAAATAACTTTTTCAATGCCAATTCTTTGATGCTTTGCTAATAATAAAATTCGGAGCTCTCTGACACTATCATATGCCAGTGATTTTGTGATTTGTGATGGACCATACAGATCGTGTAACCATTTTAGTTTACTGTTCATGATTTGATTCGTCAGATGTTTTATATTTACAAAAGCTGTTAGTTTTGGCAACTCTCTGTTCCTGGATGTCATAGGCTGGGTTCTCAATGTTAATGGGTACACGTCCAATGGTAAGGGGGGACGCAAGTATTGTTACTGACTTCTTTTTCAAAATTGGATAGGTATAGTAAAGAAAACGATGAGATCTATGTGTTATCTAGGTCTATATTTGCATCACCTTAAGCCTATACCGGATGACCCACGGCATAGGTACTCCCGTTTATTTTCGTTATTTATAAAGCTGGACGAATGAAATTTGGGAATGTGTTCATAGACAAAAAATGGCATTCTTTGGGATACTCTTGAGGTTAATATGACTTTAGGTTTTTCCGGAAATGACGTCATCATTGAAATTTTAAATGGCATCCTATATTCTTTGTGTGTTATTTTCAATCAGGATTACATTCTGAATACAAAAACATATCGATTGTCATTTTTTATCACCAAGGCAACGTAAAAATAACTTTTTTGTGTATTAATCTAAGTGGCTAGGAATTGGTGAAAAAAGTCGAAAATTGTTAAATAAACGCTAACTAAATCGATTTTGCCCGCCATTGCATTACTGGCGCCCTCTAGTGTAATTTAATTGGTTTTTGGCCAGTGAGTAATTTTTTTCATGGGTACCCGATGGCCACACGCTGATTATTCGATAGAAAACCTCTTTCCGTTTACAATGATACCAAATACTTGATATTTTATAACCATTCTTGTTAGAAGCAAGGAAAACAAAAAAAACATTTTGACCTACTGATCAAAATCACCGTACAAGTCAAAGTCACTCAATGGACTACTCGAAGGAAATACCCTGATTATGCGAGGACAAACAATTTCCGACACAATGATACCAAATTCTTGATATTTTGCTGATAAGATGACAACAATATAAGATGACGACAAAGTTGCATCAAAGAAAGGTTATAATAAAGCTTACAAATTTATAGGTAGGTGCCAAAGTGTGGTAGGTGACAGAGGTTATCATTATACTGAAGTAGATACATTTAAGCTGATAATTGAGAGCAAAAAGCTCATTTCATACGATGAGTTCGTATTTGGGAATAAATAATATAATCGACCAGATAAACGCCATTATCCAGAAAGCTTGAGAAGAAAACAAGTTTATGTTGAATTTTTTTAGATGAGGCTTTTGATATAGTGTGGAGTGTTTGGCAAGATTTTGGAGATATCTTAAATCGTCGATAGGTGCCGCCACATACAACTATTCGTGATTCATTTAAAAAACGAATATTCCTTTTGACGCAAAATCTTATAATCGTATAATAAATAGATACTTACTTTTACTAAAAATACGATTGAATTAGTTGATGAACTTAGGAGATTGGTTTTGTCAGAAAATTCATTCATTGTATCATTAGACGTAATCAGCTTATTTACTAACATACCTTTGAGTCTAATTTTGGATATCGTAAAGTAGAGCTGGACTTATGTTTATGAATGCTGGGATATAGATCAAGATTTGTATGTCAGGACGCTTTTAATTATCGTTGATAACAATGTTTTTACTTTTGTTATTTCAATATACCAGCAGATTTGATGGCATTGCAGCACCGACGGATTGAAATATTTTTTTCCCATTTTAGCACTAATAGTAATTGATTATGTCTTAGATAATGTCACTTTCAAAATACCATTTCAATCATCATTCATTAGAAAGTATGTAGACGACATCATAATGTTAATTCCAAGAGATGCTCATGATAGGACATTGGCCAGACTGGCGCAGCGGTAAAGCGCTTGGCTATCCGTCTGGGGGGCGTGAGTTCGAATCTCACGCTCTGCTTTCAGAGTGAAGGTTTCTGTGGTTTTCCTTTACTCATCGGCGAATGCTGAAAGCGAAACAACTTAAGACGTGCCACAGACGGGGGCGATAATAATGATAATTGGGGCCTGCCGAGGCCCCCGTAGTGGCGAAAGCTCTTGGGGGATCTTAAGGCGTGGATTATTATTATTATTATCTTTAACAACTTCAACAAACATTCAGCTTAACATATAGACAGAAAATACACATAATTTTATACCGTTTTTGTACACTTGGGTGACAATGGGGTGACTTGAATTTTGGACAACGGTGGCTTATAACAAATCTACGCTTTCAGGTAGATGCATTAATTTTTTATCAACCCATTAATTAAAATATAAAATTAACACATTTTGCAATTAAATCTGGAATTGTAAATATTTGTAAGGTAGAGGTTTTGACGAGCAATTTTGTAAAATTAAAAAGAATCTATTTGCAAAATAATTTTCGAGACTACTAACTAACTTATCACAGATAGAAAAGATTTTTTGTTTTAAAGAAATGTATTTGTTTGAATTTATTTGGGTCAAAACATATTTCTTTGACGCCAACAATATTTACTTCATTGAATACTCTAGTTTATTTGCCTGCAGAGATTAATTTATTTGAAATATTTATTGTGGAATAAATATATATGGATTAAAGTGGAATAAATATATATGGATACTGGATACAAACAAAAATGACTTTACTTTAAAGTAATATTTTAGTTTTGATTTAAAAAAAAGAAACGTTTCTTTACACCAATGCAATATAATTTTTATTCTAACATATACATTTGTATATAAGGAGAGATTTATTTCGCTTAAAGTAATATTTTGCCTTTGGCTTAAAAATAGGTTTACTTCCGCCAAATAAATCATATTTTGATTAAAATAAATATATTTGTACACAAGAAGAGATTTATTTCCTTTAAAGTAATATTTTTGTTTTGGCTTTAAAATAGGTTTACTTACACCAAAGAAATCATATTTTGATTCAAATAAATATATTTTTAATGTCATCCAACTCTATTGTTAGATGGCGCTGTAATCTCTCCTTGCACTTCGTACATATCGAGAGTATAAAGCCGCGTGATCGACAGTATAGAACTTATAGAGTACAGTGCCTGCAGGTTCAAGTTGCGATTCCAAATCAGAGTACACTTTACTAACTTAACCTTGACTATATGTTGGGTTGGGAAGACCAAGCACTGGTCGAGGATGTCATGATTGGGATGTCATGATGACATCCCAAAAAGGAGGTGACACATGGCGAGTCTTCCGAAAAATTCTTGTCTATTAATTCCATCAACAAATTAATAATTTTAAGCGTTTTGACTCGACCAACAATTTTGTTAATTAAAAAAAATAATTCTTTCACTCAACACAATCATAATTATTTGAAGTAAATAAATCTAATTTCTTATAATACACAAATTGCAAACTTTAACTGGAAACATAAGTTGTTTGACACAAATCAACGTTCTTTCTACCAAACAAATATTTCAAATAAATGCGTTTTTATCCGCAAATAAATATTTCTTTGCCTCTATTGAAACAACAAATTTCTTTGGGTCAATGCATATTTATTTGAATTAAACAAAAATTTCTCTCTGTGTAAAGATAACACCCCTTCAAGGCACCCGTCAAACATGATTTATAAAATTGTCAATTAGACTTGACTTGTCAGTTATTAAAAAAATCTGATGTGGCCAGGCACATGACTTTATCATACAATAGATAAAATTAGTAGTTTTGCTGCATGAGATTTATTTGATCGACATCGATCGTGCCTGCATTTAAATAAAACAAGTTAGCCAAGATATGATAGATATTTTGAAAATATATAAATACAAAATGATATAAAGATTGTTGGTAATAGCAGGCTAGCGTTGCGACATATATCTGTATCTCATCCGACGTAGTGCCACTGGACACACTACGCATGCGTTCGTGGATTCGATTAGGTGGATTGGATCCATAGGCTGCCACAGTGCTGCCACCAGCTGTCACATGTATAAGGTTATCTATGGGCTGTCACTGGTTTGGCGTTAGTGATGCCGGATATTACCGGCTAACGGCCGCGGTAATACCGCGCCATCTGTCGACGGTCCTACTAATAACTACTGGCCTCGCATGCGCAGTTTGATCCCGGGCACCACATCTATAGCCATAATATATATCTCCGTCTCACATTGAAGCGAGACTACACATTGGCGCTATAGAACAAGCTCCGTATAATCCCTAATATGTATATGGATAATATTGACAGTAGGCATTGTCAAAAAACCAACCTTTGACACACCTACTGTCAGAATGAAAATAATTGTAAAATCCTCGCTTACTAAGCTTTAATGCATTTGCTCATACAGCTAAACTATTAATTTTCCCAAAAAGTGTCATAGACATAAATTATACATAATGCCCTCTACTTTAATTTATTATTTAACTACTTTGCCGAAATTGCAGAAATGGCAGCTCATTTGCAAAATCCTTGAAAAATGCTTAAAGGAAACGGGTACCTTGCGTCTGTCTGGTTAGCGCGTGGCTGTGAGAATATACCCGCTTGGGACGACGCAATAATGTAAAAGAATAATTTTAATTTTATGACATGATTTTTTCTCATAATATATGTGTACATAGTTTATTGACACGCACACATACATAAGAACATACATTTAGGTATAGGCAATGTCACGAACGTAAGTTGAAATCCGTCATCGGAAAATTGCTTGTATCTTCAAAAATAAAGCTGAACAAAAGTTTTTCTCTACAGAACAATACGGCACAAAACTAATACATACGTGAGTCTGGCATCGACGAAAAATTCTAAATTCCAATGTGGTGGGACGGGCACTACACCAGCCCCTCCTAAAAAAAATGCTATATCTCGCGAACGAAAACGGAACAACACTTATTCTTTATGGAACAATTCGACACAAAACTGACAGAAAACTTTGGTGTATAGCGATATTTCAAAATCCACCATGGTGGGGCTGGAGAAATGCACCTACGTTAGTGGATTACTGCATTAGCATCCAGAGCACACCCATTACAGGTTTTTCGGTGGCTTTGGCTTACGAAGACCGTGCGTAGAATAATCAATTTCTACATTAGTGTCTAGACGGGGGTGGTGATAGATGATAACTCATAACATTGAAATCTGAAGGAATAGTTGACAGAAAAATCCTGAACCTAGTCAAATCGTGACCCAAGACAGAACAAGACAGAACTCCCTAAATGCAATGTTTAATACCTAAGGCTTTAAAATGTCTTGAAACATTAGATAAAGACACTTGTATTTCTACCATTTGTGGTGGCTAAGTCGAGGCATCCATGCATAATCCGTCAAGCCCGCTCAGCATATTTACTTAGTATACATGCTCTGGCATGCCTGGCAGTTTGCTAAACTATGCAAACATCTAAGTTAAGATAATCCCGTTATGTCAATTGACATGTGTGAGACCGCGGACGTACGCGGACCTGGAACAAAAGTGCGTTGTCTGTCTCTCAATGCACGTTGGATGGAAGAAAACGCTGGCTTAAGGAGGAGAAATAGGAAAAATCACGAGCCGGCGTTTCCGAGACATGCGAAGAACGGCCGTATTTGAGTCATGCAACGCACGACACGAAACGGCAACTGGGCATGTACTGTTACGCAGTGTGAACACCACACGACACACTGGTTCTCTGGGACCCGTGCGAATCAAAGAAACCCGTGGAATTTGTGCCTATTCTTTGATTATTGTGGGAAATTAAGATATGAGGGTAATGGCTATACAGACTACGGCCACCTTTAACGTTGTTATCACCACATTGCAATTGTATTATTCACCATACCTAATACTGCACTCCTAGCAACAAACGGACAATATGCATTTTGGTGTTGTTTATTATTATTAATTTCAATAAATGGATTCAAAATCATACGTATTTGCATAAAAAATGAAGATTTAAAGCACAAACAAATTTTGGTAATCTGAAGTGCTTCTTTTGCCGTATATCGTATTCATGCTGCTGACTATTGTATGTTAAATAATTAGTTATAAAATTTGGCTACATCGGATAGACAAAAGAAGTAAAAGCTGGTGTACCCCAGGGTAGTGCCGTCGGGCCAATTGTTTATCTACTATATACAAGTGACCAACCACAGCTGGATAATGTGTATAACAATCGCCATATTTGCAGATGACACGGCTCTATTGGCAGTGGGATCAACTATTGGAGAAACTACTAGGTATCTTCAACAAGCTGGTAATAAAATATATAAATGGACCAAAACATTGAAGACCAAGGTCAACGAACTGAAATCCACATTAACTTTACAACCAAAAGAATCGAGGACATACCTCATGTCAAGATTAACGACGCCATAGTTCTATGTGCGAACACTGCGAAGTATTTGGGTATGATTCTAGATACAAAGCTAAGGTGGAACGATCATGTTAAGACGAACAGAGTAGGGCTTGGCCTAAAACACACAGAACTGTACTGGCTTCTGGGAAGAAACTCCAAGTTGTCAGTACAGAACAAACTACAAAATTTACAACCAAGTACTAAAACTGATATGGTTGTACGGCATCCAGCTTTGGGGTCGCTCGAAAAAATCCATTATACAAGTAATCTAGACTTTCCAAAATAAAGTACTAAGGAATATAGTTAACGCTCCTTGGTACATACGGAATAGTGACCTGCACCGTGATCTTGGTGTCACACAAGTCATCCAAGAGATAAGCATGAATCTCTCCTAAGACATCAAGTAAACGTAGAGGCCCTGCAGCTATTGGTCATTGGCAACCAGAATCTAGTGAGAAGACAACAAAGAACAAAACCCTTCTAACTAGTGAATCAGTGAAAGGTGTAAAGAGCAGAGCACAGTGTGTGAAGTGTTAATGCTTCTTGTTGGGGACAAAGTAAATATAGGACATTAGTGGATAGCCTATTAGAGACAAGTAGGTACCTAGTTTTAAAAATTCAGATTTAAATTGATGGTTAATCTTTTAGATTAGTTTCAATATGTTAAGCATTTTCTGCTTATTAAAAAATCTGATGTCACCAGGCACATGACTGTATCATACAATATATAAAATTATTAGTTTAGCTGCATGAGATCGATCGTGTCTGAATTAAAATAAAACGAGTTAGCCAGGATCCGACAGATATTTTGTTACTATTGCTAGTACGCGAGCCGTAGGCGAGCGTGTAATCATGCGAGCGATTTATATCCGTTACGTGCGAGTCAAATGCGACGTTTTATCTACGACTCATAAATTCAATTTTATGTAAAATATTTTAAATGTATTTGTCAATGATGGCGAGGCGAACTGTCAAATAACTGTCATCCACGTAGGTTTTGACAGACTTTGACACTAGCGTTGTATAATGATGACAGTTCTTTCAAATAATGAGGTCACTATTTGAACAAACTGTCATTATTATACATCGCTAGTGTCATTATAATCATAGGCGCCGTATAATGATTGGGATTATATAGTCATAGATACGTATACAATGAACTTATTATATGTGAGTCGTAGATAAAGGTACTTTACTCTTCAGTCATCTTCATCTCAATCCATTTGCGTTGTTTTGGCAAAATCCGGTACATGGAGCGACGGAAATTTTAATTCATATCTAATGCCCTCTAATATTTCTAATAGGGTTGCCAATATGGTCATTTTGATCCCGTAGACTTCAGGTTGGGCGACCATTCTCCGGGCTACGGGTTTTCAGTTAAATTCTCCGGGTTAACTAAAGGTAATCATCGATCTTCTGAGAAACGGTAGCAACCACTATTTTTTTAATTATTAAAATACAGTAATTGGTATTCTAATCATACAGTTTGCATCGATTTCCCTTGAAATAAAAAAGATTTTTTCTGTAAATAAGAAACACTTTTACTCAATCATCACAACAAATTAATTTTACTTTTTGAGAGCATGTGAGAAACTTTGAAAGTAGCAATTGTAGCATTTTTAGATTTTGTCACATGTCTAGTGAATACAACGCAGATGATCGATGATCGTAGACTGAGACAAATCTAACATTCAAAAATGGCTTTCAAAACTACAGGTATTATTTAAAACTAGGAATTTGCTTGTCAGAAATCATTCAATATTGATACATTTTGAACAAAATATCAAACATTCGATATTGATTGCAGTTCGACATTGCGTTCACAGAATAGTATCATACTGGGGTGCTATAAAACAGTATTTTTTTAAAAATCATGGAGATGACGGCGGCGATACCTTTACTTAGAAATTTTATTATTAGTTAAAATATATACATATTTACTTAGTCTGAGAGATATAGTTATCATTTTTGACTAGAGACACATTTATTATGGGGGTTTACAAAACGCCAATATTATCGGAATAAAATTAGTTTGGGATAATTACTGCAGGCAAAACAACATGTTCCCTTAAAAATCTGAAAATTATGGTCTATTTTTTGCTGATTATCACTAGAAATAGGCTTGGTTTAGGTGATAATATTGGCATTTTATCTCATCTTGGTTGTGTCGTAATAAATTCCACAATAAGAGGCAGAAACGAAAAGAGGAAACATTAGTAGACATTAATTTTCGATATCAATTAATTGAAAATTAATTAATTTACTTAGTTATTAGCATCTTTAGCCGGTACATCTCATCTGTTTCTACACTACCTATATCCAAATTTCACATCAAAGGCGGCTGTTATTAATGTAAACCCCTTATGTTTCATAATATAATTATTTTTCACCGGGTCAGCATAGCCGCAATGTTGGCAACTCTAATTTCTAAATACTTTTTTCTAATAAAACTTTTGCAAATCTTTTAAAGTCTTAACTCATTTACATCTTTTTGACAACACTCGGTACATGCAACGACGACGGAGATTATATTTCGTATTTAATACCCTTATTTCTAAATTGTTTTGTCACAGAACATTTTAGCATAGCTTTTAAAATAAAGCCACCTTATTATTAAGTGTTAGTAATACCCGGTACATGCAAGCAGATAATTCTAAATTTTATGACAGTGATTTTTTTGTGATTTGATAACTTTTAGTAATAATTAAAAACGTAATATCTAGCCAATTATTTATCAAGTATTATTTTCGTAGTAATATTTTCATAAATTTTTCTAGCTGAAAAATCTGTGTTTTAAATAGCAAGTTTGAGGATATATCTACAGAAGAGCAAGACGGACATAACATCTATGAATTTTGATTTATTCGTTAGTGGAAAAATATGTGGTAATATGTACTATCGTGGCCATATATTATGTCCCTTCTTTTGACGTCCATTTTCTCCGATACCTAGGGGCGAAAAAATTTGAAAAAATTCTGATGCTGTCCTTGTTTAATATGCTACAACTCATAAAAATTAGAAAGCTGTATGTGTTGGCGTTTTCCCGATTTTTCCAAATTAAGAAGAATTGGCGCTGCTTTTGCCACGTAAATTTTATTCGTTTAAGTTTAGCTATTAATTACTCCGGATATAATACATATATTTGAACGAATTAAAAAGTAAAATCACCTGCGGAATGTTAGCTTTCAATGTGCAGTTTTGTAAAATTATTGGATTTGTGCTTGACCCACAAAAAGATATATTATGCAATGCCAGCAATTCCTTTATTAGACGAGCTAGAATAATGAAATATAGACTATAGGCTACCCACAAATTCATAGGTTTAAAGTTTATTACATAATCATGGTTTATCTTGCATTTTCCCTACAAAAGATCGAGTTGAAGCATCTCATGATTGCTGCAGGTGACGCGGCGCCGGCGCTCTACGGTCCGAGGGGGCGAGCGGGACAAGGGATCGACAGCGACGCTGCCAGTAGTGGCGGATCGCACGTGTATTGCTATTAGTTACTAGTGTTTACGGACACAATACATAAAACGCCACGGCGATTATGCCTCACCAAAGAAATTTGGATATCCGGCAACAGATTACCGAATTAAAAAATAATGGCAAAATAAGTCAGTAAGATAACAGAACCACGAACAGGCGGAAGTCCCATGGGAATTCTTAGCAATTTAAATCGGGTTTCGGGTTTAGCATTTAAAATTAAAATGAGTGATCTGCAAAATAGTCTATGTGTCTACAAATTTACGATGCTAAATTTCTAAAAGTTTTTTGATATTTTTAAGTTTTATACGCTCAGAGCTGATGTTTGTAATATATGTAATATATCAAGAGTTGTATTTATTTTATATTGTTTCTGCATGTATTTAAATATTATTAATAAATAAGATGTTGAAACTGTTATAATAGTTTGAATATTTTTATAACAAAATCGGGCATACTTTTTAAATATTTGTAGGTTTATCAAGCATGCTTAATTTAGTATTCACCACTAATCGGAAAATCTGCTAACTCCATATTATTAGATTTATCCGCTTCCATCAAAATCTTGTTTACAGCCTTATTGTATAAAAAGTGAAGAAAACATAAACGCCAATCGATAGGAGAGATTTCATTTCTCTCGTACCGGGTCACATATTATAATCAAAATTATGCAAATATTAAGAATTTAATTGTTAGTTAAAATTGCTACCTTGTCAAGTTATGGTTCTTTTTGTGTATTGATAATAAGCTGCCCCGGTTCTGCCAGCTGTGTCGGTTCTCTCCGACATAACTGCACCGCTAACGCCTCTCTTCCCCGCAGCCCCTCAAAGACCGTAGAGCGTCCGAATTCACGCGGAGTTTCAGCATGATCTTTTGTATGAAAAATGCAAGATAAACAATGATTATGTAATAAACTTTAAACGTATGAATTATTGGGTAGCCTATAGTCTATATTTCATTATTTTAGCTCTTCTAATAACGGAATGGCTGGCATTGCATAATATAGCTTTTTGTAGGTCAACCACTAATCCAATGATTTTACAAAAATACACATTCAAAGCTAGCATTCCGCACGTGATTTTACTTTTTAATTAGTTCAAATCTATGTATTATTTCCTGAGTAATTAATTGCTAAAGTTAAACGAATAAAATTTACGTGGCAAAAACAGCGCCAATTCTTCTCAATTTGGAAAAATCGGGAAAACGCCAACGCGTACAGCTTTCTAATTTTTATGAGTTGTAGCATATTAATCAAGAACAGCACCAGAATTTTTTAAAAAATTTTCGCCCCTAGGTTTCCGAGAAAATGGACGTCAAAAGAAGGGACATAATATATGGCCACGATAGTACAAGATGTACAATAATTGATTGCACTAAGAGCAAAATGTCTTTATTACAACCGTTGATAAATACGCACAAACAAACACTTAAAAATTAAGAGATTCCAAATAAATCCGGCTATAAAATTCTAAGAACCGAACGAATAGCTACTCTAGCACTTAAGTTAATGCTGGCTGCAACGTTCGCAAAATCTAGCAGAGCTGTCGTGCAGACGACAGCGTCGGGCGACCTTTCTCTCTTACTTAATTGCATATAAAGGTCGCATCTAACAGTGAGAAGATGCTCGATGCAGGCATTAGTTGGAAGGCCGAATGACATCACTAACATTTTGCGTAATGTGTCTACAGATATTCTATCCTCTCTCAAGCCTGTTGTTTATGTATGAAAACGGACATGTATCTGCGTACTGCTTCAAGAAATTAACTAAAAGCACTTTTTTGGACCGATTTTTTCTTGGGCAGCTAATGCGATTTAGATTAAGTAATTTGTTTGTTCATTAATTGTAATGGCGTGACTTTTGAATAATTATGTTGAATTGTGCAATTTGTGCACAATGTGTGTGTAGTATGTGAGTTTATGCATTATATTTTTGTTGTGTATACTATGAAGTAAGAAATGAATAATAAATTTAATTTGGTTTGATTTTTAGGTTTATTCCTTAGCAGCAAAGGAATTTTAAATTATTTATTTATTGTTGCAATTTATGTTTTCAATTAATATCTGGCAATCTTAGGGTGCCCTGCAGTAAATATGATTCAAGGAAAAATGATTATTACGCAAACTTGTCAGTAATGTAGAATCAACTTAAGAAGCGAATGATAATTAATCCAGGTGAAGATAATTTTTTGGATAAACAGCTCTCCCAGATGACCTACAGAGGCAGTTGAAACTTATAGGTTTTATTGTCACTTCAGGACTTGCAATCCGAGTTTCGAATTAAACAAACCCGTCATGACACAGGTGTTTTTCCAAAAATTATCCTCACTATTATCATTCGCTTCTTTAGTTAAGTAAAAATGATGTAAAAAACACAAATGATTGCATTTTTACTTGAAATTTGATATTTACACTGAATGTGTGTCGGTGTATCGTGATGTGCTGTATTCTTGAGTATAGTTGTAGGCGTCAACTGACATAATATTGGCGCTATTGTTATTGTTAATTGTTATTGTAAATTTGTATTTTTATTAGTTGTTTCGTACCACATAAAATAAACTTGTTTGAAGCACGCTATAAGTCTAGTAAAAAACAATTTATTTTTTAATAGTTTATTTTTTGACGAGCACATGATTAAGGACATAAATCACGTCCATGAAGTTTATAAACGAGCCGTAGGAGAGCGTGTAAATATGCGAGTGATTTATATCTGTTATGTGCGAGTCAAATACGACGTTTTATCTACGACTCATACATTCCATTTTAAGCAAAATATTTCAAATGTATTTGTCAATGATGGCGAGGCGAACTGTCACATAACTGTCATCCACGTAGGTTTTGACAGACTTTGACACTAGCGCTGTATAATGATGACAGTTTGTTCAAATAATGAGGTCATTATTTGAACGAACTGTCATTATTATACAGCGCTAGTGTCCTTATAATCATTGGTGCGTATAATGATGGGAATTATAACGTCATAGATACGTATGCAAGTCACATACGACTTTTTATCTACGACTCATAAATTCTATTTCTTATAAAATATTTGTCATATTTGTGTTTGTCAATGGTGGCGAAGCGAACTGTAAAATAACAGTCAAACACGTTGGTTGACAAATTTGGTAGTACTTTCGTATAATGACGACAGTGCCTTCGAATAATGAAGTCATTATTCGACCGAACTGTCATAATTCTGCAAAGCTACTGTCATCATAATCATCGGTGTGTATCATCGTAGGGATTCTATAGTCATAGAATGAACTATTATTATATTATGTGAGTCGTAGATAAATAAAATTTATCTACGACTCACATAATAAGTTCATTGCATACGTATCTATGACTATATAATGCCCATCATTATACGCACCAATGATTATAATGACACTAGCGTTGTATAATAATGACAGTTCGTTCAAATAATGACCTCATTATTTGAACAAATTGTCATCATTATACAGCGTTAGGGTCAAAGTCTGTCAAAACCTATGTGGATGACAGTTATGTGACAGTTCGCCTCGCCATCATTGACAAATACATTTAAAATATTTTGCTTAAAATGAAATGTATGAGTCGTAGATAAAATGTCGTATTTGACTCGCACATAACGGATATAAATCGCTCGCGTGTAAACTTCATGCTCGCGATTTATATTCTTAATTATGTGCTCGTCAAATAATATACTATTATTTCATGGTATGATTTCCATCATGTCATTTAGAAGGCTACCATAAATTTTAACAAAAAGACGGTTTGTTAACATAACTACAAATAATGAATTTCTGAAAAATTACTGTCATTTGACATATGGCTAGATAGCAGATATTGTTTCACAATTTGTATTACTCATGGAATCCTGGAATATTCGCAGATTCTCAAAAAATGTTAATTTTCAGTAAATTTTGATTCTACTGATTCTACTAAACTTACTGTGCCATATAAAATTATGCACTCAGAAAAAAACTTCTAAACCAGAATATGTATAAAACCTATATGGCGGTTATAAGAAAAGCAACGATTTGTTTCCGGCGAATTCACTGGTAAAAATAATGTCAAATGAACGTACTACAATGTATATAAAAAAATACCAGCAAGATGTCAAAACGGCAAATTCTATTTCCAATAATAACAAAAGTACTCACACAATCCAACGACCGGCGAGACACTGTATATCGAACAGGTAACTTAAATAGCTTCAGCAATTTATCTAGAAATTTCTTGACGTGTAAGTATATTTTTACAGTCTGTTGCGTCCCGCTTAAATTACAAATGCGGGCGTCTGTGTTTGTTTGAAAATGGCACCGAAAAGGACGTAACAACGCCGAGACAATTGAGACCGCTCATATTGTTTACTCGAGCATATGCCTAGTATGCAGACAGGGCCTATTAATTTTGACGAGAGATATGTTTGCTTTCAGAAATAAGTTTCTCATGAAGTGCTATAACTGTATTCTATGCACTGTTTATCTCTGGTACTAAATATCTTGTGCACGTGTTTGTGTACAGCTAATTTCAGGCGAGAATATCTATCATAATTATATTTTGATTACAATAATGCATTTGGATGAAATCAAGTGTCATCACGTCTAAAAAAATGTGAAGAAATTGGTTCGTATATGGAATCGAGCATCTATACTTGTTGAACGATGTCGCCTATACAAAAATATCGTTTCATAGGTTTCCGTAAAACAAAAAAAAAATGCGAAACCCTTAGGCTAGAAATATAGTGGAGCATTGATGATTACTGCGAGGATAGCAAACAAAGGTTACGCCATGCTCCATTACAAAGACGTAACGCTTAAATCTGTCATAGGTAGTCCGCCTATATCGTAATTTAACTTTCATAGTCAGGACCTAAAAAATATTTTCCATCAATTTAGACGATTGACACGAAAACCAGGCGCATCTTTGGATTCAGTCATATGCTTTATCAGATGAAGGCGCTCTTCTTAAGTATCTCGAAACATAATTGTATATACTTTAAAAACTTTCCTCTCAAATATAAAATGTTTTCAAGAAAATAATAAATAATATTAATAATATTACAAGAGAAAAAAATCATAGTGAATTACGCATTGTTTAATGATTTAGATTTGATTTTATTCAGGTTTATATTATTTTACGTTAGCTTCAGTGTCCTGGGAGTCTACTCTCGTCATCTTTTTGAAGCGAATGCGAGACTTTTCGAATGGAGTGGGGATCTCACCGGTTGCCCTCTGGTTCGTATCTAGGAGCAAGTTTGCTTGTTGCCAAGAACAATAGCGCACGCGCCACGCCCATACGTTTCAAACAAACGTATGGGAACGTATGGGCGTGGCTCGTGTGTTATTGTTCTTAACAACAAGCAAACTTGCTCATAGATACGGGCAACCGGTGATATCCCCACTCCATTCGAAAAATCTCGCATTCGCCTCAAAAAGATGACGAGAGTAGACTCCCAGATCCGTCGTCCTGGCAAGACATCTTATACATGGGTCAATCCATCTGAAGTGGTCCACAGGTGGTCGCTTGACCATTTCAGAAAAAAATCATTTTTTTGTAATGAATTTGCCTATGTTCTGGGAGTACAAAACCATATTTTTTTTAAATTATTTTACTCCGTTCAGAAATGGCGCCCAGTTTTGTGTCAGCGAATCCGACATTTTTGAGTTTGGTATGTGTTTGCGTTAAACGAAATAACTTTCTTTGAAATTGTCATAGAGAGTTGAAATAAAAACCACTCGATTAAGCACATTCCAAGCTATCTGTTAGGTATGTAATGCATAGAGTTTACGCTTAATTTCCGTTTAATAAAATATCTTAAAATTTACTTACGATAGTCCATTTGGAGGCGTTTTCATGATTTTTTTAGACATGAAGGAGTACTTAATTTGTCCATTCAATATTTTTTAGTTATAACCTTGTATGCAAAGGGCTTATAACAAAAAATATAGCTTTCTTACTCCTTCTCCCTATTGATGACAGGCTATTGAAATATCAAAATTTCTTATGTTTACGATGTTTAATGTCAAATATCTCTGATGGGACCATTCCAAAAAATCTGAAACTTTCAAAATTAATTCATCGTTTTAAAAGGTTTAATATTAAATAAAACATTCTTGTGTATTGCACTGTGTTTGGAATAACAGCCCTTTAAAATGAGAGAAAAATCACATGACGGTAAAACAAATTTTATTAAAAATTCTCAGTAAATACAAAACAAAGCATACTATTCATTACAATTATGTCATTTTTAGTAAAAGGGACATAGGCTAAGTGAACTTCATACGTTTCTGAAGTTGATGTGACGTAATATATTATTATACCTTCTGTTGGTTGAGGAGAGAATTTGTGAAAATTTCTAGTTCCTTTTATCTGTTTGGATCTCTGAAATCTATCATAAAATGCGGTTTTGTGTTCTGAAACCTCTTCTTTTGCCACTAAGATGTAGTTTACCCCTGGTAGGTGTCTATTACAAAAGGAGAACATATCTTCTACATTAAGGATTTGGCTATTAAGTGGTCTTTGAAGACTGGCTTTAGCCACTAGCCGCTTCGTTATCCCCACCTATACTGTCGCATGCGTTTTTCCAGGTGCACGTCCAAAAAAATGCTGATATGGTTGACAGATTTTGTTTTACATAATCAGTTAAATGTTTCTGAAAACAGTCAGGCTTCTGGCTCAGGTCATTAGTTAGCCTGTTAGAACAGGCTCACAACTAAGGGAGCGGTGGGGACAGTCCAGTAGTGGCCAACATTAACATATCGAATACATCTAAGACTACTGGAACTATTTATTTATTTACATTATATTTTTATACAAGCAGTAATATAACATATTCTTACTGATATTATGTGTATAGTAATATTTAGAAATACATATGTATGTTGTACAATCAAGTAATTATTCTATTATTTTAAGCTGAATAAAGTTAATAATATGTATGTGACTGTTTTCACATTTAACTGATTATATAAAACAAAATCTGTCAAACATATCAAAACTTATATATTTCTCGGATGGTGCAGCAAGTCAATACAAGAACAAGAAAACTTATCGTATCATAAAAAAGATTTTGGGTTAGATACAGAATGGCTTTTTTGGATCTGCACATGGAAAAACGCTTGCGACGGTATAGGGGGGACAACGAAGCGACTAGTGGCTAAAGCCAGTCTTCAAAGACCACTTCATAGCCAAATCCTTAATGTAGAAGATATGTACTCCTTTTGTAATGGACACCTACCAGGGGTAAACTACATCTCAGTGGCAAAAGAAGAGGTTTCAGAACACAAAACCCCTTTTTATGATAGATTTCAGAGATCCAAACAGATAAAAGGAACTAGAAGTTTTCACAAATTCTCTCCTCAACCAACAGAAGGTATAATAATATGTTACATCACATCGACTTCAGAAACATATGAAGTTCACTTAGCCTATGTCCTTTTGTAAAAAATGACATAATTGGTATGCTTTGTTTTGTATTTACTGAGAATTTTTAATGAAATTTGTTTTACCGTCATGTGATTTTTCTCTCATTTTAAAGGGCTGTTATTCCAAACACAGTGCAATACACAAGAATGTTTTTATTTATTATTAAACCTTATAAAACGATGAATTAATTTTGAAAGTTTCAGATTTGTTGGCATGGTCCCATCAGAGATATTTGACATTAAACATCATAAAAAGTAAGAAATTTTGATATTTCAATAGCCTGTCATCAATAGGGAGACGGAGTAAGTAAGCTATATTTTTTGTTATAAACCCTTTGCATACAATGTTATAACTAAAAAATATTGAATGGACAAATTAAGTACCCCTTCATGTCTAAAAAAAATCATGAAAACGCCTCCAAATCGACTATCGTAAGTAAATTTTAAGATATTTTTTTAAACGGAAATTAAGCGTAAACTCTATGCATTACGTACCTAACAGATAGCTTGGAATGTGCTTAATCGAGTGATTTTTATTTCAACTCTCTATGACAATTTCAAAGAAAGTTATTTCGTTTAACGCAAACACATACCAATCTCAAAAATGTCGGATTCGCTGACACAAAACTGGGCGCCATTTCTGAACGGAGTAAAATAATTTAAAAAAAAATATGGTTTTGTACTCCCAGAACATAGGCAAATTCAATAACAAAAAATCAATTTTTTCTAAAATCGTCAAGCGACCAACTTATCTTTTTCTGGACCATTTCAGATGGATTGACCCACATATAACAACAGCGCCAGTGTGGTGCATTAGCTGCTACTGTAATCGGGATTTTCAAAGCTTTATACATTTCTCTCTTTCGTGGACTGCAGAATGTACTTCTATTTTTTGCAGTCTGTGCGCAATACAATTTTGAATAAAAATTTTGGAATCTGGAGTTAGCATCAACGACAGTTGTCTCGTCATCCAGAATGGTTATAGAAGATAAAATGTGTAATTTCCGGGGTATGACCTAAAATGACATGTTGTTCGCCCAAACAAGAGGCACTAAGTTAATAAAATTTAAAACAGGGGACATCTAAAGGCGCTTCCACACTAAGCGGTCATGTAGCCAATGTGTATTATGGGAAATGCTCCGCGAAGCTTTATATAACACCGTGTATTCACTTCACCAACATGTTCATATTGATTGTGCCAAGCAGTTTTAGTAGAGACGTTCAGACGCAAGGCGTACCTTTTTGTGCTTATACTCGGGACATGACTCACATCTACAAATGTTCAACATTTGTTGTTCAGTTCCTTGAGTAATTGTTTGGCTGATGTACAGTAAAGATGTTTATAAACCAGTTGCATTCCTTAAAACGTACCTGCGTCAGAACTGGTTCGTCAGCCATGAAACCGGACTTCATTCAACGCTCGAGCTGAAATACCATTTCTCCATCGCGTGAGCTTATCCAATAAATACGGTATAAAACAATCAGCAAATGAACAAAATTCCAAACAAAACTACTTTAATAGGTGTTAATAAGGTGTTTTTTAAATTTAGTTTGCACTGATTACTGTCTCAAATACAGTTTCTGTGTATGTTATGGTAGTTTGTATGTTATTTCAACTTACTTCAAAATTTGTTTTAAAAAAATATCATAGTTGACAGTACTTCTAAATTTTGATTTAAAAATTTCATATCTCCGTTATTATTATTGGCCGAGATGGTATTATATCTTATAGTGAAATAAATTTACTAAAGCGAGGGACAATTCCGCATAAAGTGGAACGTTTGGTTGCCGTATTCTCGAACTATGACTTAAAATATCTCCGTAACATTAAATCCGGCACTGAGAAATTGCGGAACCAATTGCGTTTATAGTCATGTATTTTGTAACTTCGTATATTTTTGGTTTGCTTTCAACATAACAGAAAAGCACCATAAACGTAAGCAAAGAAAAACATAATTAAATCGAGTTTGTTAGATATTGGATTACAGAAACTTTCTATGTAACATTAAATCGAAAAACTACTTTACCTTAAACATTTGCTCTTATAAAACAAGAAAAAAGTTTAGTTTTATGCCTTTACTTTATCTCCATTCTGTATAATTACATATCTACATGCATATTAGTAGCATTGATGGGATAATATCAATAATATAGTTTTATCCTTGTTTAATTTCTCGGATATTGCCTATCCGGCTCGAATGACTTTATAGGCCCATTTCAGTACATCCGCTTTTAAAACATCGCGAAATTTCCACTAGTAAAACCTCCTTCAGGCAATAATATACACAGCGCGCAGTAGGACTAAATAAAGATTATACGTCTCATTAGAGAGCGTGGTAATCCTGGAAGGACGACCGAGAGATACTTAATAAGCAAGCGAGCAAGTGGTCGACGTTGGCACGATAGTCGTACAAAACGAGGCGTGCACTGTGACTACTAGGATGCCGGGCAAAAAAGCCGGTACCCGTGGAGAGCCTATATGCACATAAAGAGAGATCCCCATAAAACGGGGTAACGCACTTGTAGAGGTCTTCGGGTTGTCCTCAAGGACGTAGACGGACGCGTGTTTACTCCACCGCGCTTGGGTATGGTTTGTTGTTTGGGTTTCTTCTGGTCTTTTCGTGGTGATTTTTAATACTGCTTTTGTGTAGTCAAGGTGAACAGAAACGCGAAAGTACGGTAAATTTTAAACACAAAAAACATGTTTTTGGTGGCTTGAGTGTTAAAAGCGTATTTTGTGACAAGGGACTGGATTGAGTCATCAATAACAGCCCCCAATAACAGGGGGCCCCAAAGCAGTGTTTTGTAAATTCATTTCCATAATAAACTACCCCACCATGCCAGTCCTCCTTAGGGTTGCAAGCAGCAAGGCTCAGGGAAATAATAAATGTGAATAGTGAATAATGAATAGCAAATTTTATATTTGCGCTCCTGCCGGCTGGGGACAAAAATCAATCTTTTATGAACTATAAATTAATTAGGTAATTAACAAATTGCCGTAGTAAGAATATCAAATTGAACATTAGGGTAGTCTTGCCCCAAAGAGAGTGGAGGCAGTTTTAGCGGTTAAACTCATGTTTTTTTTTACAAAACTAGAAGCTATATGTAATACTGTACGAGACTAATGAGAAACTTGACTAAGTTAGAAGAGAAAAACTATAATAATTCTTCGAAGATTTTCAGTCTACACTTTGTTCTCGAATTCAATACTGTAAAGACGAACGCTCCAAAAGAGTGAGTAAAATGAAAATTCCGATCTGCAAAATGCTGTAAATCTTTCAAAGTCCATATTATTACACAGTGTATATAAAAAAATACTCAATAACATTTTACAATATTAATTTTACAATAACAAAAAATGGATTTGGTCTACTTCTTACAAATACATAAATAATACACTATAAATTCAAAAGTCATTCAAGTTTCTAACTTAAGTCATTTCCTAAACGTTTTATTTTGCTACTTTCTTCTAAACTTTGAAGAGCTGATATTGACACGTTACGTTTCTTCATGTTAAAACTGATATAGCAGAAAGTATGAGGAATAATTGTGTCTTTTTGAAGATATGGAATCGTTAATGTTAATGTTAGAAAAAGAAATAGGAAATTACATTGTATTAAAAGTAACATCTCAAAAAAACTATGAAAACTACACCACAAATTTAATAAGTACATATTCAGAGGACATACGGCATACATAGTATGATAAAGTATTGTAATCAAGCCAAAAAGAATTTGAGATTTTAGCGGAAATATGTCCTTTCGGGTCCCCAATGTATAAAAAATGTCTATGTGTGTGATTCAGTTTGTGTGTGTGTACCCGTTGTTTGTGGAGACGATTCCGGAGACACTACAAAAGGTATCGGGACGAAACTTCATATGTAGAAGTTTCATGTCCAAACTTAAACCTGAAAAGCTTTTTGCTCAAAACGGTCGAAAGAATTTATAATCTAAACATTTTCAAGGATTTTGCAAATGAGGCGCCATATCTGTATATTCGTCAAAATAGTTAAATAATAAATTAAAGTAGAGGAAGTTTTGGATAATTTACGTTTATGACATTTTTTGGTAAAATTAAAGTTTACCTGCATCAGCAAATTCTATTTAATCCAAATCGGTCGTGTTTGCATTAATATAAAACTGGTTAGCCAGGACTTGGCAAATATTTTCATTCTAATGACAGTAGGTAGTGTTAAACGCTGGTGTTGACAATCCTAGTTTTATTTTAATGCAGCCACGACCGATCTAAAACTATTAATTATATATTTATAGTATGATGAAGCCACATCAGATTTTTTACATTTGTTTCTATACGAAACAAGACCTAGTGATTTCATAAATACGATAGTGTTAGTGAGCTTTATATAGAACAGTTGTTACATTGCACAACAATTAAACCAAATTAAATCGATGCACGAAGGGCAGCAATATAAAGAATAACAACTCAATAAAAGCAACAATTAATTAACAATATCTAATCCGTTTGTTGTTCCTTATAAAATCATGTACCTCCATTGAATCAAAATAATCATAAAATCCGTAATCAGGCTCAACTTCGTCACGGATAATGGATATTTCCTGAAACCTTCCATGTCCTTGTATGGTAATTAACCCGACACGACCCGTACATTGGATACATACATAAAAAACGGCACGATCGAACAATAGAAAATTTCAATACTACAATGGCTGTTGGCCTTTGCAAATCGCGGTTTGTCGGTTTTGTGGTGTGCAAATTTCCCGTGTACAATTCAGTTTTTGACCTTATTCATGCACATGTGTGCCACTTTTGTGTAAGTATCCAATTCGTAATCCACAAAGACTTAAGACAATGCCGAATTCTGTTCCCGGTAATCTACTGATAAATTAAACTGATTTAAAAATCTCTGATATTATTTTTCTCCCTTTTTTCTAAGTATCGGTTGGCAGTGATTATTGCAAAGACATCGAGTTAATAGCTCGCGTGCAAAACTCTCAAAATTCTTTATACAAAACAAAACAAAAAATTCTGGCCAACTGTTGTCGCATGCTGGGTCGTTCACTTGATAGCAAACTAATAATGGTTTAAATATTCAACGCAACTGTAATTGCTATATAACGCTACAGTCAACATCAACATGATTACTAAACGCTTGCCTAGAATTCGTGTATAAACATTTATAGTCGCATGATTATAAGCGATTTATGTATTTAATTAATTGCTTATCAACGTAAATATACTATTACTAACCTAGGTAACTAAGAATTAACAAATAAATAAAAAAAATTAATTAACATTTTAATTATAATTAAAATTTAATTGAAACGATTTTTGCCGCAAATCATGGCGACACACATTGGGGTATTTGACCCAAAAAGCTGGCCAATATTTTTTCACCTGAGCCCTGCGCCACGTGTTCTTGTCAGCCAAAAGTTAGATTTTACTATGGCTGAACACTGAACATAGATCCACATAAGCTGATGCTCTTGAAAACGGTTGCAATTTTGTTTTAATGAAAAATGTGACTTTTTTGTTATACATTCTTTCGAACCAAGTAAGAACTTTCATTAGACATTATTTTTATTAAAATTTACCTACAATTTTGTTTATTGCAGGGCCGAGAACATTCGCTGTTATAAAAAAAAGCGTTTTATGCAGAACTTGAGTGTCATAGTTTGTGTCATAGTCTTTAGCTTAATTAAGGTTTTGAAAGTGGTTCAAATTATAGTATACATATTTGACATTACAACTACTGGAAAATCTGCTGTGGATAGGTGCGGATGCGGTTTTTGTCATTTTATTTGTAATACGTTGTAAAGGAAAATCCAAAAATTGATGTACCGTCATATATGCAATTTGATGCAAATTCTTGGAACCGTTATAGAGGTAATTTAGAACATATTTATAACCATATTTAGCTATATACAAATGGTTACGGTGATCGAGATACTGACAATTTTGTGTTCAATGCATCTTGTATGTTGTGAATGCCGTTATGTACGTATTTTTTTCCGTTCTGGATCATGTATAGCAAACAACTCCGATGACCTAGACTCTTAAAAATCATCCGAAAAAAACTTAAACTTTGCACTTGTATATAAATTTCTTGGAAATTTGTTGCTTCAAGCCAATCGGATACATATTCAAGGCAAGAAAACACATCGAAAGCACCTACTCGCATACACACTAAAAAACGACCGTTTCAGCTTGAAGTATGATCAAATTTCAAAAGTTTTCATGGAAACAATAAGTATTAGTATAAGACAATTTAGAAATAATACTAAAAATAATAGATTTTATAGTGATAAATATGGTAAAATAGGTTATTATTTGCCTCTACTATCACGTCTTAAAAGGAATTTATCGAACGGAAAATAGCGAGAATAGCGTATGTACCGAGATTCAATACACAATATCGATTGGTGTAAACTTTCATTTTCTTCCTCTACCACTGGTCTTAAAAATAAAACGTTTTTCAGGATTTTCTTACATAGTTTCTTACATAACAGATCCAAAAATATGATCTCATAACACTCAAAAACGACATGTATTGTACAATTTTAAATCCGTCCATGCTGCATGTTTAAACAGGACATGCCAAATATATTTATGTAAATTTCACACAGTAATCCAAATAAAATATAAAGATAGAAATAAAACCACAAAAAAATATTGACGATAAATCTTGTAGCGGTAATTAATTTACAATAGGTTGAAGAACAATGTTTAAAACCGACCTATTTTCTACTGTTTTTTTTTTGTATTTATTAAGTTATTAACCTTCAAATACTTAGTATGAATGTTAAATGCTATACATCTAGAGCCGTTATAGGTAAAAAAATAATTTTGGCCAATTGAGGTTTCATTTACAAACATTATCTTTCTGTCAAAACTCATAGTAAACTATGTACTTTCGCCACAGAGATAGCAAGTGGTACAACAGCGACCAAAAATGATTCAATTATTGTTTAACTTACAATCTTCTACCTTTGTAACCAGTACATGTAGATATATATGATAGATTAAAATGTACCAAAGATTCAAAAACAATAGAATGATTTTTCGTTTGGTGATGAGAATACCGGTATGTTTTTGTTGGTAACTTAATATCAATGGAAAACATCGCGAAATGGCGTGACTATATAAACAAAAATTCAATACCAAGTAAAAATAAAAACAGTAACCACGAGAATTTCATTTCAAACCCATTGGCGCTGTATACGCAAATCCTGTAATAGTTAATTTCGTGTTTGGCAATCAATGGCATCTAGATGCAATTGCAATTTCGATGCAATAATTGACGAGCATTGAAAAAGCAAAGAGTGTCGTGTTGCAAGACTTGAGAGTCGGTGGCATCAATTATATGCCGAAATCGAGCAGGCCTATAATTTCACCCAATTTACTCTAAAGCCAATTAATTTCCAGCGCAAACTTGGACCCCCAATTAAATGAGATTGCGTCTCGTTAGTGCCGCAGTTAATCTGCCGAACAGGACACAAGCCAAACCAGGCCGATTGCTGTAATTATCGACAGTAAGGAGAGAGAAAAATCGGGTTTTATTTTTCGTTCGGCAAGATTTTGCAAATATTTCCATGTGGTGAATCTTAGAGGGTATATAGGTATATGGGATATCTTCTAATTAAGAGAAAATACTCTAAAATACTGTGGGGCAGAAAACTAAACGGACAACTAAAATTTTGATAAAAGTTGATGTTAAATAACTTTTTTAACTTTTACCAATTTTACGTAAATGCATCAAGATGAACACCATTCATTGCAATTATTAAAAAAACCGTCAGACAGCTGCTATAACAGGAGAGGCAGTTCGTTTTTCACGTTCATGATCAAATGTGGAATGAAGTAACACAATGTATTCAGACGGCTCAGGCTGGTGTTGGAAATGGTTTCCATTTAAACATGCCAGTTGCACAAGGAAAAAAGCGCATTGATTACAGCTCCGATTCAATATTCAAAAACAAACATACAATAATAATTTGTCTAAATTCCAGATAAACAATATGTGCGATACATATAATTGAAACTGAAGAAGAGACCACCTAAAATGTTCAAATCAAACGTGCGTTCACAAGAACACCAAATGTGTTCTGTGTGGTTTCTCTACAATCTTTAAAGATAGCTCAAGTACGCAATTAGATTTCTTGTGCCTGCGCAATTATTTTGTTCCATACATCCAACTTCACTGATTTTTGAATCAGTGAATTTGTGTCAAAATTTCAGCCTGTATATGAGAAATCTCACTGACTAGTTTTAATCAGGCTTGTTATAAAAAAGTTTTTTTATTTTAATCAAACAAACATGAATTTTTATAAAATGATGTTTTTTAACGCATCAATGTTTTTAAATACCTCTCAAAAACATGTTTTAAACATGAAATAAAACATGTTTTAGACAAGGAATCCAACTTTTACAGCATTTTAATCGGCGCTTTTCATTCCCTATTTTACTTGCTATCACTGATCTTGTATAGTAAGTAACATTTTATGAAAAACAACAAAAACTGTCGAAATATGGGGTAGTTTAAAAACATGTTTAAAACAAACTGTTTAAAACATGTTTAAAACAAAATTGTTTAAAACAGAATATATGATTTAAAACATGTTCAAAACATTGTTTTAAAACAAAATGTTTTAACATTTAAAACAAACTATCTTAAAACAAAGCGATTTAATTATAATAACCCTGGTTTTTATACAGCTTCCATTTCACATTAAATTGACGATATACGTATAAAGTAATATTTTGCTTTATGTATGATATAAGCAATATAAGCAATCCGTTTTATAACAGAAATATTTGAATTGACGAATATTATTGGAAATAATGAGTAATTACAATTGTACCGTCCACACAGAGAAATGGTTGTCTATTGTTAAGAAAACGACATTCTCAATATAAGTTGTTTGTTTTAAGACAACATATATGTAATAAGAATATTTCTTTAATATAAAACAACCTACATATTTACTTTAAGAAAACAGTTGTTTTAATTTAAGAAAGTCGTTGTTTTGAAAGTAGTGCGAAGGGTGCCGATAGATGGGGCTTTAGTTTCTCGTCGTAAGAGGGGTCTCCTGGACTCTAGAGGGAATATAACCGCACACATGTTTATTCAGCATCAGTGATTGTGTTATTGTACCGTCAATGTAGGTGATGTAGAAATGTCCAATAGCTCTAGTATTTATGGAAAAGAGACCAAAAAGAAACACTGATGTCCGAAAAAAAGTACGAACAAAATTTTTAGGCAAATGATTGTTCTTATTTAGCGTAAAATCATAATTTGATAAAAAAAGTTGGGTATTCCCATTTAAAAAAAGTAAGTTAACCTTATTTTCACCGATTGCATCGCCATCTGCAATGAAACTGATATCGCCATCTCATTTCCCCCTTTGCGTCCTACAAGTTTAGTTAAGACACTTTTGTCGTACCATGCGTCAAACCATCTCGAGATATTTAGGAGTCTCAAGTTAAAACGACCACCTGGTTTAAAACAAAAGTGTCTTTTTTTGGCCACAGTGTATATTAGTTTTAGTTTCTATATTAGAAATAGTGTTGACGTAAACTAATGAACTAAGACGTACTATATTTTAAATGTCTGTATGATACATAATAATAATATACATAATATCTACCAATTCGAACAATTAAAACTAGTCTAAGATTTCTTTTACCAAATACCAAATTTTTGTTAAAACCCAGAAATCTAAAACCAGGACGGATCAGAAAAGAGCAAGTGCTAAAAAACGCCTACAAACGATTTCTTGTCAGCACTTTTGGGCCTGGATTTCAAAAAAACTAGATGTAGTTTTGACACTTACTGAGTTAAAAAGATACATCAATTACTATACAAGAAAATTCACATTCATAATATTTTCAAGACCTGTTATATCAACAAACCATCACTGACAACTTTTCTTTTTCGGGAGTGTACACACTAAATGCTAATCTTTTTGTTTTTTTCTAGCAATGTACATACTAATCTTTTGAGCACTTCCAAGGTACAGCAATGTGTACATTTTCATTATGTACGTACACGTTTCGTGGCATGCAGCTTATGTGAAGCATATGTGAATTCATATAAAAACTAATCACGTGTACCTACCACAGTCCAGGCAGCTCTAGCTGGATTAAGCGTACTTTAAAATATAAAACAGTCCGGTCCTAGATTTGGATTATTCAGCTAAATCGCATGGGGATTACCAACATAACACGGACAATTAGTGTTTTAGAGATTGGTCTACTCCACCGTAGAATTCTCATGAGCACGTAACATGCTAATGAATTGCGCACACGCATCGACTGGCTTCATGCGGGTTTTCCAGCAATATCACAGCTTTCTACCGGATTAACGATCATTTTTGTAGCAGCAGTTACGGCAACATTTTCCAGTAAACTATTAAACAAACTGCGGACATTTATTACTGCATGCAGATTAAGTTCCGATGCATCATCGTTTGGCGTAATTTATTATTCTACTGTGCTATTTTTAAAGAGGATTTTCTAGTGTTAACTTGTAGTGCATAAATTGCGGATGCAGCAATTAAACTGTGTACCTATGTATACACTGTAAAATAACTGTTATGTTTTTCTTTCATGCGGGAAACTATAAATCAAACAATAAAAACGTGCCATTGAAAGTTCAAAAACTAATTAACTTTGCTGATTATATCGCCTTTTTTTTAGAGTTATCAGCAGTAGTTGGATTTTTAATGCATTGATAACGGTCTATATTGTCACATAGGGCCATCCAGAGCATAAAACATAATCAGTCGCGAGGTTAGTTTGTGTTTTGGGAACCTTGTTCTAGGAATATGCAACGATAAAACAACAAATATAAGTCGACACCAGGCAGGTCGGCTACAACCCAATGCCTTGGAGAACCACTATAAAAGATTAAACTATTTTGTATACCAGTTAGTTATTAAGAATCGCACATAAGTAAGACTACAACTAAATAAAGCAATTGTTAAAACGTTGTGAGCGTATTTATCCCCTCGGGGAAGTTACTATCTCCGCTACAGCCCCATAAGAAGATGCAAAGACGTTAATGTGATTGCCCACAAACGGGTAGCCACTTCTGTTAATATCACAATGGTGGACGCGTCCGGTATCCCGATGGTCACTCGGAGCAGTACAAAATCAATCGCAGCTACAAGGGCTCCAATGGCAAAACAACATCAGAAGAACCTAGACGAATAATGGTTATCTTCGGCAAGGAGAGCGACCACGAAGAAGAAAATAGAAGACGCAACCAAGATTAAAAAAGCAGAAGTGATGAAGAACGAACAAGGTTCCAATAACACAAACTAAACTCGCGACTGATTATGTTTTATGCTCTGGATGACCCTATCTGACAATATCTTGGCGGTTTGTTAAGTTGAAGAATATACATGTTAATATAGATGTTAAGTTGAATATAGAATATTATTCATTTCTTTTTTGTAAATTCTATTTAATAAATGTAAATTTGTCCAACATTTGTCATATTGTTTGCAGTAGATGCTATTCTGGGTTTTCATATGAATCTATCTTTTAATCATTTTTCAACAATTAATAAGGAATATAGAAATGAAGAAAGAAATCAATATAAAACTTTTTATTCATTTTTCTCTAGAAAGTAGAGTAAAATATCCATTTATTGGTTGTTAAGACCTTAAGAAGTTAAACGAAGTTAAGCAAACAAGTCCAAATGAAAATGATAATAAAATTGACTCCATCTGGAAACAGTTTTCGGAAAAAACCCTGTGAAAAATATTAGTCATTACTCATTAGTAATGTTTAATGTAATTTTGACAGTTTTATGCCGTTTTTTTTTTTAATCCAGAAAATATTCCTAATTCAGTGTGTAATTGAAATTGTATTTGTCTCGGTACCGGTATATTGCTATTTTATTGTTTATTAGCTATTCTATTAGACATTCGTGAAGCATGCTTTAAGTTTAAAGTAAAGAGACCGAAGAAATAATTTGTATTTTAGATTTTAAATCTAATACATAGTCACAATTTTCGATTCACTGTGCGACAAAAAATTTCCTCCCAGGAATTTTTTTAGCTAATAATGATTCTTTATGACCCCCTGAATACTTCCACAAAGGCGTTTTTCTAGGTTAGCTCGAATAAGCAAGATATTTGCAAATTTATTTTTAATTTTATTCATAATGTTAGTCCAGTGAAATAGTGTTTTGGCCAGGAAAAAAATATTGAAGTATTTCTTTCTATCGTTCTATATGTTTTTTTGGGGAGCTGAATCCGAATTTCTACTTTGCTACTTCCCACGGATATGGCTTCACAACGGAAATCGCTAAAACCAACTCAACATTTTCGACTTTTCTTCAGTTTATTGCCAAAAAGTCATAAAATTATGCACCCTCAAGTGTATTTTTTGGTTTAATGGTTTGGCCGTTCGACCGCGCTGAAAGAAGGCGAAATATTCCTACTTTATGTGATGTGCGTGTAATTACAAAAAAGCTTAGATTCTGATAAAACTACCAAAAATGCGTACTTTATTTTTGTATAGAATAGTTTACCTCGAAAAGTTTTATCACTTTTTCGCAAAAAACTGAAAAACGGAAGAAGTTTTTTAGTTGTTTTGCGATTTTCGTTGGGAAGCCACATCCGTGGTAAGTAGCACAGTTGAAATTCGGATTCAGCAACCCAAAAACATATAGAATGAGAGAAAAACCTTCTATATTCTTTTCCTGGAACAGACATCATTATTTACAGAGTGTTTTCTTATGCACTTATTCGAGGTAACCTAGAAAAACGCTTTGGGGGATGTGTTCAGGGGGTCATATAGAATCATTATTAGCTAAAATTTCCCGGGAGGAAAAAAGTTGATCAAAATTTATCGCACATTGGAAACGATACATCACCTCGGAATTTCACTTTTTATTCATTCATAATCACCAGATTATAGTATAAGGAATGACTATTACGCATATTACGCAAATTACAGGTTGAGTCAACACCAAAATCTACGGTTGACACGTTCTGTGCAAACAGGAAGTATGGTCGCTGATCTCGACCGAGCGACAGGCCATTCTCCGCAACAACATTTGTACTACGATTTTCTATCCAACGCACACTATCTATGTAGTACGTATGTACCACATACATGAAGGCAGCAGCAGTGAACCAGTGAAAGTTTTTCCCAATGACGTTGGGGGAGAACAATGGCCGGCAATCAGCAACTAGCAGCTCTCCCGACTCTCAGCTGTCGTGGAATGCCGGTTATTATTATTCAGATGACCTCCGAATATTAAAGTTCGTAACCGCACTAACGCAACGTTACGCACGTTGTGCACAGCTATTATGCGGAGTATGAGTACCCGTAATTGATTATCCGGCAATCATGTTGGAATCTTGGAAAATAATAATTTATATTAGTTATTGGTAAATAATAATTTCTGACATTTCGCGAACCATTCTTTTCGTTTCTTTAGAGCTAACCAGAAAACCATGTGAGAAACCTTAAAATATAGTCTTATATACCTCATGGTACACCACATGGGACTCCCGCTCCCATGTCTTTTCTGGTTGACGTGTGGTAGATTTCGATTTTCTACTGATGTCAGAACCGTCATTACGGGTAAGTGTTGTTGGGATGTTTGTATCTTAGTCTTTTTATATCTTTGTATCTTTGTATCTTAGTCGTTTTGACCAAGTTTGACCAAAATCCTGAAAGTAAATCTGCAAACTCATATGTATTATCGTGGCCATATATTATGTCCCTTCTTTTGACGTCCATTTTCTCAGAAACCTAGGGGCGAACAAATTTGAAAAAATTCTTGTGCTGTCCTTGATTAATATGCTACAACTCATAAAAATTAGAAAGCTGTATGTGTTGGCGTTTTCCCGATTTTTCCAAGTAAAGAAGAATTGGGGCTGTTTTTGCACGTAAATTTTATTCGCTTAACTTTAGCAATTAATTACTCCGGAAATAATACATAGATTTGAACGAATTAAAAAGTAAAATCACCTGCGGACTGCTAGCTTTCAATGTGCATTTTTGTAATCATTGGATTAGTGCTTGACCCACAAAAAGCTATATTATGCAATGCCAGCAATTCCTTTATTAGAAGAGCTAGAATAATGAAATATAGACTATAGGCCAACCACTAATTCATAAGTTTAAAGTTTATTACATAGTCATGGTTTATCTTGCATTTTCCCTACAAAAGATCGAGTTGAAGCATCTCATGATTGCTGCAGTTGACGCGGCGCCCTACGGTCCTTGGGGCGAGCGGGGGAAGGGATCGACAGCGACGCTGCCAGTAGTGGCGGATCGCACGTGCATTACTATAGTTACTAGTGTTTACGGACACAATACATAAACCGACACGGCGATTATGGCTCGCCAAAGAAATTTGGATATCCGGCGACAGATTACCGAATTAAAAAATAATGGCAAAATAAGTCAATAAGATAACAGAACCACGGACAGGTATTTGAAAGTCCCATGGGAATTCTTGGCAATTTAAATCGGGTTTCGGGTTTAGCATTTAAAATTAATGAGTGATCCGCAAAATATTCTATGTGTCTACAAATTTACGATGCTAAATTTGTAAAAGTTTTTCGATATTTTTAAGTTTTATACGGTCAGAGCTGACGTTTGTAATATATGTAATATATCAAGAGTAGGGAATCCAATCCCGCACCAAAACCTCAATCCCGCAAATCCGCGGGATTATAGCCATCAATCCCGCGGGATCCGCGAAATTGCGGGATCGCAAACACTAATAATATTCTTTGTGCTCAACCCAGTAAATATGCTAAAGTTTTTATGCAATTAAAAACAGCGTATAGTAGCAGGAAAATATTTTTAGCATATAGATAATATGCAAAATACAACAGTCGGAATAGTTTAAAAGTTACATTTGATATTGATTTAGGAAGTATTTTCGGAGAAAAGATAATATATATATAATGTCTCATCTTTTACATTGTTGGTTATACCTACGTTGAACGGCGGTAGATATAGGTCCGTAGTAAGCAATTGCGAATTGTTTTTATATTGTTGTTATCATAGCAAATTTACATAATGTTTTATTGACTTTTTGTTAGTTTTAATTGTATGTAGAGTAATATATTAAGGTATAGTTTAGTGTTAGTATTAGTGTTAGTGTTCGTCGTATTAGTTTAGTATGCCTGGACAAGGGTGTATTGTGCAAAGCTGCAAAAGCCACAGCGGCAAACAGAAAATGAGTTTCTAATTTCTTCTCGTTCCCAAAAGATATTGATTGGTAAGAGACAAAATTAAATGTTCACAAAGCTTGTAATTTATCGTTGTCAAGATTGCCCTTATGAGTTTATGATAAATTTATATTTTCAAATGCTGTTATTTTTTACGTTAAAATTTATAAACATTTAAAAACCAACAAAAGTAGAAAGCACTTAATTATTTGGCAACACGAATAAAAAAAGTAAAGCAGCACGTCTTTTCATTCTCTTTTCCTAAAACTTTTGTTTTAAAAGTACTATCAATAAATATATCTACTTCATAAAAATATTATTTTAAGTATTGTAATCTCTATCTGATGAAAAAAAAAATGTTTGTTTGCTGTTCGTTTCTTCAGTTTGCTGGTGTTTGCCGACATCGTTGGTAAAGTGGGGTATTAATTTCCAATATGCCCAGTTAAACCAGTGTTTTTCGAAAACTCGTTATCAATATGATCTGTTACCTTTTGGGTACCTATATATAAGAAATATATGAGGCCTTAGTTACCGACTTGGCACGAGTCCGTAATTTATGATGAGTAATTTATTGCTTTCTGCGGCGCTATGAAAGACATGTTCGCTTTTATTGACGAATTCAGAAATTTGATATCGTATCCCGCAAATCCCGCGAATCCCGCATAGATAATCCCGCAACGTTGTTCCCGCGAAATCCCTGCGGGATCCCGCATTTGCGGGATCCAGCATTTGCGGGATTGGATTCCCTAATCAAGAGTTGGTATTTATTTTATATTCTTTCTGCATGTATTTAAATATTATTAATAAATAAGCTGTTGAAACTATTATAATACTATGAATATTTATATAACAAAATCGGGCATACCTTTTAAATATTTTTTGGGTTTATCAAGCAAGCTTAATTTAGTATTCACCACTAATCGGAAAATCTGCTAATTCCGTATTATTAGATCTATCCGCTTCCATCAAAATCTTGTTTACAACCTTATTGTATAAAAACTGAAGAAAACATAAACGCCAATCGATAGAAGAGATTTCTCGTACCGGGTCATATATTATAATCAAAATTATGCAAATATTAAGAATTTAATTGTTAGTTAAAATTACTACCTTGTCAAGTTATGGTTCTTTTGGTGTATTGATAATAAGCTGCCCCGGTTTTCTCAGCTGTGTCGGTTCTCTCCGACATGACTGCACCGCTAACGCCTTCTTTCCCCGCAGTACCCCAAAGACCGTAGAGCGTCGGAATTCACGCGGAGTTTCAGCACGATCTTTTGTATGAAAAATGCAAGATAAACAATGATAATGTAATAAACTTTAAACCTATGAATTATTGGGTAGCCTATAGTCTATATTTCTTTATTCTAGCTCTTCTAATAACGGAATGGCTGGCATTGCATAATATAACTTTTTGTGGGTCAACCACTAATCCAATGATTTTACAAAAATGCACATTGAAAGCTAGCATTCCGCAGGTAATTTTACTTTTTAATTCGTTCAAATCTATTTATACTTTCCGGAGTAACTAATTGCTAAATTTAAACGAATAAAATTTGGCAAAAACAGCGCCAATTCTTCTTTATTTCGAAGAATCGGGAAAACGCCAACACATACAGCTTTCTAATTTTTAAGAGTTGTAGCATATTAATAACGGACAGCACCAGAATTTTTTAAAATTTTTTCGCCACTAGGTTTCCGAGAAAATGGACGTCAAAAGAAGTGACATAATATATGGCCACGATAGTACCTTCTATTTTAGTGAACAACACTACTGAACAACAAACTCCAAATCGATTGCTCCGTATTTTCTAAATGGTGCTTTTATAGTGGGAGTATACCTGCATCACGTCATGACTTTGGAAACCGTTGCAGAAAAAAACATAGCAAATAGGTTTAGAAGCTTGAATGCCAATTTCTTCTTCACTAGTTGTGCCAGTTTTACCGGAAACGTCTTAACCTTTAATATGCTTGTTTAAGATGAAATAAAGTAAGAGTAAACTACTATGGGGCTGTAACATTACTCTCTTTTGCGTTTTATGGTTAATTAGACGGTACAGTTGATGACCGCTTTTAAGTCTAAGGAAGAGCGCTTGAAGCCCTTTTCCCTTTTATTACTCGCTACTATACGTATAATTTGTTCATTGACACGTTTTCATTCCAGGTCAGGCGCCATAACGGCCACAATTTCTTTCAGACGAAGACATTTGATAAGCTGTAAAGCCAAGAACAATAAAATCGCTTTCCTATTTGCTGATTCTATATTATGGGGAAAATAAATTTCAAGTATATTACTATCAGTGATGTGGGCCGGGTAAATACCCGGCAGGTGGGAACTTCTAAAATGGGTATTTACCCCTACGTACGGTAAATAAATATTGGGTATTTATCATTTTTATCCTTAAAACACCATTTAACAACGTTTCAGTGATATTTATACAGGGTGTAACAATGTTTCCGCAAGAATTATATTTAGATAGTTAAAGAAAAATTAACAATAAACTACATATCAAACAATGCTAAAACTAAGAAAGAGCATAACCAATACTTACAACAAAATTAAAAGTAAGTAAATAAAAGTAAAAAATTTAAAATGTTAAAAATTAGCTAAATAAACAAGTGAACGAAAACAAAACACTTATGAACCTTTTTAGACATTAGTCTCTACAAGGAATTGTCATTTTGAGTATAAAGTTTCTTTCATGCCGACTTATTGGTTTTATCAATTCGTTAAGACGTTAAATCATTTAAAATACAGTTTTGCAATTATTTTACAGTTATTTCAAACGGTTGTAATGTTTTTTTAAGGAATAAAGATAACAGATAGGTCCATATGAAACTTTTTACTCAGTGTGGCATTTACTGGAGACACTCTGTAAATGTGTACTCTTGATTACAAATAATGTAAAATATTTGAGTTTTATCAGAACATTTACTACATTTAGCTGGATTCATAGCAAAATAAGAAATTGATTATCAACGACAAAAGCCGCTAAGTTGACATACTTAACATATAATCATAAGTTTCTGCTAAATCTTCTTCGGCAACAGAATCAGAACATATGGTAAATTCACACGATGGGATGATGATGAAGAGAAAATATATTCTGTTGATATATCGTCAGATAAGACTAATATTTTTACATTATCATACGCAGTATGATAAAGTATTGTAACAGTGTCAAAAGAAATCGATTTTAGCGGGACCCCTGGGACCCCGAAAATTTTTGACCAAGGTACAAAAAAATTTCTGTGTGTGTACCCGATTTTTGTGGCAACGATTCCTGAGTAACTACTAAAGGTACAAAACTTAGAGCTTAATTAGAGGAAATTTTGTATAATTTATGTCTATGAAATTTTTTGGTAAAATTAATAGCTTAGCTGTAGGAGCAAATTCTATTTGATCCAGATCGTCTCTGCATTAAAACTAGTTAGCCAGGACCTGACAACTATTTTCACCCTAATGCCAGTACGTAGTGTAAAGCGCTGATTTTTGACAATACCTAGTGCCAATATTATCAAAATATCTGTCAAATCCTGGGTAATTTGTTTTATTTTAATGCAGACACGCTCGAACTCGATCAAATAGAATCTCATGCAGCTATTAATTTTATATATTGTATGATAAAGCCATGTGCCTGGCCACATCAGATTTTTATTCTTTGTTTGAAAAACGTTTTAAAAATTTAAAATGAATTTTATAAGATTAGCCTGTTTTTTGTCATAAAAGAATACCTTCTGATTTTATGATAAAATAAAAACCTTTATTTAGTAATTAAATATTTCCTTTTACAGCTAGTTTTAATAACAATAGTATGTTTATAAATACCCCTATAAATTTCTACTTTTGGTAAATACCCGGGTATTTACACAGGGTATTTACCCGGCCTCCTTCGCCCTACATAAATACATACATACCCTTGATAATAAATACCAGAGTATTTAACATCACAGATTACTATAGCAGTTAGGTTCTCAAGATAAATGTAAAAATGGTTTTCCTTTAGGCTGAAAAATGGGAAGCTATCAGTAAAAATGTTATTTTCTTTTGGACTTTCTTTTATCTATTGAGACCCTTATAGCCAATTAAACGCTCTTTCAAATTACATAATTATTATGTTTTTGATTTTTGTTCATTTCTCCTAAATTTGTAATAATATATACCATGAAATAACTAAAATCTCGTCTTTACAATACTAGTAACTAAATACTGTCTGTTCATGGAGTAAAGGCAAGTGTCATTCTGACAAGTCTCACATTTATTCTCTGACCTCTGTTTATTAAATTTGATATGCACAATAAAACAGTGAATTGTACTCTGTGATATGTTTGAAAATTTACGATATGCGCAACTAATTCATATTCTTTTTTTAATATTTCCACAAATCGACATTATGAACAGAGAAGCCAGCCTTTTTACCTGGTAAGACTTTCAAATCGAAGAACTGTATTTAAATAATTACGATGGTATTACTTTGATGGTATCCGAGCTAATACCATTTGATCCTTTCTCTCAATATTGTACCAGGAAATTACAAAACGCCACTGCGGGAATACGATATCTTTGAAATAAAAATATGACATAACCGCCGTTCACTCCACTGAGACTATTACACAATCAAACAAGTCTGATCTCGGGTTAATGGAGGTTAAACGTTGATGATAATATGTCGACATTCTAAACAAACCCAATCTCCAAAAATGTAGATCTGTAAACACATGCAGAAAAAACACAACACGCCGAAAAAAAAACAATGGAGATGTCTGTCTGTGCGGCGTAGTACAAACCACACTAAAAGGCCTCTCTTCATTCAAAAACAGGATGTACCAATTTAAGCAATTCTACGTAAGAGGATCTCAAACATCGTTGCATCGTTTCGCATGCCTTTCTAATAAATGGCAGGAGGGTGTGTGTTTGTATATGCCAGCCGAGGACAGGACACACGACCATTCTATGCAAATTTCTATGCCGTAGCCATCTCATCGCGGCAACGTACTATGGAATTATCAGCGGGGAAATGACGTTTTAACAACCAAGTTTCGCCTGTCCATTGTTTTCACTCTTACTTTTGCTATGTGCGGCCGGGTGCCCTGCATCAAACAAAAAATAAAGCACTTTCTACTTCTAGCGTCATATTTTGAGCGAAATTCCACACGATATTCTAGATCATTCTTCCAATTTGCGTTTTTATTTCTACTGTAGGAGACAATCGAAAGGCAAAAGATCGTATGAATAAAAAACTATTTGTGATGAAGCATTTGAATCGGTCTGTATACCCACGCGTACCTTGGTTCGTCAAGTTCGTTCTTTACTCCATGAAGACACAGTATATAGTTGCTAGTATTATAGAAGCGAGTTTTAAGTTATTTAATGGTATGTATTATTACAAATTTAGGATACATGAACAGCATGAAACGCATAATAATTATGTAATTTGAAAGTATGACTATAAGGGACTGATTGGGTAAAAAAAGTCAAAAAGTAAATATTATTTTCACTGATAGATTCCCACAGTATGAAGGAAAGCCATTGCTTTATTAATCTTGAGAACCAAACCGCTGTAGTAAAACTGCTTGAAATTTATTATCGTCGTAATAATACAGTTCTTTCAGTCAAAAACTGTTTTCTTTTTTCAAAAATAATATAAGTTTTGTGGTAAAAAATGATCGTACTTCGGGTGCTCATTTTTGTACTTCGCTACTTTTTGATTCTGAGACAAAAACTGATTATTTTGATTACTTATGAGAAGCTTTATTATTAAAATTTAATGTTTGCTAACTGTAGAAGAGAGAGACAGTTTATTTTGTATTTTTTCCCCGCACAATAGAATGGTGTAATGAGGTGTTTTAATTTTCATTAAGTCATTTTTGATTTTTTTAATTGTTTCGTATTGTATCAAAATGAGCACCAGAAGAATTCTGTACGATAGCTTTTCAACATCGAAAATAAAAAACTGAATTTTGCAAAAAATTCCTGTTTTTTGTATATAGAAAAAATGTATGCTTATTTAAAACATAAAGGCATCCTTTCATAAAATTTCTTCAAAATTGGCCGTTGTTGCACAGGATGTCCCACAACAGCATCAAAATATATTTTGGCTGTAGAGCAACAACAACTACAACTTTTGTATATGGAAGAAACGTGTATTTCGCTTTCTTACTGCCAATAATGAATTTTGCTCTTTTTGGTATTACAAATATTTAAGGTGTTAATTTAACGTTTTTAGCTTAAAATGAATTATGTATAATTCAACGCTGACAGATTATTTTCAACTTCTAAAATAACTCAAAAACATTACGTTGAAACCATTCTGCTCCTTAGAACAATTTTATAAACCGTATTTTGCACTTAATTTCGTTTCTACTAAACTTAATTTTATTTTTTATTTTTTTTCTTAGTCTTATTGGACGGACTTTGGATTGTATGGGTGCTTTTTTTTGTTTAGATTAGATATAGAAAGTCGTGCAAATGAATTGAATTCTGATATAAATGTATAAAAAGACACGCTTTCACAAAATTTGATTAAAATTGAATTATTGTTGCGACAATGAAAAATAAAAAAAAACTGAAAAATCGTTTTGCATTGGTATTCGCCGTTTTCTCGAAAATTTGTATTGTCATAGTAAAAAGTGACCCTTATGAATGTTGTAGATTTTTTTATGATCTACAACTTAGTATGACATTTTTAGATAAAACATCAAGTAGGGCCGGTAATAACCTTAGGGCTTAGGATATAGCAACAAATTGATAATCTTGGGGCAAAAAATAACAGTGTAGCTCCAAATTTAAATTCCGTCTGTGTGGTAATCTTAAAACACTGAACTACCAAAAACCCGAAAACCTGCTCAGGAATGGCAAAAACAATCCGACGGTTGTCCAATTAGCACAATCGTCTGATCCCGTTATGCCCCAAGATGTCCGGCTGGGCGAGCCTCTGCCGCTATCATATTCCGAACGTCACAGTGGAGCAATGGCGGCATACAGCTCTGGCGCAAGAGATTGTTGCCGCAACCTGACACCGGTACCAATAACGATAATGGCTCCGGCGTATATAATATCGAAAGTCTCCATTCATCCAGTGTGTCCATTCACTTAACGCTGTCATGGAGAGCTGGGCTGAGCTGCTGAGGTCAACGGTCGCGAAGCCTTAGAGGAAAACGCACCGAAAAGCCATACAAATTCTTTACTGGTGAGAAAATGAGTGTTCAACTCTCTGGTAGGTGTATTATGCGATAATCGCATTCGTATATCTTTGAAAGTTTTCGTACATGGTGGTTTTCGTACACCTCAAAAGTAATTTATGAAATCGGTAACCAGAGCTATTAAATTTGATATATTCATAATAAAAACCTAAAAGTGATTTTTAATACTCAATACGCATTTCATATAAAACGTTTTCTTGCGAGTAACGGTTAGATCAAGTTACATCAAGTTAGGTGAAGTATGGCATTCTCGCGATAAATCTGTGACGTCACTGTTAACTCAAATATCGTTAGGGTTACTGTAGCTTACCTGACTGCTGACGTGGCTAACACGTCAAACCCGCTACATTTTAAATTGGTTGTGTTTATGATAACACTGCAATGACAGTTGAGTAATATCAATTTAATTTTATGTTCAGTAAGAGATGACATCAATAGAACAAACAATTCTAGGAACGGAAGGGGAAGGTGTTGCTCAAAACCATTTGAGGTCCTCCAAAATAATACCAACAGCTAAGAATGCAAATGCACCATCTTCTTGCTCGAAAGAAGTGTGAACGCAAGTATTGGGGTACTTATTGCAACAGGAATGACTTAATCTGCCTATTGTGTGGACGGTGACAAACACGGTGGCAGAAAATCGGCCCAAAAGTACTTGAATTTGAGCAAAACATTCATAAACTTAATAAAGCATGTAAATTCATCTCGCTCAGTAGCAAAATATTGTCGCAAAGGGCAGAATAAACCTCTCAAATCGCTCATCTCCTTTGACAGAAGACAGTCAGGTAGCTCCAGAAACGCAAAATTTTCCTCATCAGAAAAATGAAGCCATATCGTGTTAATCTTATGTTTAGTTTATTTAATAATAAGCAGTGTTTGCTTCTCGTTTTTGTTATCCTTCTATTACAAGTTGTTTGTAGTTTAAGTGCAACATTCCACTTATAGACACAAGAATAATCACACTCATTACTGCTGACAATTGCAAAGAAGTTAGATTTTTGTTATATTGCGGCGGGTTTTTCAATTGCGGTTTAGCAGAGTATCGTTAACGTTCATATGCGCGCTATGTAGAGCCTAACGATGTTGAAGTCACCGAAAAACTAGGTTTGTCTAGGTTTTATTAAACAATATAACACGTCTTATTGACATTACATCAATTCATTTCTACAAAGCTTGCTAGATAATATACAAAATAAACCAATGCTTACTTCAATCATTTCAACAAACGATACTTAAACTCCGCTGCGCTAAACCGCAATTGAAAAACCCGCCCTTAGTGTACATAATATACAGGGTCTCCAACGACGAGCTGACATTAGAAGTATATGGAGGACCAAATGAAATGAGAGATTGAAAATTTGTGAACTTATATTGATGGACACTATCGTCTCAACTAAAATATTATGTGTTTTCGGTTACTTCCGGTTACACCGGAAATGTTGTCAACTTTTATATTTTAAATGGAATACCCTGTATTTTATCACATCTTCTAAATCTTAATTAAATTTTAGATCAATTTTATGTTATTCCCTATACCTAACATGTGTCATTTTTGAGATGTTAGTTTTTTTCATTAAAAAATGACAGCCGCACGGTTATTTTCAATTACTTATAAATGATCCACTGCGACCGTTAAAAAAAAGTTGTCCGGAAAAACTGTTGTGAAGGTAACATATTATCGACACATCCGTAGAATTCTTCTAAAACTTATACAGGATGTTAAAATTATAAGATCAAAGTTTAATTCGAGAAAAGTAATTAAAGTTGGTTTTTTCAAATAGCAACCCTAACATATTAATACATTTCTCAATTCTATGGAAATTTTAGATCAACTTTGTGTACAATGTTCGATACCTAAAATGTACTTGTACCTACTCAAATCAATTTTTAAACATCACAATAGAAATAGCAAACATTACCAAATCTAGATTGCGTTTGACCACAACTGATAGACCGAGAGCTCGCGACAAAATCATACCTTCATAAAACATCACTACGAATAATTTATATGTAACGAAAATGATTTGAATAAAAGGAAAATGCTGGTGTGCCTAAGAAATTTTGGCCGAAAGGGTTTTTAATTACGATAATTATCTGCTGCAATTCGGTGTCGTAGTACCCTCATAAAACATCTCTCTCTCTCTCATTCTTTTTCCACTTATTGATAAATACATGTTGTCTCATAATAACTTGGTGTGCCTAACCCCATTTGGCCGGAAGTAGTTGGCACACCTCCCTGAAGGGCAGGACAGTCAGTGTACCGATACCCTCATCGAACATCACGCCCATTTTTTATAACAAGGAACTCTGAGTCAACTTATTAACAGAAACTTTGGTGTGCCTAGCCGGAAATGGCCGGAAGTGGGTTGCAGACCAGTTATTTAACAGACGATGGTATCTGCGTTACCTTACAAAACACATGTGTCAAATTTGCCACAATTATAGAAGAATATATGTACTTTCATAGTAGTTTAGTCTAACCAACCCCGGTTGGCCGGAACGGTCTGGCACACCGACTTCAACAATTAACATCGTTCGTATATCATCACAATCATCGAACATCTTGCTCATTTTTCTGCATAACAAAGTTTACGGCTACTTATTAACAGAAACGTTGGTGTGCCTAGCCGGAAATGACCGGAAGTGGGTTGCAGACCAGTTATTTAACAGACGATGGTATCTGCGTTACCTTTCAAGTAGCAGCTCGGACGCTATCTTTCATGTTCTCCTTATCAGTTATTGGGTCTTCAATAATTAGGTGGTTTCAAATGGACGGTGCTCCAGCGCACACAACTGTTGCAGTAAGAGGCTTGATTAACGAGATGTTCGACGATCGGTGGATTGCGCCTAATGGGCCATATAAATATCCACCACGATCCCCCGACTTGACGCCAATAGATTTTTTCATTTGTGGATCTATTAAAGACGTAGTTTATGTTGATCCAATAATTGATAAGGAGTACATGAAAGATAGAGTTCGAGCTGGTATATATTCGAGCGGATAATTGGTTTACTTCTAATGGCAGCTGGTCGTGAGAGACCCTGTATAGTATCCACTTGTCACTTGACATCGTATTCTTACGATAAATCCGAATTTAAAGAAATGACCACTTACTACAGATAACCGTTTGTTTCAACATACCTACTTCCACATACCTAGATAAAGGCCGCGTTTACCAGACAAACTGTTTACGTTTGCAAACGCAATCGGTTTATATTAGCAGTTGGTGTCTGGTGAACGACCTACATTGTTGGACTGGTTCGACTGACACATAACCAAACAACACTAATTTTAGTGACAGAACTTGATGTTGGTGCAAAACTGGATTTTCCTTTGAATGTTCTTCTGGCTGATGATATGTTTAAAGTGAATGGGTTAACTTATTTCTTCATTATAGAATTCTACCAATTTGAAATGAAAATTCTGACATTTTACAGGTCAATCAAACAGCGTTTGCATTGCGAACGAAATAATTATACGTTTGCTAAAATTGCGACCGTTGACCAAACGAGTTTATAGTTAGTGGCGCGTTCACCAGGAGTCTTGCAAACGTTTACTCAACGTTGACCGTCGGTGACAGCGACAGAAAATGCTAGAAATGCTTATTGGTCTTTCTGAGAACGTGATCAATTTCCGAACACGTCTCAAGCTAAAGTTCACTATTCCATGCTAGTAATTAAGAGTAAGCTGTAGCCACCTCAACTAACAAATGCGTCAAATTGAATTAAAAATAACTCTATAGATTAATTGACGATCGATATTGTCATATTTCGGACTGGTTGACATATCGGAACAACAAGTTGGGCCTGTAAGAAAAAATCGTACATACATATACCTCGTACCTCTGAACACACAAACCTAAATAAACATGGAAAGTTGGTTGAATGTGTTATGAGAATCCCTCGTCAGAGTAGACTCCCTCGTCATGTTTTTGAAGCGAATGCGAGACTTCGCGACGGGGTTGGTGGATGGAGGGGGGATATCGGCGGTTGCCCTCTGGTACGTATCTATGAGCGAGTTTGCTTGTCGCTAGAATAATAACGCACGCGCCACGCCCATACGTGCCAAACACCGATCACCCGGTCAACCGGTGATATCCCCACTCCATTTGAAAAGTATCGCGTTCGCTTCAAAAAAAAAAGATGCCGAGAGTAGACTCCCAGGCCAATAGAAGCACAGGCAAACATAACCTCAATATCCTATCGGAAAATTGTGACACTTACTAGTTACCCAGTTTAACTCTTTGGAAAAATAGAACTAATATGTAAGCCGATGGGAGTTAAAATGAATATGAACGCATTGAAATTAATGACCAATAAAGATATTGTTCCTCACGTTCCAACTATAGCAAGCAAAGCCAGACTGTGGAAGTTTCCTTAAGAACATGACAGAGCTGGAGTGCATTTGGTAAACGTAGGGTGACGATATGTCCCGCATTGTGCGGAGTTGTCCCTGAGTTTAATACCATATCCCGATTTGTTTACGTTTGTCCCGGTGTTGAAAGTTTGTTAATTGTTCACTAGCCTTACGATATAAAAATGGCCTTGTGTTACCTGATTTTTCAGACGTTTCAATATATCATAAGGATCAATTCACAGAGTGTTCATTTGAAAAATTCCCACCCAAAATAAGTTGCAATTTGAGGGGTAGGTATGCCAAAAAACCACTGCTGATTATCTTTTTATCTGTTTGTAATATATTTAATCTGCAAAAATCTCAAGCGTGAAACTGATAATGCAATATGACAAAAATGACGTGTTTTTATTCAACATCGTACGTGATTTTATCATATAAAATTATTTGATTATTTGAAAATTATTTAGTGTGGGTAGTTTTCAATGAACACCTTTACTTCAGAATGTTTGAAATGCATACTGTTTCGTCTTGTATTTTGCGGTGTTTTGCAACCGAGTTCTGCGTTCTACGACCAGAAAATAACGCTTATACAAGAACCGTGATGAATGGCGTGAAATTGTCCGCATTTTACAACCAACGCACGGTCGTCTGTGCGAATTTGCCAAGGTTTACTTTCCAATTTTTGAAATTACCCAATTTGCCAAACGCGTGGTCCAGGATATTGCAAAATTAGTATACTCGACAGGTCCAGCGACATAAAACGCTACGGACACATATTTTCCTGTAACGAGTTTTTAATCCACAACGAGTTTTTAATCAGAAAATAGGCAGATTCGGAAAACCCTACATGCCAGATGAAAAACTTCTTTAAAAGGTGGGCATACAAGATTGTAAAGAAAGATAGACATATTTTATGGCGCTCAACATACTTGTGCAAATAATGGTTTTTAACCAGGACTATCATAAAAGCGAAGTACGTACACATCTCGACTCACAAAAGAGCATCTAGATGATTATTTAACAGGTATTGACTGAAAATGTTGGAAAATTCGTAGTGAAAGTCTCCAAAATTTTAACTGTGTTATCTGATCACTTTTTACCTGGTCTAAGATCACAACCAAAATGCGCAACGATTAGAGCAATCACCTGCACCATTACAATCGGTAACAACAAAATACAGTGTTGGTTGGCTATTCTCTGCTTTAACGGTACATATCATTTTAATTGGCATTATCGAAATATCCTAAACTTAAACATTAACAGCGATAGCCACCGATTCAGAATGCACCCCCAATATTTGAGTGGCTAGGGTAACTAACTCACTTAGAAAGTAGTCTGATATGTGGGTACCACGACCTATAGTGACAGTGTGAATGATTTTTACTTTATCATACGCAGTATGGTAAAGTATTGTAATCATGCTGAAATGTGTGTATGTGTGTGTGTGTGTGTGTGTGTGTGTGCGTATGTGTGTACTCGATTTTTGTGGAGACGATTCCGGAGAAACTACTAAAGGTATCGGGACGAAAGTTCATATTTGGAAGTTTTATGACCAAACTTAGAGCTGAAAAGCTTTTGGTTCAAAAGGGTCCAAAGGAACTGGTAGTTTATTCTAAGCCTTTTTCAAGTATTTTAGAAATGAGCCGCCATTTCTGTAATTTCGTCAAAATAGTTAAATAATAAATTAAAGCAGAGGAAATTTTGAATAATTTATGCCTATGACATTTTGTGGTAAAATTAATAGTTTAGCTGCAAGAGCAAATTCTATTTGATCGAGATCGGTCGCATCTGCATTGATATGCTACATAGTAGCCAGGATTTTGACAAATATTTTTTTGTGCTGTCACCACAGAAATGTCTATGGCTGTCACCACGCTGTCACACTCGGAAAACCATCGACTATAAATCTGTCAGAATTTGAATTAGCTTTTTAAACTTGACATTTCGTAGAAGTGGTATCAACCTAACATTTTCTATACCGAAATATAACCATTTTTGATTTTTTTTTAAATACGTATTTCTCAAAAAGCAATACAAAAAACGTTGATGTCACTCCTGCCGAAAACTACATAGCGCGACTCGCTCACATGCGACGACGACGCTCCGCCATCGGTGACGCGCCGCATCACCGCTCGTTGTGCTATTCCTTACTTTCGGCACTTGTGAGATAAACAACTATTATTCTGATGACAGTAGGTAGTGTCAAACGCTGATGCTTTGACAATACCTTCGATTGATACTATTGACTATCAAAATATCTGTCAAATGCTGGCTAACTAGTTTAATTTTAATGCAGACACGATTTATCTCAGTCAAATAGATTCTCATGCAGCTAAACTATTAATTTTACATATTGTATGATAAAGTCATGTGCCTGGCCACATCAGATTTTTTACTTTATCATACGCAGTATGGTAAAGTATTGTAATCATGCCGAAAAAAAAATTTGAGATTTTAGCGGAAATAGGTCTTTTTGGGTCCCCTGAACATTTTTGACCAAGGTACAAAAAATGTCTGTGTGTGTACTCGATTTTTGTGGAGACGATTCCGGAGAAACTACTAAAGGTATCGGGACGAAAGTTCATATTTAGAAGTTTTATGACCAAACTTAGAGCTGAAAAGCTTTTGGTTCAAAAGGGTCCAAAGGAACTGGTAGTTTATTCTAAGCCTTTTTCAAGGATTTTAGAAATGAGCCGCCATTTCTGTAATTTCGTCAAAATAGTTAAATAATAAATTAAAGCAGAGGAAATTTTGAATAATTTATGCCTATGACATTTTTTGGTAAAATTAATAGTTTAGCTGCAAGAGCAAATTCTATTTGATCGAGATCGGTCGCATCTGCATTGATATGCTACATAGTAGCCAGGATTTTGACAAATATTTTTTTGTGTGCTGTCACCACAGAAATGTCTATGGCTGTCACCACGCTGTCACGCTCGGAGAACCCTCGACTATAAATCTGTCAGAATTTGAATTAGCTTTTTAAACTTGACATTTCGTAGAAGTGGTATCAACCTAACATTTTCTATACCGAAATATAACCATTTTTGATTTTTTTTAAATACGTATTTCTCAAAAAGCAATACAAAAAACGTTGATGTCACTCCTGCCGAAAACTACATAGCGCGACTCGCTCACATGCGACGACCACGCTCCGCCATCGGTGACGCGCCGCATCTCCGCTCGTTGTTCTATTCCGTACTTTCGGCACTTGTGAGATAAACAACTATTATTCTGATGACAGTAGGTAGTGTCAAATGCTGATGCTTTGACAATACCTTCGATTGATACTATTGACTATCAAAATATCTGTCAAATCCTGGCTAACTAGTTTAATTTTAATGCAGGCACGATTTATCTCAGTCACATAGATTCTCATGCAGCTAAACTATTAATTTTATATATTGTATGATAAAGTCATGTGCCTGGCCACATCAGATTTTTTTAATTCATTATGAAGAAGCGAAATGACACCAAATTTTAATTTAAAATAAAGGTGCAGATTTGCCAAAACAAAGCAAAAATCTAGATTTTTTGGTCAAAATTACGATGAAAATGTCGGTGGTCACTATTACTTATGATTTTAAAGCAGTTCGTTAAAAGTTGTTTCATGGTTTCACAAATACCGGTAAATTAAATTGATTGAGGTTTAAAATGAAGGTCTTTCTGGTGACATTTAAATCGCAGCTTGTATCTTGTTGTAATTAAAATCTTCTTGGATATGGCTATGATATATAGGTGGAAAATCTAGAGGCAAGCGTTTATTTCGGTAGAAGAATAAGTCGATATCTGAATGACTACGTGATTGGAATTCGCGATTACGATCTCGAGGAGCGCTAGTAGAGCTGGGAGCCTGTGCCGAATAACGGTAACGGCATATCTTTCTACGTTAAAAGTATGTCGCGCCGACAATATACCATCGACGAATCGCAATTCTTCAGTTCGCCAATTTTCATTGTGTATCGTTCAATTTTCATTGTACAGAACTAAGGCGGTCTTTAATATCAGACTAAATAATGTGGACCAATAGAATCAGAATTAGGGTATTTGACCCAGTGCAGGGCTGCAAAGTCGGTCCAAAAATTCTCAAATAGGTAGTTGTGTGTAGTAAAAATCTTACATACAGGGTAAGTTATTAGTATCCCGGCGGTCGATAGCTACTAAATCGTTAGAGCAAGAAAAGAATGTTCAAGACCAAAGTTATTTAGGCTCACTAGTTTCTATAACGTAAAATTATTTTCATTTATACATGTTGTTGCATTTATGCGTGACGTAAAGTTTGTACATTTCGTTAAATGGAACGCCCTGTATATTTTATTAGTGCGTGAATACTGATAAATTTGGCTATCCAACGGTAGAGGTTGCTAATTCTCAGCGTTAATAGTACCTGAGATATGCAATTATTTCTCCAAAATATGCCCGCTGCAAGGTCTTGTTTAAAACTATGTAAAAATGGCATTTTTGCAGACTATGCTTTTAAACTATGTCAGACAATAGTCAAAGCTAGTAGATAGATGATAGTATCCAAAGGTATTAGATTCACAAAACTTAGCAAATTTTGATGTTTTTCAAGTCGTTTTTCCTTGAGTTTTTTAAATGGAACGCCCTGTATTTTATGTGCTAGTTGAATTGCCCATCAAGTTCCCTTTAATTTATGTCGAATATGTCATATGTCCAATTTTAGTAGTTTTTGTGATATTTACAATTTAAAGAGAAATGTGGAATATTATCTACATATGCCATTATTTTCTTGTTCTTTCTTCTTTATTTGTCTCTTAGTTATAAATCAGTAAAAGTATATTCACATATAATTTAACAAAAAAACACTTTAATACTATTAGTGTTTATTAAAAAATAAATACCTTTTTACTTAGTAACCTATTTGAAGTAAATTCTATAAACACTTTATAAACAGTGCACAACAAGTGACTATTATTTTAATTAATAATTGGTAGTTGTTCAAAATGACGCCCCTTTTCTCCTCTGCGAGCATTAATGCGCTGTATAAAAAATCTTGAAATATTTCTTAACATGTGCCTCTTATTTACTCTAAAGTTGTCAAAAACATTGGTTATACGAAGTTTCATGTCTTCTGGCGTAGTAGGTGCTGATTGGTATACCACCTCCTTCACATATCCCCATAAAAAGAAATCTAGTTTCATGAGGTCTGGAGACCTTGGTGGCCACAATGTAGGACCTCATCTTCCGTCTTTGGTCACATACATTGCATACATTGTATAGTGCATACATTCTGGATGCTACTAATGTATTTCTGTTGGCCAAAAAATGTAGATCATGTTAATTAATTCTCCTTTGATATAATTATGACCCATTGTTTAAAGAAAAGACAAATATTGTTACTAATTTTGACAGCAATAGCTTACTGAGTGTCGTTAGATCTCAATTATTGTTTGTGTCTATGATTAATAAATGTTAATAGTATTAATTACCGTTTTTAAGTTGTATTTTAATACAGTATTACTGATTTACAAATGAGAGACAAACAAAAAATAATGGCATTATTAGATAATATTACAAATTTTTCTTTAAATTGTAAATATCACGAAAACTACTACAATTGGACAGATGGCAAAATAAATAAATTAAAGAGAACTGGAGGGGGGGGGGGGCAATTCAACTAGCACATAATATACAGGATGTTCCATTAAAAAAACTCAAGGAAAAGCCATTTGAAAAACATAAAAGTTTTTATGAACACCTGTATAGTGAATCTAATATCTTTGGATACTACCATCTATCTACTGGCTTTGCGATTGTCTGACATAGTTTAACGGCAAAATCTGCAAAAAATGGTGGTTTTACATAGTTTTAAGGAGGATACTGCAATGGGCATATTTTAAGGAAATAATTGAATATCTCAGGAACTATTAACGCTGAGAGTTAGCAACCTATACGGTTGGATAAAAAATTTATTAGTATTGATATAATAATAATATATACCGGGCATTCCATTTAAAAAATGTACATACTTTCCGCCACGCGTAAATACAACACCCTAGGTTGTATAAAAGCACTTCTAGGAGAAAGCAGAAACAGATTAAATTATTTTGCGAGTATTCTAGCATCTGATTGTTTTCAACATAAGGCTTGTGTCATATTAAATTACTTACAAACCAATGCTGAACACATAAGAAATACAGAGATCTTCCAGTGAATTTGTTGGTGAAAAAAAAAAATTACCTTACTCAATCTAATTGTAAATATAAAATTGATCGGACCGCAAATAAAAAAGTTATGAGCATATTCGGAAAATGTAATTTGTTTTTTTTAATAAGCACACATTTTTTTACTATACAAAAAAATAAGAAGGTTTTGAGATATTTAGATTTTTCAATCAAGTTTTTAAAAAGAAATTCTGTGCTGAAAAATCGTCGTACAGAGTTCTTCTGGTGCTCATTTGTGTTGTTTTTACATGTACTTATTGATACAAAAGTAAAAATAATAATCCCTATTTAACATCATGCTTCCAAATTGAAAAATTCAAAAACGACTTTTGCAACAGTGAATTTTATAGTAATTATAGTAACTGTATGCCAACCTTTGAATTTATCGCAATTTTTCTTGGTGTTCAGCCTCGTCTGATTGTTAGATTTGAATATTTTCTTCTTCTTAAAACGTTTTTTCATCATTCAAGAATTCTTCAGCTGGCACATTTCCTGGGCAAAGATGCGGCTGGTCCATTTTAATGGAACTGTCTTCAAAAGTTATTTAAATCTGGTACTATTTTTTCAATATTTCATATATTTCATACTTCAGTGCTCAAGTTATACGCACAATCGCTTCTCTTGTACTGATCTTCGATATTGAACTGAAATATACTTTTCTTGTCAAAACTTAATTATTTATGCGATAATTAAAATTAAAAAATACTAAAAAATTGATTTTTCGCATTTTTCTCGGAAGCTTTGAGGTAATGTTAAAAATCTGATGTGGCCAGGCACATGACTTTATCATACAATATATAAAATTAATAGTTTAGCTGCATGAGAATCTACCATCCGTACAAACATACTACTTGGTAGGTAATGGTAGCTAATGGCGGTGGTAGAATACGAAATTAGAGTATTTCTTACATATCGTGATAATGACACATATTAGTTTGCATGTATATAAACATGAGTCACTAGCATTTTTCTATTGGAAATACTATAATGGCGTCTGCTACCACTGCTATTATCACTAATGAAAACGCACCTTAAAAAGCTAATTCAAATTCTGACAGATTTATATTTGTTCATGACAGATCCCTACCAACATACTAAAATAAAACTACACTCATCGCTATACTTTATTTAGAATTTTCTCAACTTATTGTTTTTAGAATTAGATATAAAGACGGGTTGATATTTCTTATTAACAAACAATCAAATTGGTGACCTTATTTTATTTGAAATTTGTATTTTGTACTTTGCTGCACTAGAGCGGCACCGTTCCATAGCGGTTCTCCAACCTCTGATGAAATCAGCTGTTTTCGAGTGTCACAGCACAAAAAATATTTGTTAAAATTCTGGCTACTATTTAGTTTCATATCAATGCAGATGCAACCGATCTCGATCAAATAGAATTTGCTCTTGTAGCTAAACTATTAATTTTACAAAAAAAAGTCATAGGCATAAATTATTCAAAATTTCCTCTACTTTCATTTATTATTTAACTATTTTGACGAAATTACAGAAATGGCGGCTCTTTTGCAAAATCCTTGAAAAGGGCTTAGAATAAACTACCAGTTCCTCTGGACCCTTTTGAACCAAAAGCTTTTCAGCTCTAAGTTTGGTCATAAAACTTCTAAATATGCACTTTCGTCCCGATACCTTTAGTAGTTTCTCCGGAATCGTCGCCACAAAAATCGTTTACACACATACATACACACAGACACACACACACACAGACATTTTTTTGTACCTTGGTCAAAAATGTTCAGGGGACCCATAAAGACGTATTTCCGCTAAAATCTCAATTTTTTTTTTCGGCACGATTACAATACTTTACATACTGTGTATGATAAAGTAAAAAAAATTGTAAATTTTTCATGATCTACAACTTTTTTGTATTGGATACCTTTTGATTCTAACACAAAAACTGATTATTTTGCTTACTTATCTGAAGCTTTATTGTTCTAATTTAATGGTTATAGCATTAGTGGAGAAATGAGAGACAGCTTATAATAATAATAATAATAATAATAATAATAATAATAATAATAATAATAATAATAATATTTATTCATCCCAAAGAAATTACAAAATTATAGGACATGTCAAAATACACAGTATTACAAGTAAATAAATCTATTAAATTCTATGACTCGAAGTACATGAAAAAATAAAAATTAAATGCCAATAAAATAACACAATTTCAAGTATCAAAAGAGAAACCAAAGTATTCATTTAAATCATAAAACATGGAACTCAAAAGGAGACTCTTAACCTTACATTTAAACTGATTAAAGTTTTTATTCTTGATTTCCTCAGGAAGTTTATTAAAAAAGCTTCTTTTGTATTTTTCCGTACAATTGAATGTGGTGTAACTTGTTTTTCATGTTTTGAGCATGTTGTTAGTTGTTAGTAGTATATTGTATAAATACATGTAAAAACAATATAAAAACAATATAAAACAACAGAGCACCAGAACAACTCTCTACGATAATTTGTCACCACAGAATTTCTTTGTGAAAAAAACCTGATTTTGATTGGAAAAACTAAATATAGTAAACAAATTTATGCATATTAGAGACATAAGAAGCCACGCTATCGCAAAATTTAATCAAAATTGAGTTATTGTTGCGATAACGAAAAATATAAAACACCAGAGCACCAGAACAACTCTCTACGATAATTTGTCACCATAGAATTTCTTTGTGAAAAAAACCTGATTTTGATTGGAAAAACTAAATATAGTAAACAAATGTATGCATATTAGAGACATAAGAAGCTACGCTTTCGCAAAATTTAATCAAAATTGAGTTATTGTTGCGATAACGAAAAATATAAGACGGAAAAATCATTTTTGCGGTGAAATTCGCATTTCTCTCGGAAATTTTGGTCATAGTAAAAAGTGATCTTAAGGGTCACTTTTTACTATGCTGTAGATTTCTTTATGATCTACAACTTAGTATAGGACATTTTTGAATACAACGCCATGTTTTGCCGGAAAACACAATAATATATTTTGCGCCCGCTTTCAATATTTTTATGAGGTTTGAAAAATGTAAATAGTTGGATATTAACTTACCACTCTTATGACAGATTAAAGTTTAATGAATCTCACCTGTAACAAAACAAAAGACAATAAAAACTAACGATGTAATAAACATTACATTTATCAACCAAAGTTTTAGGTCATTTTAATGGAATGGGTGTTATTTACAATATGTATTTGCATGAAACGAATCTGGCCTTAAAATATTTATGACTCAAGTAATGAGGAGAAAATAGAAACCATGAACATCAGTGTAATTATCAGTTTTTCAACGATGTAACAGCATGTGAACCATTTTCGACCATAATTTGACAATTAAAATTGGAACAGTATATCTAGTTGTTACTCCTATATCCAACAGCAGCCAACAGCAGTAAAAAATCATTTTACTCTCCTATTTCACAATCGATTTTGCATAATTGCTTACAGAGGATGCCACTTTATACTACTGAAAGTATAGACGACTTTCATCGCCTTTTCATCAAAGGCCTCATGGAAGGATAAACAGAAAACCAAGAGCTTGTTAGACCAGCAAGCAGCGACGCAAAACGTAAAATAAACAATTTACATTCGCGATGTCACCTAACGGTTTATTAAAGTAACCTTCGAAAATCAAAGGTCACCGTTTAATAATAGAGTTATGGCGCACGAATTCTTGCAGGAAGAAAAATTCGCCGCCGCGCCGGTCCACCGTAATATGTAGCGGATTTCCTCGCTCATAACAATTGGGATGTTATTTAAAATTCGGGATCGAAGAAGACTTCGCAAAATTTTATGTAGTAGTAGGTATAATACGTGGTAGTAATATGTCGCACAATCTACAGATGCAAACTCTGGTTTTAATTTGTCTGACAAAATGTCAGCTTAACAGCTGCAAAAGCTAAGCTGACAAAATGCGCCAGATTGGAAATTAATAATTTCAGAAAAGGAAAGATTATTAAAATAAAAAATAACAGAACATGTTAGCGAAATCCAAATTTGGGTTTGATGGATTAATGTCTGTTGACCATTGTTAAACAAAGCCAATCACCATAACATCCGCATGTAAATTATATGTCGTAAAGATTGTATATGTTACCGGCAAAACCCGTTTACAGATAGAACCAGTTTAACCTAGGTTAAACTAGTTCTATCAAAGCGCGCTAGGTCGAACTAGCTTAACCTAGGCCAAACTAGTTTAACCTGGTTTGTAAACGCATACTTTAGGTCAAACTGGTAATGACTAGGCCAAACTGATTTAGATTAACCAGACGAATGAAATTTGATCTGGATTTTGTTAAACTAGTTCGACCTAACGCGCTTCGGCAGGACTAGTTTAACCTAGGTTAAACTGGTTCTACCTGAAAACGGGTTTTGTCGGTAACATATATAAACGTAAATTTTGAAAATAGATGTTTAATATCCAAATCTCCCATTTGTGAATTCCATCGTTTCAGACAATGATGGAATGGACTACGCAGAACAAACTAATTTAACTAATTTATAAAAATTGGTTTTCTTTATACAGGATGTCTCCACAGTGCGATCTCGGAAGATTGTATGGATCTCTCTTAATAAAGATATTTTAAAACTGATTTTAATCATATATCAAAAACTGCGAGGTGCACATTTTAAAATTATTATCGTGTATACACGGCGGTCCATAAGGTAGTACTAACCCAAACTTATGTTTTTTTAAATGGAACATCCTATATTTTGGCACAGTTTTGAATTCCTCCCAAATTTTACGACAAAGAAAAATAACTTTACCTACCCTAAACTTTATACTTTTTGATTAATTGGCATTTTTATGGAAAAACAGCAGTCTAAGAAATGCAGTATATCTCGATACCTGTTTTTAATTTTATTGCTCACCGCTTTGATTATGATTAAGTAAGAAGCCTGCGATTAGCGTGATTACCTACCATATCAAAATTGTGTACAGAGTGGTCATAATCAGCAACAAAATATAGCAAACAGTTTTTTCTAAGAAAGTTAATTTTTTTAAATGCAACACCCTACTTCTAATTAGTTTTTTTGGATTCTACGCATTGTTCTGCACAAAGAACTACTAGTACACACTAGTGCTAAAATAAACCATTGCAGAGCTAACTAGTCTTCTTATAAAAAATCGATTTTTCTATTATTAAGTGCTTCTACATCTTCATTAACTATTAAACCAGCTAAGTATTTACCTAAAGTACTGTTTTCTCGAAGATTTCATATTTTTTAAAAATAAAATAAAACATTTTAGCACATCTGCAATTTAATATTATAATTTGAATTTTTTTTTCTTATTCCCTGTAGGCTATGAAAAACTGTGATAAACAAGTTATTAAGGTATCTGTCAGTGGTGGTGATTTTGTTAGGGTTGTTAAGGTAGATTTGCATAGTTTAGGGAAATATGGCAAACTTTTCCCAGGAGGAGCTAATTGACTATGTGGGTTTTTGGCGAATGCAACAAAAATGCTTTATTGGCAAGTAGAGTTGACCGATACTACTGACAGATACCTTAATAACTTCTTTAGCACAGTTTTTCACTGCCTACAAGGTATAAGCAAAAATTTTAATTCAAATTATAATATTAAATTGCAGATGTCAAAAATGTTTTATTTTATTAAAAAAATATGAAATTATCCAAGAAAACAGTACTTTAGGTAAATACTTAACTGGTTTAATTGTTAATGTAGGTGTAGAAGCACTTATTGATAGAAAAATGTTTTTTTTATTAAGAAGACTTATCTCAGCAATGGCTTATTTTAGCACTAGTGTGTACTAGTACTTTTTTGTGCAGAACGAGGCGTAGAATAAAAAAGATACAGTGTGTTCCATTTAAGAAAATTTACTTTCTTACTTTATTTTGCTGCAGATTATGACCAGCCTGTACACAATTTGGATATGGTAGGTAATCATGATAATAGAACATTTCTTACTTAAACGTAATCTAAACGTGCAAAATAACATTAAAAATAGTTATAGAGATATAGTTTTTCTTAGACTACAGGTTTTCCATAAAAATGCCAATAATTCAAAAGTATAAAGTTTGGTGTAGGTAATGTTATGTTTCATTGGCGTAAAATTTAGCGAGGAATTCAATATGTGCCAAAAAATAGGTTGTTCCATTAAAAAAAAAAACATAACTTTGAGGCGCAATCTTCCGCGATTGCACTGTTTAGACACCCTGTATACATATATTTACTGGCCTAATTTCCTCCTAGCACGCTACTTTTCTCTTACATGTTTCAACAATATTACGGACATTGTTTTATTTTTTGCTGTTGATATTTTCAAACTTCGAACTTGAGCGACGGAGCGGTGAATGTATTTCTGAATTATGGCCCCTTAAACGCCAGCGTAAACTGTGCGAATGTTTACGAATGTGTCACGTAGTGGGCTCTTGCAGCCGTTTCTAATATTCTAATTTGATCGGTTGCATTTGAAACATGGCTAACTGGCTGCAGCCATGGCGATATTATATCGATACGGTAGAAGGAGGCCAGAAATTAGCACAACGAACTAAAATAGTGGACCGGGTGCACAACGGCAAGCCGCTCGATCATGTATGCTTTTCGTTATCGTAACATTCGTTGAGTCATGCCAGGCTATTTTGATACACTGCTGAAAACAATTAAGGGTACACTATTTAAATATGCAGGATAATTAGTTTTTCAAATTGACAGACGCGAGTATTTTAAGTATTTTATTTAAACGATAATATATTGTTCTTTCAACGTTATTCAACAAGATACGAATGACAAATCGTCTGGTTAACGGTAAAAGTCACTAATAATCATATTTTCCAGGGAGTTAATGGATTTTAATATTATTTTCAAGGGAAGTACCTAATGGATTTTAGAATGAATACTCAAGGTCGGTTTCTTTAGTGTCTGATATCTTAACGACCACATAAGTAATAGTGCAACCAAAAGACTTATTTGATACATAGCGATGTAGATCTTTATTGGTAGGTGAAATGGCCAGCCCTTAGAACACTTATTTATTGCAACTTCATCAGTGCCATATACACTGTAAATGCTGAAATCACACGAAATCTGGTACACGGTCCAATGGGTTATTAAAATCTCAGCAAAACTTTTTCTGCGTTGCCAAGATGGGTGCAGAAAAGCTATAAAACATAATAATTGACTTAACTACTATCGGGTGATTCAATTTCGAGCCTCACCATGGGGATCTCGCTTATTAGTGGAGATAGAGCCTATGTTTAAATTTGGCAGAGTTTACTACTTTTGTGCTAATCAATTATCTGAAAAGAATTTTAAGCTATCATTTTTCATTTAGAAGATATCCACAAAAACCTGAAATGTTAAGATATCGTAGCTAGACATTTGAAACAAAAACAAGTACTTTTTAACAAGGAATGCAGTGTCATTCTTTAATTTTAAATAACATCAACGATGGCGCCGTAACCATGGCCAACTTTTGTTTTTCTTATGGGCGCCATGTTGAATTTTGGCATTTTCCGATAGTCGTGTTTTTCTCATTTCCGCAATGTATAACATGTTCCCATTCTCTTTTAAAATAATGGTGTAATAATCAAAAAACCTTCAGCTACCCAACAGGAGCTTGGTTACAGACCGCCGGAGTCGTTGCCAAGCAACGCCAATAAAACGCACTTGGATCAAGCGGCGCCCTCAGCGTTAGGTTTGCCATTGAACCAAATAAACCTTAATTGTGGTTGATTGTGGATGTAAAATGCCGTTTACCAATAACGAAAGGCGTGATTTAGTTAAGAGTTGAATTGAGTTTTGACATTTTCCGATAGTCGTGTCTTTTCTCATTTTCGAAATGTATAACATGTTGGCAATATTTTTGAAAACAATGGTATAATAATTAAAAAAAAAACACGTTCTTCCTTTTCTTTTTGTTTGTCGTATCAAGTATCAGGTTATCAAGTAACCAACTGCAGCTCGGTTACAGACCGCCGGCGCCGGACTGACCACGAGTGCTTTGGATTGAAAACATTCAGATTGTAACAGAAGCAAGCTTATACAACATAAAGATTATTTTTTAAGTAAATGTTCAAATTAGCCGCTATTTTCTTGATGGCATAAAAGCGTGTCCGCATTTCTACATGTTGTGATGCTCTTCTAACTGTTCTTACCGGAATAGCATTGACGGCATTTGTTATTCGATCCCGCAGATCGTCGATATTTCTGCGAGTATCGTGATAAATTTCGTCGTTCACAGTTCCCCAATGAAAATAGTCCAGAGCAATTAAATCAGGGGATCCACCACTCCACCACTCCACCATTACCAATCCAGCGATTTGGAAATTGTTGATTTAAATAATTTCGTACAATTGCAAAGTTTGACTTGTGTGGGGTTTGTACGGTTTCAATGTTCGTAATGGTCTGCAAACACGTGTTTGCGGCAATTCCGAATTAAGAGCTACTTCCCGCTTAAAAATCCGAGGAGCGTCATTTATCTAAAAACCAGTAGTAGAAGCATTGCAAATTATGGTAATTTAACGTTTACCATTTCTAAAATACCTCTTAGATCAGTTTCAACATTTCCGTGAGGATTATAAGAACTGCTAGGTTTACTAAACGATCCATGATCCGCTAAATTTCCGTCCAATGTTAGGAATATAGTACGTTGCGACATTTCTAAGAGAACAATAATAAACTTATATCACTTATTATTCACCCCTTATTATACACGCTTTTCGTTATTGGTAAACTGCATTTGACATCCACAATCAACCACAATTAAGGTTCGCTTGATCCAAGTGCATTTTGTTGGCGTTGCTTGGTAACGACTCCGGCGGTCTGCAACCAAGCTCCAGTTGGGTACCTGAAGTTTTTTGATTATTACACCATTATTTTAAAAAGTATGGTAACATGTTATACATTGTGGATATGAGAAAAAACACGACTATCGGAAAATGCCAAAATTCAACATCGCGCCTATAAGAAAAACAAAAGTTGGCCATGGCTACGCCGCCATCTTTGATGTTATTTCAAACTAAAAGAATGACACTGCATTCCTTCTTAAAAAGTACCTCTGGAATGTTTTTGTTTCAAATGTCTAGCTACATTTTGTTTTAAATAAAAAATTAAAAACGATATCTTAACATTTCAGTTTTTTTCTGGATATCTTCAAAATGAAAAATGATAGCTTAAATTTCTTTTCAGATAATTGATTAGCACATAAATACGAAACTTTGCCAAATTTAGACATAGGCTTTATCTCCACTAATAAGCGAGATCCCCATGGTCAGGCTCGAAATTGAATCACCCGGTATAGATTTTAATTACTTATACATACCTACATATAACATATTTGTTTTATATACAAAATATCAAAATACCGAAATAGTATCTGCTGCGAAAAGGGATACATCATTAACTAATTATTTTGAGACAAAGCGGGATGTAGAAAAGCCAGCTATTTGTGTTAATACTGCAAAAACAGATCTGTTGTGCTGTGAAAATCAACCTCTTTGCAATATAAATAGATTATATAATATATAGATTACTATTAACGCAGGATCTTTTAAGTTTAGGAACAACTTACTGGTATTCAAATCAGTGCAAATATTATACTATTTATCTCCAATGTTAACTTTTTTCTTCACTTGAAGAAACTGTTAGCAACGCTTCTGATGTAGGGGAGACCGGGCAGATTGGGACACGGGGCACATTGGGACACTTTAACACCGCTTTAATGACTTGCGATTAAATGCGGATTCACAGAGAATATGCGTCAGTGAATGTAAACAATATCGAAAAAGTTTCCAGCACGTTAGTGTCGAAACTACGTTTGTTGATGAATGTATCAGTTGTTGGTTAATAAAGTAAGTATTTTCAATGTCAGTTCGTAAGGCTCTACACAAGTTTATATGTTATACTGTATAATATTATGTATATTCATACAATTTTACATATATTCTACATACATTACCGCTATTGGCGGCTACTAAATCATAACCTTCAATTTTCTAGAATTTTTCAATTCATAAAACTCATGTTGGGGCACACTGGGACGTTTCAACTGGGGCAGTTTGGGACAGGGAAATAAGGGGAAATTTATTTATTGATGCGAAATGTACTCATTTATGCCATTTGCGCCTCGGTGAATCATATTTCAGGTTCAAATCGTCTCTTTTCCTTGTCGGCCGAACATTTGAATAATATATTTAAAATATTGTTATGCTGGTTTTGAAGAAATTCCTCAACACAGTCTGTATAATAATATAAAAACTATTTAAATTTTAAGTATATTGATCAGGTATAGTCTGGATGGATAGACGGCAAGATTTTTTTCGATAGATGTTCAATTTAAAAACATGATTTTTTTGTTTGAAAATGTGATATTTGTGTTACGAATTTTGAAGAGCCTGTATAAGATATAATAATGAACTTAACGGCATTTTGTTTGTCCATGTTGATGGTTTGTACTCACCAAACATCAAATTGGTATCTTCAATAATAACCAATATATTCACACTGTTCCAATTTGCCCCGGGCCGGGGCACATTGGGACAAACTGCAAATTGGAAAGAAGTTATGTTAATTCCAAAAATACTTTATTCAACTTAAAATTTCCAGTGTATATACCTGGATAAATGTACCTATATATACTAAGTAGTGTTATCATTACCAACCAGTTATTGTGAAAAATGAAGCAACTATGTGCGGATGTCAAAATCCGTCCCAATGTGCCCCGGTCTCCCCTACCTAAAAAGAAAATTGAAATACCATATAAGCAAACAAGTTACAAAAGAAGCTTTTTACTCAAACGGGTCCAGAGCAACTAGATGCTTACTCTTAGCATTTTTCAACGATTTTGCCAATTAGCCGACATTTCTATAATTTCATCAAAATAGTTAAATAATAAAATTAAGTAACGAAATTATGAATAATTTATGTCTATGACATTTTTCGGTAAAATTAAAAGTTTAGCTGCATGAGCAAATTCTATTTCATCGAGATCGCTCGTACTGCAGTAAAACTAGTTAGCAAGGATTTGACATACATTTTCATTCCATTGACAGTATTGTCTAAACGTCAGAGTTTGACACAGTTTGACACTGTTGTAAAGTATGATAACGTTATGTGTCTGGCCACATCAGATATTTTTTTGATATTTTTCAAATGAAGATGTCAGAAGTGAAAGCAAATTGCCCTAATTTAAGTTCAATAAAAAGATATGTGGATTTTAGTACCAAAACATAGCAAAAACAAAAACACAAAAATTTTCAAAAAATCTACAGCCTAATAAGTAGTACCAGAATATATAAAATTGCTTAAAAAATGTCAAAATAAAACATGGCGCTCATAGGAAAACTAAACGTTGGCCCTAGTCACCATCTTTAAAGATAGTACGCAATTGGATTTTTGTCCCTACACAGATAGAAAAGATTTCTTGTTTTAAAGAAATGTATTTGCTAGAATTTATTCTTTTGGGTCAAAACATATTTCTTTGGCGCCAACAATATTTACTTCATTGAATACTCTAGTTTATTTGCTTGCAGAGATTAATTTATTTGAAATATTTATTTAAGTGAAATAATTATATATGGATACAAACAAAAATTACTTTCCCTTAAAGTAATATTTTTGTTTTGATTTAAAAAAAGTTTCTTTACATCAATGAAATATAATTTTGATTCAAATATATAAATTTATATATAAGGAGAGATTTATTTTGTTTAACGTAATATTTTGTCTTTGGCTTAAAAATAGATTTACTTCCGCGAAATAAATCCTATTTTGACTAAAATAAATATATTTGTACACAAGGAGAGATTTATTTCCTTTAAAGTATTATTTTGGTTTTGGCTTTAAAATAGGTTTACTTCCACCAAATAAATCATATTTTGATTCAAATAAATATATTTTTAGTGTCATCCAACTGCATTGTTAGATGGCGCTGTAAACTCTCTCCTCACACTTCGTACATATCGAGAGTATAAAGGCGCGTGATCGACAGTATAGACTTATAGAGTACAGTGCCTGCAGGTACAAGTTGCGATTTCAAATCAGCGTACACTTTACTAACTTAACCTTGACTATATGTAGTGCTGCAAAGACCAAGCACTGGTCGAGGATGTGCGACATCCCAAAAAGGAGGTGACACGTGGTGAGTCTACTGTACTGTCCGAAAAATTCTTGTCTATAATAGTTCCACATGAATTCCTTCAACAAATTAATAATTTCTTTTGGCAAAGAACCATTTATTGCAACCTTAAAATACAGCAGTTTAAGCCTATGTTTAGGTCGACGGAAACCGCGCGGTTTTTCTTTGTCAGCATCGACCGCTGCCGGGTGCCGACAAAGGAACCGCGCGGATAACCGCGCGGTTTCCGTCGACCTAAACGTAGGCTAACTCAACCCACAATTTCGTTAATTCTTTCACTCAACACAATCATAATTATTTGAAGTAAATAAATCTCGTTTCTTATAATATATAAATTGCAAACTTTAACTGGAAACATAACTTGTTTGACACAAATCAACGTTCTTTCTACCAAACAAATATTTCAACCAAATGCGTTTTTATCCGCAAATAAATATTTATTTGCCTCTATTGAAACAACAGATTTCTTTGAGTTAATAATATTTATTTGAATTAAACAAAAATTTCTCTCTGTGTATGCAATGTTATCGTAGCAAAGGTCCAATTCCACTGCGTTTTTAAGTAGAAACAACAAACACAACAATGTTTCCAAATTTCACACTGTATAGTAAAAAAATCAGCCTATATACGATGCTATAAAAACTCTACTGTTGATTTCGCATTAAATTGACCCAATATCATCAGAAATGTTGCATAGCCATAAAGCAACATAACATTGGATTGAAACGTACAATTAATCCGAGCATGGTCTGTTTTCAATCCTCACAATATAAGCAATTAGTTTTTCAAAGAAATGCTTGAACTTACTTATCTTTGGAAATGTGAGTAATTGAAAATTTGTTTTTTGGTTCACAGTATATGTATATGAAAACAAGCCACGTTATTCGTGTATTTGGCACTCATATTTTCCTTTTCACTATAGCCATGTGCATCTGACAACATGTAGTAATGATATTTATAAAATTTCATAAATTTCATAAATTAAATAATCACTTTATCGAATTCAAATGATAAATCCAGTGATAATCCAAGGATTGTCCTACATTTGAGCACATAGTTCATAACATTTGTACCAGTTTGAACACAATAACCAGTGAATACCAGTCGTATTCATTTCAGCACAATACCTTCCACTATTCACAAATTATTCCCATACATAGTACACGCGGCGGCGCATACATATTTATACAATAAAATTATTTTTTTCAAGGATTACCCAGAAACACATTGACGCCGGGTACCACATCTACGTGTTTTCCGTTTCTATTTATAACCCGTTATTTACTTCAGTTGCGATCCAAACAAGCAGCGCCAAGAGAGAAAAAGAGAGAGCCAGACAATCAGAGAGGAGTATAGAGAGGTACAGTGAATATAAAAAAATCGCAAAACAATCAGGTGCAGTTAGGAATGTCTGGCACGAGATATGAGAGAAGACCGCCGACAGTTGATTCAGGAGCATCATTGCTGTCGACCATGTGGGACAGCGGGATACGTGGTGGGACTGTGCGGGATAGGCGACCGCACACGTCACGTGTGTTGTTGATGTAGGCCCCTTCGGTAGTGTTAACGGCCCCATGACCGAGACTGACTGGTTGGGCATTGCGATCGAGGCCAGCAACAAGTGCCTCTGCCCGGGGTGCTGTCACAACCAGCTGCAGGAGGAGAAGCGATGGGTTAAAATTTTAAGTCGCGACATTCCATTGTTTGTGCACGTTACAGCAAAGTAATATTAATTGGGCATAATACTTTTTTTTATTTTCTTGAAATTTTACGTCAACGGAACCTATTATTTATGGTTAGGTTTTACAAACGTGAATCATCGATGGATCTCTGATAATAATTGAAGCGATAAAAGCCAGAGTGGGCTAAGTGAAAACGGTGAGTTTTGAGATACAAGAAACCAAAGTGTTTATATTAATATTCAAAACATTTCGGGCATATTCTGCCCTCCAATGGTAAAGTGCCGTATGTACAAAAATGACATTGATTGAAATATTTCCCGTTTTCACTTAACTATGACGTTAATAGTTAAAACAAATTAGCATGGTTTACGTACAAATAGCTAGGTAACATGCTAGACTAAGATAAATTTCTTAAAATGTGCAAAATGTGCGTGGTTTTTGCATTGAAACAGAAAAGTTGTAGCAGTTTTTTGTATGTACATACGGCGTTTTACCGTTGGACGGCAGTATTAGTTTAGTAAAGTGGTAAATTAAAATTTCCAATACAGAAAAGTATTGAAGAGAGTCAAGGTTACCAGTGTTTTTGCATAGTTTGTACAAGTTTAAAGTTGATTTTCTCTCCCCGCTGGCTGATTCGATTTAGATGTTTCTTTTTTCTTTCGTTCATGGAGCCAAACTGTAATAACTTAAACTTCAGTTTTGAATATATACAGGTTGAAAACCAGGATACGCTTAGATTAGCTGGTATTTTCTCGGCATTGCTTGTACTGTTAACAAAGCAAAAACAGACCTCAGCAGGTCGGACAACAAATCTCCGAGAGCGACAGGTTGCCAGACATAATTTTTGACCGTTTTGCACATTGTTCTTATTTTAGAAAACAACAAAAGTATAATTTGAATGCTTATTAAAGCACTAAAATATTTTTTTGTGTGTTCACTTTGTTATTAAACAAAGTGAAAAGTAAAGTGAAAACAGAAACAAAGAAGTTATAATGGTAAATAAAATTAACAAAACATCATAAGTTTAAAGCAAATGGAACAAATTTTTTGTTGATTCAAACAGATAAAAGATTAGTCTTCTTCTTGCTCAAGTGATCCAATGTCCACATAGTTATTTTCATTAGTATTGTTGAAAAATTATATTGCTGTCGGAAATATTGTTGATTGGCTTCAGGAATGGATTACATATGGTTCTTGTATATGCAGGGTCTTTCACGATGAGCTGCTATTAGAAGTATATGGAGAACCAAATCAACTGAGGTAATGAAAATTTGTGCACATATGTTGTTGAATACGATCTTTTAACTAAAATATTGTTCGTTTTTGGTTACTTTTACTTTCAGGAGAAACGGCGCCAACTTTCATATTTCAATATATGGTACCCCTATATGTTATAGCATTTTTGAAATCTTCGTGCCATTGTAGGTCAATTGTATGTGGCACGCCCTATACCTAACATGTGTCACTTTTTAGATATGTTATAATTTGAGATATTCAATAAAAATGAGAGCTGCAACGTTGCCTTATTTATAAATTATCCGCTGTGACAGTTGGAAAAAAATGTCTGGCGAAGTTGTTGTGAAGGTAACATTATCTACACATTGGAGGAGTTTTTCTAAAAGTTATACAGGACAAAAGTCATTGAACAAGGTTTTTAATTTTAAGTCATTAAGAAAGTCAGTTTGAAGATATGTCGATTGCGCTTAATGTGCCATACAGATATCCGCAGCCTTGCTCCGACTTTACGCCACTGGATTTTCAGAATGGGTTATATTAAAAACAAAGTGTATGCGGACTAGGGATGTGCAGATAATATCAAATCGTTACTTCGTATTCGCTACTTTCAAATGTTGCATGTAACGAATACTTATTTAAAAAAGTATTCGTTACATCAGGTTAGCTATCACAACAAGCACAACGAATGAAATATCAGTTCTAGTATCATGTACTATATAAACTACAATTTCCGTAAATCCGTATTAAATAAAATATATATTAAGTTTGAAATAGAATAGAATAGAATAGAATAATATTTATTCATGTAACAATCATACAGACAAACATGAAACGTCAATACAAAGATATTAATAAAATTTTGTTAACAAAAACTATGCGAAAAAATCTTCAACACAATAACACGTTCTATTCAACAAATAATTGCGCAAACCTGACTTGAACGCCTTTATGCTGACCGTTGACCTAATATCCCTAGGGACCGAGTTATACAGCTTACATCCCATATAGCATAAGCTCTTCTGGTACGACGTATGGCGATGCATGGCCGGCAGCAAATGATCAGCACCTCGTGTTCTGTATGCGTGCTCAGCCCCATGATCGAAGTCGCTAGTACGCCGGTGGACAAAACAAACCGTCTCGAGGATGTAAACGTCATAAAATGTCAAGAGTTTACGCGTCTTGAACACATCCCTACAAGATTCACCGCCTCGCAGACCAAAAACAGTCCTCAGCGCACGTTTTTGCAGTAAAAATACTTTCTGAGCCGCTGAAGTCATTCCCCAGTGAATTATTCCATACTTCATTCTTGAATAAAAGTTTGCAAAGTAGAATGTCTTTACCACATCGGCACTACAGGACTTCCCCAGTTGGTAAAGAGCATAGCACGATCTGGATAACTGCGAGGACAATACCTCCACATGACGTGACCAGCTCAAACAATCATCGACCTCAATGCCGAGCAAACGGCATGACTTATCTATATCAATTACTGAATTGCCAAACTTTATGGTTGAATTAAAATTTTTTGAAAAGAAAATGCATTTAGTTTTGCTATGGTTAATAGTAAGTCGATTGTTTGACATCCATCTCAAAGTGTCCTCGTATGCTCTGGACGCCGTAAAACGCAGCTCGTCGACAGTGTCCGCCGAGAGAAATATGTTGATATCGTCGGCATACAGGGTAACCTCAATACTACTTAAAAGATTTGGCAGATCATTGATATAGAGTAAAAATAATGTTGGACCAAGAATTGACCCCTGTGGTACTCCTGCGGTAAATGTTATTGGGTTTGACCTGTTGCCTCCCACACACACTCTCTGCGGACGGTTCGACAGATACGACCTCAACCAGTCTGCCGCAACACCAGTGATTCCGTACCTCTCCATCTTGAACATAAGAATGGAGTGATTGACGCAATCAAATGCCTTCGAAAGGTCCACGAAAAGGCCCAGACATGTTGTTTTTTTATCAATACATGAGTAAATATTTTTTGTGAAGTTGAACAGTGCAGTATCCGTGGACCTATTGAGACAGAACCCGTGCTGATGTTTTGATATAATGTTAAACTTATGTAAAAATGAGTTAAGCTTACTGTTCATAATACGTTCATACATCTTCGCGAAGAAATTAAGTAGACTTATTGGTCGATAATTACCGAGGTCATTGCGGTCGCCCTTTTTGTGTAACGGTCTAATAATTGAAGTTTTTAAGGAACTAGGAAATACGCCGGTTGAGAACGATAAATTTATACAGTAAACCAACGGATCCACTACAAATTCAATGCACTGCTTAACAATAGCCGCGGGAATCGTATCATCACCAACACCAGTCGACTTCAAACCACGCACAGCGTCCAGTACATCGGCCTCACATACGGGAGAAAGGAAGAACGACGCCGACGAGCGGTGGACGCTCTCCCCAAGCTCACCGAAATCGATGGGGTCCTTGTCGAAAGATGCCAACTGACTCGCAGCAACAGAAAAATACGATGCAAACTCTTCAGCAATGTTATTATAATTCCCAGTATCCGGCAAGGCAAAGTCACGCGAATAATTCGAACGTTTTTGATTGATTAACGACCAAACAGCTTTAGACTTGTTATTGGCCTGCATAACAAAGGTGTCATTTGCCTGCGTTTGTGCAATGTGCAACATTGAATCGTAGTACTTCGAGTATTCTATAAAGCTTTCTTTGAATATTGGATACCGGTGACTCATATCTTTTAGAAATAGTACTTTGCTCTTTATAGAGACCAGATCCTGAGTTATCCAAGTAACCTTTTTGGCACCGGGCACCAGCGAACTTCGTACCAATGGAAAGCAGATATCCAAGAAATATGTAAAAGTATCTGAAAATGAAGCAAATGCAGCTTCCGCAGAATCGCTCAAATAAACAGCAGACCATACATCGCCCCTCAAATAATCATTCAAACGGCTAACAGAAGTTATGGAGAATTTTCGTCGAAATAAATATGATTATAAAATTGAATAATAAATAGAACACGTGTTACCGCTACTAAACGTAACTCAATAATAATCCCGCCAACGGAATGGTGATCCAATGTCGATAATCCCTAAAAAATCAGTCCTCGCAACACCGACCGCTTCCATGTATCCGTTCTCCGCGAATCAACCCGCCTATCAATTTGATACCGCCACCCTTGATGCCCAAGGTGCCCAAGATAGCAGATTATGCGACAATCACAAGTCACCATATGTAAAATTGGTATTAAACAAAATATCAGTATCATTTCTGGTATCACAAGTACAGCATAATTAAATATAGTAAATTATGGGTAAAATATGGGTATTACTGGTAAAGGAAACGAAACGCTTACCAAGTAGGTATCAAGTAACGAAACACGAATGATTACTGACACTCGCTTTGAAGTCTTGTAACGGTACCGAAACGTGTAGGTACCAAGTATCAGTAACGAAACACGAATGATTACTGATACTCAGTATCAAGTTTGGTAACGCTACTGAAACGTGGAGGTACCTACCAAGTATAAGTAACGAAACACGAATGATTACTGATACTAAGTATCAAGTCGGGTAACGGTACCGAACCGTGTAGGTACCAAGTATCGGTAACGAAACACGAATGATTACTGTCACTCTGTATCAAATCTGGTAACGGTACCGAAAGTGTAGGTATCTACTAAGTAACCAGTAATGAACCACAAATGATTACATATAGATATTGATACCAGGAGGCACCGAACAGCCTGAAATCAGAAGACAGCAACCAGTCGTACGTGTACTGGTTGCGACGCGGGTGCTACGATATGCGGAGATGTTTGATGTTTTACGGCGCGGCGGTTTTGAACATTTTTTAAACATAAGAAGATCTTATGTCCGTGCTCAGTAATTTGTATCGGATACAATAAGGAAACAATTTGTTTCGAATGTTAAGTAGGTGAAATGTTAAAGGTATTAGTTTGCCGTATTTTATGTAGGATTGCTAACTTGAAAAATATCAGTGTCAGTTTAAATAACAACGACAGAGTAACGAATACAAAGTAACGAATACTCGATTAGAAAGTCCCGGTCCAAGGAACTGGAGGTTTACTCTTAGCATTTTTCAACAGTATTTCAAATTAGCCGCCATTTCTGGAATGTAGTCAAAATAGTAAATGAATTAATTAAAGTAGAGGAAATTTTGTATAATTTATGTCTATAACATTTTTTGGTAAAATTAATAGTTTAGCTGCATGAGCAAATTCTATTTGATCGAGACGGGTCGTGGCTGCATTAAAACTAGTTAGCCAGGATTTGACAGATATTTTGATTCTATTCGATACAGTATTGTCAAAACAACAGCGTTTGACACTGCTGTATGTATGGTACTCTGTGGTGTAGTATGACAAAGTCATGTGTCCGGTCATGTCAGATTTTTATGGGATATGTTCCTGTTGCACCTAACGGAATTTAAACGTCCCAATTATTTTTTGCCTCTTGACTCTATGCATAATTTCATTCACATATGATTTGAGATAAATCCGCTCTATAGATAAATAGTTCTTTCATGTTATTTTTCGTGTCGTCACTCGTTGATAGCTGGCATTGGTATAATGGCGAGGCATAAATTATACTAAAATATCAAGGCACACCTATCTGGTTTCGCCGTAAATTAATTTCAATAAAATAATCAATGGTTTCCTTTAAAAAATCTAGTATAGGTTAGCTGATATTTTTCAGCTATATTTGATATGTTCAGCCACACTAACTTGATTCTCTATCAACCGCTGATTCGGTTCAGATGATTTATTTTTTTCACTGATTCTTTAGGAGCTATAATGTGAATACATGACAAAACTATCCCATAATATAACAGAACAACGATTTTGATGTTTTTTTTTTCTCGATTGACCGATATTGTAGAATAAAAGCTATACCCAGACTTTAGTTGTGAGCATATACCTACGTGTAGGAAGTTAGGATAAGCCGCATAATCGCGATAAAAAGATTTGTCCATAGAAAGCGGCATTAGACAGTTTTCTTTTGTGGCAAGGTACGATCATAGCAACAAGCTTGTAAGCAATCAATCAGCAATCTGGTAATCGGTTGGCGGAGAAGGAGTGTGGTAATAACCCAGGAGAATCAGAACCACACCAACTGCGTTTGATCATTTTACTGCTTATATATTTTTTTATACATAGACAAAAATTTGAATTAATTTGATACCCAACGCAAACTGAATATATATGTCGGTATAGTACGATGTGTTGCACGTTCAATAGTGCGTCTAGGCATAGTTTTGATGATGTGACGCCAATTACCTAGGTCTCCCGCAAGAGTGAAGTGGAAAGTACTTTTTTGGCAATGAGTTACTTGAGTTGTTGAAAGTTGAAGTTGAGGAGTAAATATGACTTTAATCCTACGTTTAGATATCCTGCACTTACTCAAAAACTGAATAATTTTTGCTTATTTTTATTGTCCATGTAAATTACGAAGATTGGAGAAACGAGAAATCAAACATCTGAAAGAAAGAATAACAAAATATCATTTTTTAAAGAACATTATCTATTTTATTTTTCTTGCGGGAGACTCCTTAACTTGAAATTTTACCTTAAAAATGGGTTTCCATACACACTAGTCTAATTTATAGCCCGACCTTTCCAAGAGAAAACTACAATCTAGTTTTTATTTTTTAGCGAATAACCAACAGGAAATTCTACAAACGACTTCCAAGAGAGTTACTTGACATATACAGGTACAGACATACTCGAGTTTCTTCGTTATTCTTGAAACCGTCGTTCATCGTTCTAAATGTCAACGTCCAGACATCAACATCCCACGAGCGTACAAAAGCATAGCAGCACCACAGAAAAAAAAACAGCACGATTTGCTAATATTGGCAACGCGATTACGACGACGTCTGACAATAATCGTTAGCGATAAAGTCAAAGCGATAGACCCATTAAGGATTAATTTGCTTAAGTGAAAGGCGGTCGCTTAAAAATGCCGCCAGGGAACGCGTTCGCTCACTCGCAGACGCTAGCTAGAGCTGTATGTGTGTGTGTGTGTGTGTGACGTTTTATTTTCATGGGACCAACAAACATCGGCCAACACCATGAAATATCTATCTATTGGCTGCAAGTGGAGAGAACATCGACCCGCTGCCGCCACCGCTGCATTCTGCCAGTTTCAATTACTTTCACTGCGGTCGTCTAGAAGGGATCGTTACAAAACAGTTTCACGTCATTACTTTACATTCACTGAAAATCCACAATACGACCTATAATAATGGGTACACCTAAATACCAATCGACCATACTAATTACGACAAGTTTCCTGGTTTATCTGTTTAATGATGCTACAGCGCGATCTAGTGTCTGCACAGATCCCACCGCTCTAAAAATGTCTTTTATGTTTGCGTTGAGTTTATATACAGTGTGTCCGACTTAAGAGTGTAACACCTTCATATTTTTTATTTTTAGTACAATTTTAGTAATATTTTGAAACGTAGAGCACATATTGCTCTATTTACTGCAAAAAATACAGGTGCCTTCTTAAAATGCAAAGCACCTTGTGATGGCAAAATAAATGGCAAAAATCAAGAATTTTTAGGATTTTTTATCCACAAATTTTACTAGTAATGATTGTTCAGATTGCTCAAAAGCCCTAAATACAAAATTTCATGACAATTACAAAATATTGAAATTTGGACCAAAAAAATCCCGATGTGGCCAGGCACATGACTTTATCATACTATATATAAAATTAATAGTTTAGCTGCATGAGATTCTATTAGATCGAGACCGGTTATGTGTGCATTAAAATAAAATACTAGAACTAGACAGATTTGGACAGATATGTCGATTAAAGCTGCGTTCGGATATTGTACTCTGTTGACACCGGGTACACCATACAAATGACACTTACATGTTATTGGGTGTAAAAAGTGTAACGGTGTACAATATCCAAACGCAGCTTACATTGACAGTAGGTATTGTCAAAATATTAGCGTTTGACACTACCTACTGTCATTAGAATCCAAATATCTGACATATCCTGGCTACTAGTTTTAATGCAGTACGACCGATATCGATGAAATAGAAATTGCTCTTACAGATAAACTATTGATAGTACCAACAAATCTCATAGTTATAAATTATTCAGAACTTCCTCTAATTTAATTTATTAATTAACTATTTTGCCGAAATTCCAGAAATGGCGGCTCATTTGCAAAATCTTTTAAAAATGCTAAGACTAAACCTCCAGTTCCTTTGGACCCTTTTCAACAAAAAGCTTTTCAGCTCTAATTTCTAAATTATGCTGCGTATGATAAAGTAAAAAGATATGAAGGTGTTACACTCTTAAGTGGGACAGACTGTATGTACCAAACACATTTAAAGAAATTCACTTCAAATTTCATTAAAAATAAAACAACTGCTTTCACACAGTGCTTGGCACAGCGCAGCTAGCCTGTCGGTCTCTATAACGATTCTGTTGCATATTGCTATACTGCATATTCCTGTGCTGAATAAGACTGAATATTCCTGTGTTATTTGGCCTTTTTGCTATTGGATCCGCTTTCTGATCAGAAATTTTACGACGGGACCGGCTAACAGCGACATAGCAAAGGAGGGACGGTTATCGTAGAACGATTTTCTTCTTATCAATTTTCACAACAAAATCAAATCAATGCCAAGGATAATCATCATACCACGACGTTTTTTTTTTGTTTGTTTTAGGTTGAGCTAGAGAGTGTAATACAACATGTATTCATTCTGATCTGATGATCAAAATATGAGGGCATTTGTCTGATATTTTAATTGCCAACGCATTCAAACGCTTTTATTTTCAACCGCCATCTGACTATATGTAAATGAGCTTCTTTAGGAGTCATCAACCATTGCATCTAACGGTATATAATCACTGATCATATACCGTTGATCAGTTACTATTTTAAATTTGCGTTTGAACAGGCATGGTCTGATTTGTTAGGTAGCCCAAATAATGGCCAATAATTCTTTCTCGATCGTGATGTAATTAATTTAATTTCTTAAACGTTATGAATGCGTATGGAAGATTGGGTCATTGTTGTTCACAGTCTCCAACACATTTAACAAATTCAGGTTTATGGTCTACATTAGAGTCCTTTTTTTTAAAGAAAGAGTTAATGGTTTGGTAATACATAAATACAAAATGTTTTAGAAATTGTCTGTAATATACAATATACAGTGTCCCAGAACCGCAATTGCCAATTAGCACCATTAACAAGGTGCTAATTGGCAATTGTCACTCAAAGTTTGTGTATTAATTTGTTTTGGATACCACGAACGGGAAAACTCCTGCTCGTAACAAAATATTGAACAAGTTATTGATTGGTAAAACCTCGTCAACGTTATTTCTGGTTCAATTAGCAAATGCATTAAAATATGTAATTTCTATTAAAATACATTGTAATGTTAATTAGAATTAGAGTAACAATTGAAACGGATTTAAATCAGGCGATGTACAAACAATTTTATCTACGACTCACATATAATATGTTCATTGCATACGTATCTATGACTATATAATCCCCATCATTATACGCGCCAATGATTATAATGACACTAGCGTTGTATAATAATGACAGTTCGTTCAAATAATGACCTCATTATTTGAACGGACTGTCATCATTATACAACGCTAGTTTCAAAGTCTGTCAAAGCCTACGTGGATGACAGTTATTTGACAGTTCGCCTCGCCATCATAGACAAAATACATTTAAAATATTTTGCATTAAATGGAATTTATGACTCGTAGATAAAACGTCGTATTTGCGTCGCACATAACGGATATAATACGCTCGCCTACGGCTTAAAGTATTTTAGAGTGGTACATGAATTACTAATTCTTTGACTTTGAGAAAAATTAATATCACAAATTATGGATTTGTGTAATTCAAAATTACTGAATCCTATTATGTAGTTAAAAGCTGTTGCGCGAAAAGAAGTATTATTACATTTGTGAGATTGTTGAATCTCGTCGAACTATGTGGATGTTAATTTATGAATTATTGTGCATAAGTTACAAATCTGAAATTAGAAGCTTAATACCTTCTTATGTCAACATATATAGGGTGTTCTATTTAAAATTGTTAAGCTATTTGACAATTAGCTAATATCTCCAGTTGTTCGAGTTGTTCGCAAATCAATATACCTTAACAATATACTTTGAAAATCATCTCATTTGTTTCTTTATACTGGTTAATTACCTTAGAATTACTTTTTAAAAAATGCATGTTTTCGACATTAATTTCACAATATCTCAGAAATAGTTGATAACAGCCTAATACAAGTTGATGTCAAAACTCAAAAGTATTAGGATAAAACTCTTAATGAAAACTGCAATAAAAATACTTAGTGTTCCATTTCAAAAACGTTAAGTTTGTGTGGTACGTTATTGTGGGACAGCCTGTAAATATTTCTATTTCTTAAGCCTTAATTTTTGTAGCGTGGGATATCCTGTACTGAAGAAGACAAACCTTTATTATTAACATTGGTATGGTCCAATCATTATTAGTAGACCGCGTAAAACATAGTATATCTCTCAGATATTAGGAAATATACTATGTAGTCTATCTCTGTTAGCGCTCTGCTAATAGTGATTCAACTATAGCATTAATGACAAAAATAGGTATATGATTTCAAAATTTAAAAAAAAACCTACTGGATACTTAAGTAAAGTTATAAAAGATGTAGTAGATTATGTGAATAATATGGAATCATGGCCAAATTTCTTGAACGGCTTAAATTTAATAAACTTTATGTTTTTTTAGTTGAACAGAAAATGAAAAACAAATAGAAACATTGAAAATATGCAGGCTGGTTTTTGCACTTTAACGAGCAACAACAAATATGCTTTTTGATTTGTACATTGGAAATATTTAAAAATGATGGAGATACAAGCAAGGAGACCAGCCGTTCAAAATATTAGTCGCCCTTCTAGATCGCGAAACTTCTCGCGCTCGCGTCTCCAACAGTTTTACACCTATATTATGAAGTTTTTATGTTTCTATGTTTATTAAAAACATAATTAAAACATTGTGTACTAGTTTTATGCTGTCCGATACTAGAAGATTAGTAAACTGTGCTTTCCTATCCACTTATGCGGTCTGTTGGTTTCTGCGGTCCACAGGACCACTAGTAATATACGTAAACATGATAAATCATGAGCACATAGTGTTTCTTTTCGACAGGCACTGTGAGAACCTGACATTTCTTCATAGATCGGCAGACAATGCCCGAGAGAAAATTTAAAATGTCACGATCGGAACAGCACGACTTGCTAAGCTAGATCGAGCGATCAATAAACGTTCGCGTTGTCGACCAGATATTTTTTTGTACGGGCCGTCGAACTGCCTTCACAGCCAGTAGTTGTCATTGTTGCTAAACTCGCTATGTCTGACCTTTCTTTCGCTTTACACCGAATTTATGCTAATTTTAACCGGATCTCCGCCGAAACTCGGGTCGAGGACGGTTGCGGTTGTCTGGATTAAATAAATACAAAACGATTAATGGAGAGGGATGACGAGTTTATTTTTGAGTTTCGGCTGGCAACGAGTTTCTCACTGGCATCTGGTCAAGTGGTTTTTGCAGCAGGTGAGATTCTAGACAGTTGATGAACAATTTAAAATTTATTAGAGTCCATAATTTTGAAAGGTTGTATGTAAGTCAATGGTGGAATTAAAAATCTCTTTGATCCTTTGAATAAATTTTATTTCCTTAGTAACCGGTTTCGATCGTTAGATCATCATCAGCCTAAATGGTCAGATATAAACTAAAGCACTTATAATCTTCGTATAATATAAAGACGTGCATGGTATCGCAGAGTTGCCACGGAAAAAAATAAAAAAAATAAAAAAATGATGTGGCCCATGACTTCATCACACAATGTATAAAATTAATAGTTTAGCTGCATGAGAATCTATTTGCTAGAGATCGATCGTGTCTGCATTAAAATAAAACAAGTTAGCCAGGATTTGACAGATATTTTGATAATATCATATAAATACAAAAGTATATAAAGAATTTTGGTAACAACAGACAGTTCCAACGCTAGCGTTGCGACATATATCTTTATCTCATCCAAGGAAAAAGGTTATTTATCGGGCAATTCCGTCATTCGAAGAAGCAAACCGTAGACACGTGTTTCGGACTATTAGTCCTCATCAGTACGGTATAGCCAAGGAGTAAGATGGACACTCAATGGAAAAAAACACTCAAATGGAGACCATAAGGGGGGTGCCCAATGTCACCAATTTGGTGCTTCAGTCACAACATCTTCAGGATTCGAAGACAAGATGTGACGTCGCGCCGGAGGTGACGGACACCCCAGGCCCACCATAGCCCATGGAGGTATAGATGGAAAAGGTTTATCGACGGTAAGATATTCAAGGAAAAAGGTTATTTATCGGGCAATTCCGTCATTCGAAGAAGCAAACCGTAGACACGTGTTTCGGACTATTAGTCCTCATCAGTACGGTATAGCCATACCGTCGATAAACCTTTTCCATCTATACCTCCATGGGCTATGGTGGGCCTGGGGTGTCCGTCACCTCCGGCGCGACGTCACATCTTGTCTTCGAATCCTGAAGATGTTGTGACTGAAGCACCAAATTGGTGACATTGGGCACCCCCCTTATGGTCTCCATTTGAGTGTTTTTTTCCATTGAGTGTCCATCTTACTCCTTGGCTATACCGTACTGATGAGGACTAATAGTCCGAAACACGTGTCTACGGTTTGCTTCTTCGAATGACGGAATTGCCCGATAAATAACCTTTTTCCTTGAATATCTTACCGTCGATAAACCTTTTCCATCTATACCTCCATGGGCTATGGTGGGCCTGGGGTGTCCGTCACCTCCGGCGCGACGTCACATCTTGTCTTCGAATCCTGAAGATGTTGTGACTGAAGCACCAAATTGGTGACATTGGGCACCCCCCTTATGGTCTCCATTTGAGTGTTTTTTTCCATTGAGTGTCCACTTTACTCCTTGGCTATACCGTACTGATGAGGACTAATAGTCCGAAACACGTGTCTACGGTTTGCTTCTTCGAATGACGGAATTGCCCGATAAATAACCTTTTTCCTTGAATATCTTACCGTCGATAAACCTTTTCCATCTATACCTCCATGGGCTATGGTGGGCCTGGGGTGTCCGTCACCTCCGGCGCGACGTCACATCTTGTCTTCGAATCCTGAAGATGTTGTGACTGAAGCACCAAATTGGTGACATTGGGCACCCCCTTATGGTCTCCATTTGAGTGTTTTTTTCCATTGAGTGTCCATCTTACTCCTTGGCTATACCGTACTGATGAGGACTAATAGTCCGAAACACGTGTCTACGGTTTGCTTCTTCGAATGACGGAATTGCCCGATAAATAACCTTTTTCCTTGAATATCTTACCGTCGATAAACCTTTTCCATCTATACCTCCATGGGCTATGGTGGGCCTGGGGTGTCCGTCACCTCCGGCGCGACGTCACATCTTGTCTTCGAATCCTGAAGATGTTGTGACTGAAGCACCAAATTGGTGACATTGGGCACCCCCCTTATGGTCTCCATTTGAGTGTTTTTTTCCATTGAGTGTCCATCTTACTCCTTGGCTATACCGTACTGATGAGGACTAATAGTCCGAAACACGTGTCTACGGTTTGCTTCTTCGAATGACGGAATTGCCCGATAAATAACCTTTTTCCTTGAATATCTTACCGTCGATAAACCTTTTCCATTTATCTCATCCGACGTTGTGCCAATGGACACACTACGTATGCGTCAAGATCGTGGATTCGATTGGCTGGATTGGATCCATAGGCTGCCACAGTGCTGCCACCAGCTGCCACATGTATAAGGTTACCTATGGGCTGTCAGTGGTTTGGCGTTAGTGAGCTGCCACATGTATAAGGTTATCTATGGGCTGTCACTGGTTGGGCGTTAGTGATGCCGAATATTACCGGCTAACGGCCACGGTAATACCAACCGCGCACTTTTAGTTACAATTGCGCCTGTCGACGGTCCTAATAACTACTGGCCACGCGTGCACACTTTGATCCCGTTCACCACATCGATAGACAAAATATATACCTCCGTCTCACATTCTTGGAACCGAGGCTACATTGGCGCTATAGGACAAGCTCCGTATAATCCCTAATGCGTACTGCCAGAATAAAAATAATTGTGAAATCCTCGTTAACTAAGTTTTAATGCAGACACGATCTCGATCAAAAAGAATTTGCTCAAACAGCTAAAGTATTAATTTTACCAAAAAATGTCGTAGACATAGATTATATAAAATTTCCTTTACTTTAGTTTATTATTTAACAATTTTGAGGAAATTACAGAAATGGCGGATGATTTGCAAAATCAATGAAAACTGCTTAGAGGAAACATCCAGTTCCTTTGGACCCTTTTGAACAAAAAGCTTTTCAGCTCTAAGTTTGGTCATGAAACTTCTAAATATGAAGTTTCGTCCCGATACCTTTATTATTTTATCAGAAATCGTCGCCACAAAAATCTGGCACACACACACATACACACACAGAGAGACATTTTTTTGTACCTTGTCAAAAAAGATCAGGGGAGCCAAAAAGTAAATATGTACATTTATTCAGGTATATACAATGTCAATTTTAAGTTATATAAAGTATTCTAGAGCTATAATAATTTTCTTCTAATCTGCCGTCTGTCCAAACGTGAATAACTCGGTTATTATTGAAGGTAACAGTTCCATGCTTGGCGAGTACATGTCTTCAACTTTGACAAACAAAATGCTTTTGAAGTTCATTATTATACAGTGAGATCAAAAATGACTGACCTGTCCGCTCGCATGAAAGAGGGTTTTAGTAAAAAATCTGATGTGGCCAGGCACATAACTTTATCATACAAAATATAAAATTAATAGTTTAGCTGCATGAGAATCTATTTGATTGAGATAAATCGTGTCTGCATTAAAATTAAACTAGTTAGCCAGGATTTGACAGATATTTTGATAGTCAATAGTATCAATAGTAGGTATTGTCAAAGCATCAGCATTTGACACTACCTACTGTCATCAGAATAATAGTTATTTATCTCACAAGTGCCGGAAGTACGGAATAGCGCGACGAGCGGTGTTGCGGTGCGTCACCGATGGCGGAGCGTCGCCGTCGCATGTGAGCGAGTTGCGCTATGTAGTTTTCGGCAGGAGTGACATCAACGTTTTTTGTGTTGCTTGAGAAAAACGTATTTAAAAAAAATCAAAAATGGATATATTTCTGTATAGGAAATGTTAGGTTGATCCCAAAAAGCTAAATCAAATTCTGACAGATTTATATTCGTTCATGACACAGTAGATGTCGCATCCGTACCAACATACTTAAAATATAACTACACTCATCGCTATACTTTATTTACAATTTTCTCAATTTATCGTTTTTACAATTAGATATAACAACGGGTTGATATTTCTTATCAACAAACAATCAAATTTGTGATCTTATTTTATTTGAATTTTGTACTTTCCGCACTAGAGCGGCAACGTTCCATAGCGGCTCCCCAACTTCTGATGGAATCAGCCATAGACATTTCTGTGGTGACAGCACAAAAAAATATTTGTCAAAATCCTGGCTACTATGTAGTTTCATATCAATGCAGATGCGACCGATCTTGATCAAATAGAATTTGCTCTTGCAGCTAAACTATTAATTTTACCAAAAAATGTCATAGGCATAAATTATTCAAAATTTCCCCCGCTTTAATTTATTATTTAACTATTTTGACGAAATTACAGAAATAGTGGCTCAATTGCAAAATCGTTGAAAAATGCTAGGAGTAAATAACCCGTTTCTTTGGACCCTTTTGAACCAAAAGCCTTTCAGCTCTAAGTTTAGTCTTGAAACTTCTAAATATGAACTTTCGTCCCAATACCTTTAGTAGTTTCCCCGGAACCGTCTCCACAAAAAACGGGTACACACACACATACACACACACACAGACATTTTTTTGTACCTTGGTCAAAAATGTTCAGGGGACCCAAAAAGACCTATTTCCGCTAAAATCTGATTTTTTTTTTCGGCACGATTACAATACTTTATTATACTGCGTATGATAAAGTAAAAAGTGCCATATATGCACTCATATATAACCCTATTTCACGTCAATCATTTTTGATCTCACTGTATGTTCTACAGGCTGTTCAAAAGTTGTTAATCAATACTAACATTTTCAAACCTAAAATGTTTATAATGGAATACAATGGATGGTGTATATCAATACGCCATCGAAAGAAAATCTTGCTCTCTGCCACATGACTTTATCATACGACACCACAGAGTACCATACATACAGCAGTGTCAAACTGTCATACGCTGATCTTTTGGCAATACTGTCAATAGATTAAAATATCTGTCAAATCTTGGCTAACAAGTTTTAACGCAGCCACGACCGATCTCGATCAGATAGGATTTGCTCATGCAGCTAAACTATTAATTTTACCAAAAATGTCGAAATTTCCTCTACTTCTACTGACGACATTACAGAAATGCAAAATCGTTGAAAAATGCTAAGAGTAAACCTTCAGTTCCTTTGGACTCTTTGGAACAAAACTCCTTTCAGGTCTCAGTTTAGTCATGAAACTTCTAACACCCACTTACATACACACACAGACATTTTTTGTACCTTGGTCAAAAATAGTTTGGGGACCCAAAAGGACATATTTTCGCTACAATCTCATTTTTATCGGCACGATTACAATATATGTCATACTACGTATGATAAAGTAAAAATACATTGTAAAAAATAAATTAGAAAACATCTAAATATGAATGTTTGAATCAGTGTGGTAACAGAACAGTCATCGAGATGGAGAAAAGGACGGTAGAAATTTTAGTACTACCGATTCAGAAAACTGTACATGTGATTTTCTACTTCATGTGGAACAGAAACAACTGGAAAATTAGCAACCGCCTCATACCCTTCTGGGAAATGCATTGTTCCAGGCCAAAAATACCCACCCATCAGAAAATTACTAAGCCAACTTATTCGCAAGCAAAGAAACCATATTTAACATTACTCCATGCTGGCGTTCGATATATTTTTGCAGTTAAAAGTTCACGTTGACGTCACCCACTACTAGATTCGTGACAGAGCTGCTAAATGTGCTGGAATAAGTTACATGAGTACTTCCTCATTGCCGGGCACAGCGTTCGCTAAAACGTGCAAAAAATAGCATGGAAACATAACAGGACCACAGCAGACAGTATTTACGATTGCATAGTTTACCGAATTAGTTAAAAATAGATGGCCATGAGCGACTGACATTGTGGTATAGAGGCCCAAACTCACGACGGGCCCCCTAATGCATTCCAAACTTGAAACTTTCGAGGTTCAAAGGAATTCTTGGGACATTGTTTTGTTTTTGATTTCAGCCAAAAATAACTTAGTTGAATAATTTGTATTGTGCTACGAATGCGGTTTTCTCGAATGCGGTTTGGTGAAACGTTTAGTACTATTTTGTAACTTATTTGTTCCGCGTTTTTGTGAAACTTGAAACTGAAAAGCGGGGAACCAGAAACTATTATACATTGAAACTATTGGGTTATGATCGATCCTAGTCACCGTTGGCACATAAATTGAAAAAAATTGATTTTCAGTATTTTGTTCATAAATGAGGTTGAAAGTATTTGCATTATATACAGGTCGTTAGGTAAACATGCGGCAAAAATTCTACGGGGTATTCCTTGGCCTATTCTTAGAATATTTTCACCTATGGTGATTTTTGAAAAAAACGTTTTGTTTCGAATATATACAAGGCGATCAAAATTTGCATCAACCTTATTCGATATTCAATGACGAGAAGATTGAATGCTTGTATCCGGGTTGGAGAAAGTCATTACGAACATTTATTGTAGATTGAGCAACTTTACACGTACTTTTTGATAATAAAATGTTGTCACTGCCGCAAATTTTGTTCGCCCTGTATCTTCGAAACAAAGGGGGTTTTCAAAAATCATCATAGGACAAAATATTCTGAGAATAAGCCAAGGAATAACCCATTGAATTTTTGCCGAATGTTTACCTAACACCCGGTATAATTATAATAGTAATAATAATAATAATGACTTTATTGAGAAGAATAATAAACAATTCCCAAGAAAAATATATATTCAGGGGCGCCAGACTTCCACAAAAGCGTGGTTTTGCTCATACCTAACCCGTCTATAATATCAAGTTTGTGGAAAGTATCGTAGGTGCTCACGCAAAACTCCAAAAGTCCAAAAAGATAATTTCAAAACTAATAATAAACCAATATACCGGCCCTATTCGCACATGATTTTATCATACAATATATAAAATTAATAGTTTAGCTGCATGAGATTCTTATTGATCGAGATCGATCGTGGTTGCATTAAAATAAAACAAGTTAGCCAGGATTTGACAGGTAATTTTGCTAATATTGACAGTAGGTAATGTCTACAAACCAGGGTTTACCACTACCTACTGTCAGAATGAAAATAATTGTCACATCCTGGCTAACTAAGCTTTAATGCAGACACGATCTTAATCAAAAAGAATTTGCTCATACAGCTAAACTATTAATTTTACCAAAAAATTTCATAGATATAAATTATACAAAATTTTCGCTACTTTACTTTATTACTTAATTATTTTGACGAAATTACAGAAATGGCGTTAGTAGTGAAATTAGGAGTTTCTCCGGAATCGTCGCCACAAAAGTCGGGTACACACAGACGGTTTTTTGCTACTTTATCATACATAATAGCCAGTAGGTAGTGTCAAACGGTGTTTTTGTGACAATACCTACTGTATTATCAAAATATCTGTCAAACCCTGGCTAACTTATTTTATTTTAATGCAGACACAATCAATGCAGCTAAAGTTTTAATTTTATATATTGTATGATAAAGTCATGTGCCTGGCCACAGCAGATTTTTCATTATGAATTCAGATATGTGGTATGATTTGAAGGGATCTCAAAAATTTGTTTCTCTATATTTTATTTAACGTAGTTTTTAGTTTTTTTTCCTAAAAATATGCCTGAAAACCCTTAATTTAGCTGAAGTTCTGGTTTTAGTATCTCACGCGAATTTTGATATCTCCTTTTATACCGCTTGAAAAACTGATTACAACATGACCAGGTGTTAGCAAAGGATAGTGAAAAACGATGTATACCATATTCTTGAGCACTGCACAATAAGAAGTTAAGCATGTCGCAGCCACATCAAAGCACAAGCAACCGCAATCTCAAAGATATTTATGTACTACAATCTCAAATACATTCCGACACAGATTGAAACAATGAACAAATCCTGACATCGAGAGCTCTGAATTCCTGCATAAATGCGGCGTGCGTCATAGTGGGCGGGATGTAGAATTTATTCAAATCAACGATCCTTTTTCTCAGCAATGAGACCGACTGACCCGCAGCATAACAAACAATCACAAAGAACATCTGATGCAATATAAACTACTACTGTTATAAGTGTTATAATCGTATATACTCTATGCATAGCAAGACGCAACAAAATCACGTGATACATAATATTTTTAATATTCAGGGAAGCCAGGGTCAACGTTTTATGACCAAGTAGCTGGTAGGCCTTAAAATCAGCTACATTACGTGATAGTTTTTAAAACATTCGACAATAGAAGAGAAGATAAAAGTAGATAAAAGAAGTCTCAAAATAAGTTCAATCTTGGTACTTTTACGAGGTCATTTCAGCAGTGCGCTGTGTACTAGTATTATATATAGTTAAAGTTCTTGTTAAATGCGATAGGTACTAGAACTTCCAATCTCGTGATGCGTCAAATAATGAGCTGTTTCGGGATCTAGTGTAATAAATCTAAATCCCGGGATCCGTAACAAGCTACATCTAAATTATTTACTTATTTTTTTTGTTAATTTGCAAAAACTGGGCACTGATCTACAATAAATCAATTAAGCTATCTTCAATTCTAATATTTGTTTAATTATTTTCTTTACACTAGTAAAATAAGTTAGAATTAAGTTACTCATTAGTCAATTATGACTAGATTCTAATGCTGTTATTGAAAAAAAAAATATTTTCTACTTGCTTCTACATTTGTTTCTTTAAGCTAGCAATAACAAATTAGCCTGACAAACAACTTTCGTTTCAGGATTAGAATAGCTGTTCAAAAAGTGACAATAGAAATATCATCAGTTTACATGATTAAAACATCAATATAAACATATAGTATATTTATCTTTAGTTGTAGCAATGTAAATATTGTTGTTCGGGAATCAAAAATTAAATTTAATAAACAAATGTTGATGATTTAAAATAGAACCCTAACATTTGTTAATTTAAATACTTTCAATATAGCAGTGTCAAAATCAATGCTAACAGTGTGAATTTTTAAAACCAGCTCACATGGACGCACATAATTTCATCATTGGTTTCCTGTGAGTTGCCTATACCAATTTCAGTTGTTTGAGATGTGGATTCGTCACGGATTTTTCGTGATTATGAAACAGTTAAAAATGCACTACAGTATTTAGATGGGAAGAACTCAGCAGAAGAGTGCAGCAAGAGCTCTTGTGATTAAAAAAATGAGTGCACGGTTTTGTCGAGGGGCGTAGGGAATTCCTGATAGTGTTGTTGAGAAGTTCAACGGGTCACTCTCCGAGCAGAAAACGGTCTGCTGGAATATGACTGTCGCAGGAAATGTACAGTGTTTAATGATTTTATGTCGGTTTCGTCATAAGGTCGATTTTACAGGTAGTTTAAAATCTCCTTAAACTTTCTCGTTTAATCGGTTGGAAACCAAACTCTTTTTACTTTATCATACGCAGTATGATGAAGTATTGTAATCGTGCCGAAAAAAAAATTTGAGATTTTAGCGGAAATAGGTCTCTATGGGCCCCCTGAACGTTTTTGACCAAGGTACAAAAAAATGTCTGTGTGTGTGTGTGTGTGTGTGTGTGTGTGTATGTGTGTACTCGATTTTTGTGACGACGATTCCGGAGAAACTACTAAAGGTATCGGGACGAAAGTTCATATTTAGAAGTTTTATGACTAAACTTAGAGCTGAAAAGCTTTTGGTTCAAAAGGGTCCAAAGGAACTGGTAGTTTATTCTAAGCTTTTTTCAAGGATATTGCAGATGAGCCGCCATTTCTGTAATTTATTCAAAATAGTTAAATAATAAATTTAAGCAGAGGAAATTTTGAATAATTTATGCCTATGATATTTTTTGGTAAAATTAATAGTTTAGCTGCAAGAGCAAATTCTATTTGATCGAGATCGGTCGCATCTGCATTGATATGAAACTGCATAGTAGCCAGGATTTCGACAAATATTTTTTTTGTGCTGTCACCACAGAAATGTCTATGGCTGTCACCACGCTGTCACACTCGGAGAACCGCATGGAACGTCATCTACAGTGTCATGAACGAATATAAATCTGTCAGAATTTGAATTAGCCTTTTAAACTTGACATTTCGTAGAAGTGGTATCAACCTAACATTTTCTATACCGAAATATAACCATTTTTGATTTTTTTTTTAAATACGTATTTCTCAAAAAGCAACACAAAAACGTTGATGTCACTCCTGCCGAAACTACATAGCGCGACTCGCTCACATGCGACGACGACGCTCCGCCATCGGTGACGCGCCGCATCACCGCTCGTTGTGCTATTCCGTACTTTCGGCACCTGTGAGATAAACAACTATTATTCTGATGACAGTAGGTAGTGTCAAATGCTGATGCTTTGACAATACCTTCGATTGATACTATTGACTATCAAAATATCTGTCAAATCCTGGCTAACTAGTTTAATTTTAATGCAGACACGATTTATCTCAGTCAAATAGATTCTCATGCAGCTAAACTATTAATTTTATATATTGTATGATAAAGTCATGTGCCTGGCCACATCAGATTTTTTTTTCATATTTTGAACTTTTGCTACGATTTTACAGCCTATGGTATTCTCCTGTCGACATTTCCTGCATTAAGGTGGCGCATATAGATGTAATTTTTCATTTGATAAGTTTTGATAACGGTAAGTACTAATGTGAAAATACAGTGTGAAAGCGAATAGATCTAGGTGCTTACGTTATTACACCGATATAAACGACGCTTTTTTTAGAAACACGATTTTTGAAATTGTAGCGCGCTCTAATGTTTTAGTCGTTCAACGCATTAAGTTAAAATTTGTTGTCCCTTAAAGAAAATACGAAGGTTTTTTTACAGGCGCTACAGTGTCCCTCGAGACATACACCTCGCGCAGGATATCTCCTTTTTCTTGAAACGTTGCCCAAAATTTGCGCTACTTTTTAGGTCTCTGGATGAAAATCTTTCAATAGCTATTTAGAAAGTTTAAGTAATATCTTGTATGTGCAACAGGTATTTGAGAGATTTTGCAAAATTGAAATGAATATGATCAATTGCAAAAATAAATGTGTAATCATTAAATGTAATATAAATATCATTATGAAGACAATTCAGAATACGGTTCTCAGATTTTACTGAGAATTGTGGAGTTAAAAAAAATCAAAATAGTCGGATTAAAATGCTGCCAAAATTTGACTAATCATGTCAATAAAAAATGCTCAAAATATCAAGTTTATGGTTCAATATCTTTTACCCACAAAACTTGGCCAAAGTCTTAAATGTGTCGTTGAACAGTAAAAAAACACAAGTATTCTGATCGAAAGAACCAAAATGGGCGTAACGCAAGTAATAATTTTTTTTTAAATAATTGATTAAATTTCTACGGTAAATTGACGTAATTAGATTAAGTTTTAGATCAAAAATTAGGAAAATTACTTTTACTAATTTACTTTGGGATTATTGATTCGCGTACGAATGCTCAGGAACGTTACCTTGAATCTTAAGTCATACACCCAAGTGCAAAAAATCGGCCCACCTAACATGTATGTCAACTTTAAGGTTAACTTTAAAGTTAAGTATCTTTTGAACCAATTGTTCAATTTTTCTTATTGTTTTGTTTAATTGATGACGATTTCCTCAAGAACAGCGCTGAGGTAGTATTTTTTATTGAAATTTCAGTTTTAAGCTTATACACAGCTTAAGTTTTAAGGCAAGTTCTTTTTTATTCAAAGTTGCAGCGTTCTGTGGACTATACATGATAGACCTGGATTAATCAACTGGAATCAAACAGGAGCCCTATCTTCTCACTTCTTTTATAATAAAATTTGTTACTCATTCCATTTTCTACGTTGTTTAATATCATTGCTGTAGCTTCGTAAAGAGAAAATACTGCAAATCGTTAAAACCAATTATTCAGAATAGATCGAGTTACTAATGGAATAAACATAAAAATTGTACAATTGGTTCATAAGATACTTAACTGTAAAGTTGACTTATTTTAGGTGAGCTGATATTTTTGCACACAAGTGAAGTTCCTGCTTGTAGTACATACACTTTGTCTCATGACTTATCATCAGTTATCACATCCATAATCTGTTTTGGCGTGCTACTTTACTGGCATCTTATGTAGTTGTTTTTTCTGTTGTGCATGGTTTATACATACAGAAATGTTGTCATACTCAGTGGTGCGTTATCCCATAGGCAAAATGGGCATTTGCTCAGGGCCCCCAATAACAGCAGGCCCAAAGCCGTATTTTGGGCACGCATTTCCGTAATAGACTACCATACCATGCCAGTTCTCATTAACGTTGCAAGCAGATTTAGGCTCCTGTCAGCGAGGCCCCAACTAATCTTTAACTAATTTATTACCGTCTCAAGAATAGTGAATTTTATATTTGCGTTCCTGCCGGTTGGGAACCAAAATCAATCTTTTATAAACTATAAATGAATTAGGTAGTTAATAAATTACCGTAGTAAAAATATCAAATTGAACTTTAGAGTAGTCTTGCTTGCCTATAGGGACCCAAAGAGAGTGAAAGCAGTTTTATCAGTTAAACTCATGTTTTTTGTAATAAAAGAACCTATATCTAATACTGAATGTTACTAATGAGAAACCCTTGACTAAGTTAGAAGAGAAAAACAGTATGAATTCTTCGAAGATTTTCAGTCGACACTTTTCCTCATATTCTGGAGTTCTATTCTTTAAAGATGAATGCTCCAAAAGAGTCTGTAAAATAAAAATTCCGATCTGCAATATGCTGTAAATCTTTCAAAGTCCTTATTATTACACAATGTCTATAAAAAGAAACGTAACCACACAATATATTTCCTTCTATAAAGTTAACAAGAAAAAGATTCCAATAAAAGTATTAGGAAGTCGCTTAAGCTACAAATTTGAAATGCGTACAAATGAAACACACGTTATTGTTAAAAGTATTTCGTCATTATAACTTACGTCATTTCTAAAAACGACGAGCTATTGACACGGTAGAAATCCTTCTGTGTATTTGGTCATTTTTGACATTTAATAGTCTTGTTGCATTTACACCACCGTCCTTAGGGACATGCGGGTTTTACAGTTCAATTTGTGATTCAAAAGAGTATTAAGAAAACAGGAAAAATATACAGGATGCTATATTAAAAAAATTGAATTTGGTCTGCTTCTTACAAATAGTTAACCCTGTATACTTCTTCTTCTTTTCCTAAACCGTTTATTTGGTTACTTTCTTCTAAACTTTGAAGACCAGATATTGGCACGTTACGTCTCTTCTGGTTAAAACTGATATAGCAGAAGGCATTTGGAATAATTGTATTTTTTTGATGATATGGAAACTGTATCTTAATATATATTTAATAATATATTTTACTTGTTAAATTGTTGAGGTATTTATTAGTTATTTTGTAATTTTTAAGAATAATCTGTTGTTACTTTAGATAATTATGTAGGTACTTATATTAAATGTTCTTGCAAAAAAGTCACAACGTTACCTATTATTTATGATTTTTTTAATTGTTCCGAAATATTATATTAGTATTATTACTATATATTATTTTTGTATAAAAAAGTCATTCTTCTTAATTCAGCATTGTATATTGGAGCCCCAAATTCAAAATTGCCCAGGGCCCATGATTGCATAACGCGCCGCTGGGCATACTGAGAACCTCAAGAACGAGTTCTTTGCCCAGGTTTATTGTCATATTTGTGGGTTGAAAGGTAATTGGAAAACCACTTGAAATAACGATCCACTGTTTCGTTTATCAACGGATTCTGTTACCATCTAAGATGTTACGTGTCTATACGTTTCACATATGTATTAGCAGCATAGGAACTGGAAGCTTCAGAATTGATTTACTGTTGAAGCGTTCCATATCAAATGCTTAACCCTCCAGCTATGTGCACTCTAACATCGTCGTGTCCTTTTGGCTCCTGTATGTGTACATGTACTAGCAAATACCACTCTTCTACGTAACTGGTTTAGTATTTGGAATTCGGCCAAAAAAGTCCCGCTTGGAAGTAAGTTCGACTTTAAATATGCCACGTTCGCAAATGCGTTGAATTATAGGGAGAAGCGGCCAGCCATGCACTCCTTTATTGCCGGACATGTTTATTTTTATTGTCTTGTCCTAGCCGTCACATCGCAGAGCGCGCCCGACAACGAATCGCGAATACCAAACCATTAAAAATGGAGACGAGCTAGATCGATGTCGTTTATTTTAAAGTCGTTTGGATGTGCGTATAAAATATATAGAAGCCATTTTCACAAAAATCATGACTGAATTCGTAATCAGACCTTTTTTTCGTTTTTATGTTCTGATTATTGGGATATATGTAGGTTAGTACCGAAGCTATATAAATATGCCAAATTACAGTATTATATGTTTATTGGGTCCAGAGAGATTCGCCTGTGACAGACTGTTGAGATAAATTATAAATTTAATAGAAAATTTTGACTCTTACCTATAACTAATAGTATACAGGGGTGTCTCAACAGTGCGATCTCGGAAGATTGTACCTCTGTTAATGAAGATATTTTAAAACTGATTTCACTCATAGACACAGAACGACGAGGCGCACATTTAAAAATTATTAGCGTTTATACAGCGTGTCCCATAAAGTAGTACCAACCGAACCTTATGGTTTTTAAATGGAACAACCTATATTTCGGCACAATTTTAAATTCCTCGCGAAATTTTACACCAATGAAACATAGGTAATAACATTACCTACGCTAAACTTTATACTTTTTGATTTATCGGCATTTTTATGGAAAAACAGTAGTCTAAGAAAAACTGTATATCTCAATTACTGTTTTTAATTTTATTTCGCACGCTTAGATTATGATTAAGTAAGAAGCTTTCTATTATCATGATTACCCCTACCATATCCAAATTGTGTACAGGGTGGTCATAATCTGCAGCAAAATAAACAGTTTTTCCTAAGAAAGTACATTCTTTTAAACGGAACAGCCTGTATCTAATTCTTTTTTTTTTGAATTCTACGCTTCATTCTGCACAAAAAATACTAGTACACACTAGTGCTAAAATAAACCAATGCTGAGATAAGTAATCTTCTTAATAAAAAACTCGATTAGTATTTCTACACCTACATTAACAATTAAACCAGTTAAGTATTTACCTAAAGTACGTTTTCTCGCATAATTTCATCTTTATTTAATAAAATAAAAGATTTTATCACACCTGCAGTTTAATATAATAATTTGAAATAAAAAACTTATACCTTGTAGGCTGTGAAAATTGTGCTAAAGATGTTATTAAAGTATCTGTCAACTCTACTTGTCAATAAAACATTTTTATTGCATTCGGGTCAATCCATCTGAAATGGTCCAGAAAAAGATAAGTTGGTCGCTTGACGATTTTAGAAAAAATTCATTTTTTGTTATTGAATTTGCCTATGTTCTGGGAGTACAAAACCATATTTTTTTTAAAATTATTTTACTCCGTTCAGAAATGGCGCCCAGTTTTGTGTCAGCGAATCCGACATTTTTGAGATTGGTATGTGTTTGCGTTAAACGAAATTACTTTCTTTGAAATTGTCATAGAGAGTTGAAATAAAAACCACTCGATTAAGCATATTCCAAGCTATCTGTTAGGTATGTAATGCATAGAGTTTACGCTTAATTTCCGTTTAAAAAAATATCTTAAAATTTACTTACGATAGTCGATTTGGAGGCGTTTTCATGATTTTTTTTTAGACATGAATGGGTACTTAATTTTTCCATTCAATATTTTTTAGTTATAACCTTGTATGCAAAGGGCTTATAACAAAAAATATAGCTTACTTACTCCGTCTCCCTATTGATGACAGGCTATTGAAATATCAAAATTTCTTACTTTTTACGATGTTTAATGTCAAATATCTCTGATGGGACCATGCCAAAAAATCTGAAACTTTCAAAATTAATTCATCGTTTTATAAGGTTTAATAATAAATAAAAACATTCTTGTGTATTGCACTGTGTTTGGAATAACAGCCCTTTAAAATGAGAGAAAAATCACATGACGGTAAAACAAATTTCATTAAAAATTCTCAGTAAATACAAAACAAAGCATACCAATTATGTCATTTTTTACAAAAGGACATAGGCTAAGTGAACTTCATACGTTTCTGAAGTCGATGTGATGTAACATATTATTATACCTTCTGTTGGTTGAGGAGAGAATTTGTGAAAACTTCTAGTTCCTTTTATCTGTTTGGATCTCTGAAATCTATCATAAAAAGGGGTTTTGTGTTCTGAAACCTCTTCTTTTGCCACTAAGATGTAGTTTACCCCTGGTAGGTGTCCATTACAAAAGGAGTACATATCTTCTACATTAAGGATTTGGCTATGAAGTGGTCTTTGAAGACTGGCTTTAGCCACTAGTCGTTTCGTTGTCCCCCTATACCGTCGCAAGCGTTCTTTCCATGTGCAGATCCAAAAAAAGCCATTCTGTATCTAACCCAAAATCTTTTTTATGATACGATAAGTTTTTTGTTCTTGTATTGACTTGCTGCACCATCCGAGAAATATATAAGTTTTGATATGTTTGACAGATTTTGTTTTATATAATCAGTTAAATGTGAAAACCGTCACATACATATTATTAACTTTATTCAGCTTAAAATAATAGAATAATTACTTGATTGTACAACATACATGTGTATTTCTAAATATTACTATACACATAATATCAGTAAGAATATGTTATATTACTGCTTCTATAAAAATATAATGTAAATAAATAAATAGTTCCAGTAGGCTTAGATGTATTCGATATCTTAATGTTGGCCACTACTGGACTGTCCCCACCGCTCCCTTAGTTGTGAGCCTGTTCTAACAGGCTAACTAATGACCTGAGCCAGAAGCCTGACTGTTTTCAGAAACATTTAACTGATTATGTAAAACAAAATCTGTCAAGCATATCAGCATTTTTTTGGACGTGCACCTGGAAAAACGCATGCGACAGTATAGGGGGGACAACGAAGCGGCTAGTGGCTAAAGCCAGTCTTCAAAGACCACTTAATAGCCAAATCCTTAATGTAGAAGATATGTTCTCCTTTTGTAATAGACACCTACCAGGGGTAAACTACATCTTAGTGGCAAAAGAAGAGGTTTCAGAACACAAACCGCATTTTATGATAGATTTCAGAGATCCAAACAGATAAAAGGCAATAGAAATTTTCACAAATTCTCTCCTCAACCCCAACAGAAGGTATAATAATATATTACGTCACATCAACTTCAGAAACGTATGAAGTTCACTTAGCCTATGTCCCTTTTGTAAAAAATGACATAATTGTAATGAATAGTATGCTTTGTTTTGTATTTACTGAGAATTTTTAATAAAATTTGTTTTACCGTCATGTGATTTTTCTCTCATTTTAAAGGGCTGTTATTCCAAACACAGTGCAATACACAAGAATGTTTTTATTTATTATTAAACCTTATAAAACGATGAAATAATTTTGAAAGTTTCAGATTTTTTGGCATGGTCCCATCAGAGATATTTGACATTGAACATCGTAAAAATAAGAAATTTTGATATTTCAATAGCCTGTCATCAATAGGGAGAAGGAGTAAGAAAGCTATATTTTTTGTTATAAGCCCTTTGCATACAAGGTTATAACTAAAAAATATTGAATGGACAAATTAAGTACCCCTTCATGTCTAAAAAAAATCATGAAAACGCCTCCAAATGGACTATCGCAAGTAAATTTTAAGATATTTTTTTAAACGGAAATTAAGCGTAAACTCTATGCATTACATACCTAACAGATAGCTTGGAATGTGCTTAATCGAGTGGTTTTTATTTCAACTCTCTATGACAATTTCAAAGAAAGTTATTTCGTTTAACGCAAACACATACCAAACTCAAAAATGTCGGATTCGCTGACACAAAACTGGGCGCCATTTCTGAACGGAGTAAAATAATTTAAAAAAAAATATGGTTTTGTACTCCCAGAACATAGGCAAATTCATTACAAAAAAATGATTTTTTTCTGAAATGGTCAAGCGACCACCTCTGGACCACTTCAGATGGATTGACCCATTCGCCAAAAACCCACACCATGTCAATTAGTTCCTCTAGGGAAACGTTAGCCATATTTCCCAAAATTATGCAAACCTAACTTAACAACCCTAACAATATCACCACCACTGGCAGATACCTTAATAACTTGTTTAACACAGCTTTTCATAGCCTACAGGGTGGTATAAGTAAAATTTTATTTCAAATTATAATATTAAATTGCAGATGTGCAAAAATGTTTTATTTTATTAAAGAAAAGATTAAATCATTCGAGAAAACTTTACTTTGGGTAAATACTTAGCTAGTTTAATAGTTAATGTAGGTGTAGAAGCACTTATTGATAGATAAATCGATTTTTTATGAAGAAGACTAGTTACCTCTGCAATGGTTTATTTTAGCACTAGTGTGCATTAGTACTTTTTGTGCAGAACGATGCGTAGAATCCAAAAAAATATCTAGATATATTCCGTTTAAAAAAATTAACTTTTATAGGAAAAACTGTTTGCTATTGTTTGTTGCAGATTATAATCTGGTATTGACCTTTGCAAGTTTTCTTAGACTGCTGCCTTTCCATAAAAATGCCAACAAATCAAAAAGTATATAAGTTCAGGGTAGGTAAAGTTATTTTTCATAGTCGTAAAATTTTGCGAGGAATTCAAAATTGTGACGAAATATAGGTTGTTCTGTTAAAAAAAAAAACAAGTCTGGGTTGGTACTACTTTATGGAACACCCAGTATACACGCTAATAATTTTAAAATGTGCGCCTCGGAGTTCTGTATATATGAGTGAAATCAGTTTTAAAATATCTTCAATATCAGAGGTAGAGAGGTAGTCTTCCGAGATCGCACTGTTGAGACAGCCTGTATATTGTTTTTCATTACAATTAACTAAAATCTCTGAATCCAATTTGTCAAACAAAAGGGAAATGTTGAAAAAATGTGTGAAATTTAGCATTCCCATAAGTCTAAAATGGGATGACATATCACGGTAAAATTTGGTGCTAGTTTTTACGATTATAAAAAATAATTTAAAAACTGTGTTCATTTGTCAGAATTAATCTATCTACAGCGAATTAATCTACCTACAGCTAAGAGCTAACTTTCCGGGCAGATTATAAATAGATGATTTCTAGTATTCTCAATATCGAAACGAATTTAGTTTTATAGTATACTTCAGCAAAACGACTCTTAGCATACCACGTTTCAAATTTAATTGTGGTAACTGTCATTCCATTTACTACAACATTCAGTTTAAAATTATCTTGTTTACGGATACGACTCCGGGCGTTAACACACTTTCTTACTACTGACGATGCCCTCCCATTCACATATGGCATGAGTGTGCTTGTGTGTCCGTGTGTGTCATAGAACTGTTTCGCAATGTTTATCATCTAGAGCGCGTTGTTTTCGTTTCATTTCATAGACTGAAAATGCAACTTTAGCAAATATTGTGCTAAAACTTTATCTAAGCTGTAATATCATGACGTTTCGTGGGGTATAAGAAAGAAATTTTCAAATTTTAAACAAACATAAAATTGTGTTGTTTTGTCATGTTTATTTACAAAACGGGAATGTTTAACGGGATTGATTAAATATATGACTTTGTTATGTTTGGCTGCACCTATGCACTAATGTAGAAGATACATAAATAGGAATGTGCCATTTCGCAAGTATAACAATAGCAGATTACTTACATTAATTGGTCCGCATATACATAAGTAGTTTAAATGATTGATACCCTTACTGATTGACACTCACCTGCAAAAAAACAAGAAAAATTATTGCCATACAGAAATAAGTGGAGAATAGCATCTATTTATTCTATCAATATTTAATATTAGTTGCAACAGATTAAAATAATCAAAATATTAAAAGAGATATTTAAAATTAACTAATTTTAGTATTTTTTGTCAAAAGATATTCACAGATATTTACAGTAACCGCCAAGGTTGAACACAAGAGTCCACCAGGAAATACATTTTCGTATTTCTATTTGTAGAGCTGTTTACCACCAGCTACATTATTCACTGTAACAACAAAATAAATTAACAAGTGAGTAATTTTTGCGTGTATTCAACAAACATGAATAATTTGTAATACTGTATTAAAAAGTATGAATTTCAAAGACCGATATTATTCATGAACAATATGAATACCACAGAAATAAGTAGTGAAAATACAAACAAAAGGCTTACATGCATGTGCAACTTCAACAACAGGGCACAGGTAATTTGAAATAAACCCGCGGGCCGGATGGCTGGTTTTATTAGATCTTCGTTAGCTTTTTCTTCATTGATACTGTCATCATTATAAATCATTTATTTAAAATTGTTCGCGTTTTTAAGTCTATTGAAATTGTCGTCAGTATAAAACATTCAAAAATGAAATAATCTGGTTACAAAATATCACTAACACAAACACAATAACAAAAAGAAACAAGAAAATACGGTGCGTGCGTAATTATGAAAGTACGATCAAATATCTGGAACAATCTGCTGAAAATGTTCCATTGAATGGCTGTGTCAGACAATGGAATTTTTTTTGAAAAGTGGCTAAAATAATTGACGAATATACTTTTTACAATACTAAATTTATTTATAAATAAATACCCAGTGTTTAAGATATTTGCTATTCCTGGCAAATGGGGTGAAATTCAGAAATGGAAACGTAGGTATACTTATGTTTACTGATTAAATCCAGCCGACTACATTGTAATCTACCAAATGTCAATTTTGTTTTCGATTGTTGGCTAGTTTCTTCAATAAATATTAATTAATAACCAAATAATTACCAAAAACTTTACGTTTTGCTTATAGGTTTTGGCAAACATTTGCAGTTGTTGCATAATTGAAGACATGATAATGAGAGGTTCTTCCACCCGTTCGCCAGAAACAAGAGGCAACATTTAACCTGCTTTCTGTGATCTTATCCGGTCAATGATATTTTTATTTGAGTTGTCAACAACAGTAATCAATCTGGTAAGATATTGTTGCCTGTTGCTGTCGCCATCTGTTGTCCTGGTCTAATCTGGGCTTTGACACTAAACTAACCCCCTTTCTGGTGGGATAGTTTTCACATTTTGTCCCGCGCCGCGCGGAGTTTTTAAAATAACCTCGTCGTACAATTTTTTTACTAGAAATATGCGCATATGTGTGTTAAATGAAAATTTGTCGGTGATTAGATGCTGTAGGGCTAAAACTTTTTTTAATCCAACGTTTTTGGCAGCATACTCGGTCAGCGAATACTCAACTGGTTGATACTAATCAATCCTTCACGCGTTTTTGCTTACTTATCAACTGTTGTCTACGTCTAGTCAGCGGAGACATTTAGCGAACTGCTGTGGCCAACCGTCGCAACGGTTGCGTTCGTTTGAAACACAGTTTTTTTTTGCAATTTAAAGTAATAATTATTTGATATTTTGTTTGAAAAATACATTCAAAACGTGATATATTACGTAAAAAATCATTATTATAAAGCGCAGGTATTATCTACGAATCACATATAATATGCATACGTATCTATGACTATATAATCCCTACGATGATACACACCGATGATTTTGATGACAGTAGCTGTCTATAATAATGACAGTTCGTTTGAATAGTGACCTCATTATCAAAGTCAAAGCCTGTCAAAACCTACGTGGATGATAGTTACTTGACAGCCACCATTGACAAATACATTCTTAATATTAAGTCGTAGATAAAACGTCGTATTCGACTTGCACAATACGCATATAAATCGCTCGCATGTTTACACGCTCGCCTACGACTCGTATAAGCTTCATGCTCGCGAGTTATATTCTTAATTATGCTCTCGTCAAATAAAATACTATTATCGTAATATATGTAGTTATCGAATATTGTAATTATATTTTTGAAAACCATAGCTATTGAAACCATCGCAATAGTTTTCCTGTAAAGTTTACGTATACTGCTAATACTAAGGTTTTTGTAAGCATATGCTGTAGTCGTTTTTAAAATAGAGAGATGTTTTTTTACTGGGATTTTGGTATAATGGTTTTGGTGATTATTTTTCGATGATCGCATGAAATATAGAAAATTATTTATCAAAATAACAATTAGGATTAGGAATTAGAAAAGCCTTGGCAGAAATGATATTCTAATTATAGTGTGGGTGGCAATTTACAGGAAGCACGAAGATTGTCCACGTTTCACTTCCTATGATAAGAGTCACATGTGTCTATTTTGATTCGCGTGACAAGTATATTTGCGTTATCTACGAACGCCCGAAAATGTAATGGGCTTTGCTATGATAGGTGACCGGAAAGACATTTAGCGAGAATTTGCAAATTTGCCTTTGTCAAATTATATTACCCATAAATGACGCGTCAAGAGTTGCATCTAAGGTACTATTTTATCCGGTATATCGTATGTATGGTGTAATGGTGTATAGTGTATACTGTATACCTGCAAGCATATGGAGAGCTAACCGTTGTCAATTTAGCCACGCCAGTTTTGCAATTTGAAATAAATTTTTATTGTAATCGTTAGGGAGGGTTTGGGAATACACTTTCTTCGTTACAATTGTTCTTTTAAATATCCCCAAAGAAAGAAGTCCAACGCTGTCAAATCATATGATCGTAACGGCCAATTAACATCGCCACGACGTGAGATAATCACGATAATAACGATTAATGGATTAACAATTTTGTGCCCATCTTTGGTTATTACTATCGTCGTCTGATCACAACTAGTTCTCGAGAACATCGTAGATCGCATATTCGTCTAGACCAGGGGTTCTCAACCGGTTGTACGCGTACTACTGGTGGTACGCGAAGGACTTCCAGGTGGTACACGAAAGGTACCAAACTTTAGGGGAAAATCATATTTATTTTGATGATAATGTTTGACCCAAAATTATAACGGTAAAATTAAATAATATTCAATTATTAGATGGTGCCGTATACAGACGTATATCTAAAATGACAGATTGTGTAAAAAAAAGTGTAGTTAAAAACGCAAAACAAAGTAAATATTTTACGCTAGATGAAAGTTCCGACATAAGTTATTTTGATCAATTATTAGTCTTTAACTAATTTGAGGTTGAAGAGGAAATTGCAGAGGATTATTTATTTTAGGAACCTCTGTCCGAAAGAAGATCTGGTGATAAATTTTAATAATTGTATGTTTAACAATTCCATTCCATGGACTAAATTTATTGGTGTCTGCACTGATGGAGCTCGGACTTTAACACAAAAGAATCGCGGCCCTCATAAAAAAAAATAAAACAGTAGCTCCAAAAGCTCAATTCCCTCACTGCAAAATCCACCGGGATTTTCAAGTAGCAAAATCTATACCAGACAGACAGTTTTACAGCTTTGGATCAAGCAGTAAAAAGATAACATTGTCTCTTCGTACTTGAATCAGAAGTTCAAGTTTTCGAAGCAGAAGCTAATTTCAACTTCAAATATTGTTCCTTTGATGAATTGTGGATAGTCCGGTTAGCATATTTAGCTGATATTTTTGGATAGTTCAATAATATAAATTTACTTTGGCAAGGAGAAATGGTCGTTTATTGTTATTGTTTATATTATTATTATTTTATTATTATAAGATTAACGCAACAATAAAATAACAGTTATTTTCCTGAAAACTATGACAATAAAAATTGGAGCAGAACTCCAAAAACTATGAGTATACCAGACAACTTCTCTGCCAAAGAGAAACAACAATTGATAGAAACTTCCTCAGACTGATAGAACATTTTAAGATTAATACAGGCCAATGTGTACATTCAGAGGAAGAATTATTTTAAAGATATTGCAGATTCAGATATTATATTTTTAATGCCTTTTTGCACCACCAAAATCAAATATATTTGTCATCAATATTAACTTAAACGACAAACATAGGACAAAATTAATTATTGAAGCAAATTTCAGCTTGAAACTAACTTTCACTGAGGACGAAATTAAAAAAAATGTTTTAGCAAAACAGTCCCAGTCGCATCAATAATTAAATTATTTTATGTTACTGCAATGTAAGCGATGTCTTTACTTTGCTTTTGTATATTAAATGAAGTTTTGTTATATAATTGTTTATTGTTAGACTATTGTATGTTTAGAACTTCTTTTTACTTTATCATACGCAGTAAGATAAAGTATTGTAATCATGCCGAAAAAAAATATTGAGATTTTAGCGGAAATAGGTCTTTTTGGGTCCCCTGAACATTTTTGACCAAGGTACAAAAAAATGTCTGTGTGTGTGTGTGTGTGTGTGTGTGTGTGTGTGTGTGTGTGTGTGTGTGTGTGTGTGTGTGTGTGTGTGTGTGTGTGTGTGTGTGTGTGTGTGTGTGTGTGTATGTATGTCTGTGTGTAAACGATTTTTGTGGCGACGATTCCGGAGAAACTACTAAAGGTATCGGAACGAAAGTTCATATTTAGAAGTTTTGTTACCAAACTTAGAGCTGAAAAGCTTTTGGTTGAAAGGGGTCCAAAGGAACTGGTAGTTTATTCTAAGCCTTTTTGAAAGATTTTGCAAAGGAGTCGCCATTTCTGTAATTTAGACAAAATAGTTAATTAATAAATTAAAGTAGAAGAAATTTTGTATAATTTATGCGTATGACATTTTTTGGTAAAATTAATAGTTTAGTTTCAAGAGCAAATTCTATTTGATCGAGATCGGTCGCATCTGCATTGATATGAAATTACATAGTAGCCAGGATTTTGACAAATATTTTTTTGTGTTGTCACATTCGAAAACAGCTGATCCCATCAGAGGTTGGAGAACCACTATGGAACGTTGCCGCTGTAGTGCGGCAAATTATAAAATACAAATTTCAAATAAAATAAGATCACCAATTTGATTGTTTGTTGATAAGAAATATCAACCCGTCTTCATATCTAATTCTAAAAACGATAAATTGCGAAAATTATAAATAAAGTATAGCGATGAGTGTAGTTTTATTTTAGTATGTTGGTAGGGATGTGTCATGAACAAATATAAATCTGTCAGAATTTGAATTACCTTTTAAGGTGCGTTTTCATTAGTATTTCCGTTATAGTATTTCCAATAGAAAATTGCTAGTGACTCATGTTTATGTACATGCAAACTAATATGTGACATTATCACGATATGTAAGAAATACTATAATTTCGTATTCAACCACCGCCATTGGCTACCATTACCTACCAATCGGAACGCACCTTTAAACGTTTCTTCAAAGTGGTACCAGCCTAGCATTTACTATACAGAAATCGTTTATTTTATTTTTTTAAATACGTATTTCTTAAAAAGCAACACAATAAACGTTGATGTCGCTCCTGCCAAAAACTAGATAGCGCGACTCGCTCACATGCGACGGCGACACTCCGCCTTCGGTGACGCGCCGCATCACCGCTCGTTGCGCTATTCCGTCCTTTCGGCATTTGTGACATAAATAACTATTATTCTAATAACGTAGTGTAGGTAGTGTCAAATGCTGATGCTTTGACAATACCTACGATTTATCTTAATAGAGTAGATTCTCGTGCAGCTAAAATATTAATTTTATATATTGTATGATAAAGTCGTGTGCCTGGCCACATCAGATTTTTCAAGTATACTGTCGTTAAAAACTGATTATTTTGGTACAAAATAATATGTAGGTATGTATATTTAAAATCTGATATAAACTTTTTGTATATAGGTTGGTGGTACGGAGAAATTTGAATATTTTTTTGTGTTACACGGAACCTAAAAGGTTGAGAACCCCACTCGAGAATGGCTATTACATTGACAAAAAGTAAAACGATATTCCAACATAAATTGTTTAAAATTAAGCATGAGTTCAGTAGTTAATTCAGATTGTGTGCGTAAACTTATAACATGTTAACATTGTTCAATAATGAATCCACAAAACCCTGGAGTAGATTTGGATAATTGGACCAATAGGGAATTATCAGGACAGTCCTAAAGTTAGCTTGAACCATCCTGTTAAATCAAATCGAACCTAAGAATCTATTGAAAATAAAATATATATAGACTATAGAACCCGCGCAGGCTGCAGCAGAACTCTTCTGGAATCTGGCGGCGCGGCGGCATCAATTTCGATATCGAAGAAAACGAAAATCTCGCGGTGCCTGCCATTTGTCCTCCCAAGGCTGTTCTGCGCTGCTTTCGCGACATTTGCTTTGTTTGCATACGTCGCCATCAGCCTGGAACGGTTACGCAAAATTCCCAATAGCTCAACATCATTAAAATACCTCACTGCTTGCTTGCTGGCTAGCTTGCGTAACAGAAACGCACGCGGTCTATAAGAACGGCGTCTCTTATGGTAGCCGTATGCAAACGAAGACTTTCATTTTATTATCGAGTCGGAGAGCGGTATAGCTGACTGACGGCAAATTATTAATTACGGCAACGCGAGCAGGCAGATAGATTGTTGTGTTTGTGTGAGAGCGGACACGAGGAAAACGGGAAACCGTCCGACGACCGCACTTCCGTGAAGATAGCTGCGAATCGTCCTGATTTATTCCCATCGCATTGTCAATGAAATCTACGCGTTACCGCGCTCAACAGGAATTTGCATTAGTTGATTAATATCTATGCAAAGTTCACAAGTTATGATATGCTCTTGAAGGATATATTAATTATTATTTAATTTGAGCGTGCATTATTTAAATGGATAGATATGAACATTGAAATAAATATTTTGACCCTTAAAATAGTAAATTTTGTGCATTATATAAATATAACTAAGTTACATAAAGAATTACATATTGTGCCCTAGAATGGATTACTTGTGCCTTCAAATAATACCTATTGAGCATTAAATAAATATGAATAAGTTACATAAAAAGTTAAAATGAGCAATATTTTATTCATCTTGTGCCCTAAAATGAATAACTTGTGCATTAAAATAATAAATATTGAGCACTGGATCTACTGAACATCAATATAAAGGCTGATCTGATTTTGACGATTCGCATGTTTATGATAACACATACTTTCAATAACATACGCCCTTATTAACTAAGTTAATTATCTCACCATACATATTATGTTAAATAAAAATTCAATTGTATCCACATTTTTTTTTAATGGCAACCCCATATTTTTTGTACTAATATTGACAAATCTGTTACTTGTTTTAACGGTACTTAACAGGAATATCGATTTATAGGAAAATTTGCGAGAAAAAGACAGTTACCATAGTTTGTAGCTTACCTATATGGGTATAGGCGATTGATTTATTTGCGCTCAATACGAATCTGAGCTTGAAAGTTGTATACGACGTCAGATTATTGTTTTTTTTATATTTTTTTCTGGACGCGTCCGCACGTCACTTAAAGAATCAATGTAAATGTTTCAATAATTGTCACCAAACTTTTAAGATTCAGGATTCAGATTAAGGTTTACTATGAGACCATTTTGAGGTTTCTAGACAATGGGTTCAGGTGGAAGAAATTTGTAAAAATTTCCAAAGCCGCGGTATTTTATATTTACCCCACATTTTTTTCGAAAACCTTGCGCGATAGAAAATGAGAATATTTTATTAGACTGGTTTTCAGGGCAATTATTTCTACCCAAAAGGCAATTTCATATTCAATTTACAAAATCAATTTTCCCCTAAACTTATCACGAGTTTTCAATTTTAAATTGTTTTTCTCGATAGAGTAATTTCTGGTATAGCTCAAATGTTTTTTTGTATTGGACAAATATTTTATGAAATGCTTACAACGTAACTTATATTTAATTTTTTGCGCATATAATTTGTACTGAAACATTTTTCAGCCGATTTCAGTAAATGATACAGTTATGGAAAACTCACGTGTTGAATCTACAGTCACACAGAAAAGTGATCTCTCGAATGAAAAGAGAATTATTTGGATGAAGTAGTTGGTAGGTTCGTATATACGCGAGAGATTAATGACTTCAACCAAGAAATTTAATTTCTTGAAATAATTACTAGATTTAAGATAGTTGTTATTCTGGTGAAGTAGTAAACAGTCTTCAATGAAGTGTATATTTTTATTCCCGGTAAATATTTTTAGCTACTTAATGTAAGAATTTTAAAGATTTGGCACAAATACGTTTTCCATTGCTATTTAACAAAATAGTTGTTATATTTACTTACTCGTTCTAAACAATTGCGTGCCTTACATGACTTACATCAAACTATTCCGTGTTGAAACGTTTATTGTACATTAATCACAAAGCACATCCGCTACGGGTACTTCGTTGTTGTTTTCGTACTTTCGTTGCGCTTCTTTGCGGGCCTTGACAAAATCACGATGCGCATTTTTACTGAGGAAGGGATTACCTGACAGAAGTGGGAATCACTTCAGTTAAATAATTGGTGGGTTTTTATTCAATAAACAATACTTACTTATATTAAAATGTCTTATATTTTCTTGGGTCAAGTAACTACGCACTTGGATGGAATAACTATTACTTCGTTGGAAAAAATTGACATTTTTGGGACGAAAAATTCAATTACTTCTTTCAATACAATAGTGTTTCTTATAAAGAAAGAATTTAATTATCGACAGCATTTATCTGAGAATTTATTTTACTTAGATCGAGTATGTGGCATTTCTTGTATATAGGTACCTAACTTTCTACATCCAAGTAAATATGCATTTGAATCTGGTAAATAAATTCAAGAAATTATGTTTTCTCGTTCCAAATGATCACTTTTCTGTGTGTACATTTATGGCAACGTATCAAATCATAATTACTAAAAACTCGAAAACAAACTCATTATTTTCATAAATATGCATATTTAGCGAATCTCATAGATCTACTATCCATTAATCGAAAGCACCGGTCGCCTTAGTTATCTTAGTACCTTAGGTACTTAGTTTTGGCTACATTATGCAAAATATCAAAAAATCGTAACAATATGTCCAATAAGCTAGAGAAGAAGCCCCGCTCTAAGTATAGTAGTTATAGGAACTCATAATTATACAAAATAATATTGCAAAAAAGTCGAAATTTGAACGACTTTGCATCCGAACACTTGGATTCCTATTGTGCGCGAAACCGTTTTTCTTAAAAATGTTTGTATTCAACGTCATAAATTTGGCAACAAATTAGCAAACACGTACGTTCTATTTGAAAATTAATCGAATCAGTAAGTAATAAGAATAACAGAACAAAAATTCCAAATTTGCAGAAGAATTAAACAAACCACAAAATTTATGTTAGTGATTAAAAAAAAAATTGTGTTTTGATCTTAGTAAGTCTGTACGATTTTCTTTGCACATGTACAAGAAATTAAAAAAATTGTGTTTTTATTTCAGTACGAATGTAGGTTTATCTTTGCATACGTACAGGGTGTATCCTAAGTTGATAATCTCTTAACATCGTGAAAAAGTATAATATGACTTATTTGAAAAAGTCATGGAAAAAGTACATATTTTACAGTGTTCATTGTTCATGATGCCCAATTTTGCATTTTATGCTGACAATGTCTTTAGAAAGAAAATTTTGCCCTCCTTTTTTATTCAACGAATAACTAACAAATTTATATGTTCTTCTTGCCCATCATATTTAAAAATTACAAATGATGCCTGCTGATTTACTAAATCCAAAATGTCCAGAAGTAAGCTGTGGAAAATTGATGTGTTTGCTTAGTTCTGTAGTAGGTATTGTTCTTATTTGTAAAATATTTTTATGCATTCTTTGTTTATTTTGCAATAGGTACTTTTATACTATGAAGTTATATTAATTTAACTGAATTATGGACAGTTCAGTTTTTCTCAAAAATGTTTGTATCAAATGCAATTACAATGGATAATTTAAAAACAAATTAGCAAATAGAAAAGATCTATTTGAAAAACTATGTTAACACTAGGTATACCGAATAAGTAAGTATTAAGAACAACATAACAAAAATGCCAAATTTGCAGAAGAATTAACAACGAAAAAGCAAAATTTTAATTTCGTGTTGTTTATATTTTTCCGGTAAATTGTCTGAACGTTTCAGACAGAAATTCAACAAATTCTGTTTGATCTCGTACGCCTGTAGGTTTTTATTTGCACATGTACAGGGTGTATCCTAAGAGATGAGCTATATGGAAAAGTTTATTTGATACAGAGTATATTTTTAATTCTACGTATAAATTATTTAAAAAAAATTTTCTTGTGGAAGTTGGTTAGAAATATAAAATGTTTTTTTAACTACCAATTTTCACAAAAAAAATACTACCCATAATTTTAGATCGATTTCAATTCAATAATCTTTTCTAAAGAATCGAATACAGGGAATACACAATTTGCAATATATCTACAGGCTGTTATTCCCTGTACGCAATTGCCTGTATTTTTGGGGTTATACAGCGTACCCTTGATAAGGAAAATATCCGGGCACATACCGGTTGCATCATAGAATAGTACTTTTAAAACCTAATAAGATGACAGAAACTGTTCTAATTTGACGAGTTGCTATAGTTAAAATTAGGTTCAAATCTTCCTATGATACACCACCGGTCGTACTGTCGAACATTGTCGAATGTTGCAACATTCTTATATCCAATAAAACTGATTAAACTGATTCATTTAGTACAATAGAATAGGGTTACTCGATAAAGCTTTTTCTTAATTTTATTCCTCCAACCTATATAGATAAATATTAAAGAAAAACGTTTGCTTTCTGGTATGTTGTACAGCTTATATATCTACTTGTCAACACAGTAAACAAGTACCAAAATGATATCGGACATAAATGCACAAAATCATAATAAATCCATAATTATATAATAATTTAAACATAAACGTAAATTCACAATAAGTTTTATATGGTTTTATTTGTTTATTCCTTTAATCTTTATTATTATATGTATAGCAATGCAAAATTTATTTGAAAATTTAAATGCCAAAACAAAATTTTCAGAAAAAAAATGTCAGAAAATAGTGAGACACTCGTAAAAATTTATTGAAATCAGTTTCCATAGAAGAAATAAATATGTTTAAAATTCCACCCATTTCCCTATAGACAAAATGTCACTTTTAAAATGTTTTTTTTCTTTCATTAAAATAAAAACCGCAAATGTAACAAAAGACGTGATTTAAAACTGGTTTTTAGAAACCGAGAAACCCTAGTGTTTACTGTTCACCATATAAAGTATAGTTGCAGTTAACATAGTTCGAAAATTGTGCTAAATTTCAATAACACTGCATTGCATTACCGTTAAATTTTGTTATTAGAAATCGTGTCATTTCGATTAAAATATTTAAAAATATTAATAGACTTAGGCCACTTAGGAGTGAACGAACTTAATAATCACTCGCTCATCACATTACATACAATTGGCGCCTAGGAGATTACACAAAGAAAGCTGAAGCAATACACACAGCTAGACGCAATACCGTTGCACCAATGCGAACACGTTTGTAATTACAGATAATGACAGAACAATGTTTAGACGATGCATTGCCAATTAGATTTTATCTGAAATAATACAGCGCTCGGTGTATGAATTTAATCAGACACACTTCACATTTGTCGTTTGTAATTTGCAATTCATTGCTTGTAAGCAATTAGAAAAACACATGTGAACATATGAAATATGTTCTATGGGGCAATTTTTTTGTCAGTTAAATAAAAATAATCAATAAACCGTACGTAACGCTATTCTCAAAAAAAATTTAAATTAACTAATATTCTACTACGAATAAACAATTAAATAAACATTATTTTAACTCGGGCTCAAAGATTCCGCCTTGCGCTGCAAGACAGTATCCGAGCCGTTTGTAGAAGTTGTCTCTCACGCCAGGAGCGTTTCGGCTGTTACAGTGTTGGCAGCTTCTGTAATTTTTGCTCTCAACTCCTGTAAATTATGTGCCCTATTGACTTCATCAACATAAACGGTATTTTTAAGATAACCCTAAAGGAAAAAATCGTTCGGAGACAGATCAGGAGATCTTAGGGGCCAACAAATGTAGCCTCTCGCACTAATAAGACGGTGAGGAAATTCGGTTGTTAAAAACTCTCGCACCATGGCCGCGTTATGAGCAGGATAGCCGTCTTGCAAAATCAAGCATCATTCTGATCTACTCCGGGAAAGTTATAAATGGCGGGAAGTACTTGCTCTTGCAGCAAAGTAAGGCACTTCTGGATGTTAAGAGATCCATCGATAAAGAATGGACCAACTAAAGGATTGCCTAGAATATCAGCCCAAACATTTAGTTTTTCGGGATATTGAGTACGGTAAGCATAACTTCGGTGCTGGTTTTGTTGGCCGCCTCACTCAACCGACGTTGGCAGTGTTGTCGCGTGCTCCGCTAGATTCTATAGACCTATGCCTAATTTTTGCGGACATAATCTATAAAAGTTGTAGATAATCATTTGTTCTACAGCCAGAAAATATTTGTATGCTTACAGGCTGTCTCACGACAACGTAAAACAACTTAAACAAACCTATGTTTTATGGAACACTAAGTATATTATTGCAGTTTTGATTAAAAATTGTATCCAAATTGTTTTACATTGACTTTTATTAGGCTATTATCAACTGAAACATAAAATTATGAAGAGTTACCTAAGTATAAATGACACAACCTGTATGTCACTACTACCTAGTATCAATTTCAGATACAATCAACTTAATGTATTTGTTCATTATATTCAAACATAGTAAACACGTAATTCCGTAATTTGTATTTTTATATTATCCAGACAAGAGAAGAGAACACCTGGCGTGAAAATTATGTCATTAGTATGCAGCTATTCATATCGTTCATGATATTAAATATTTCTTATTTGTATTTTAAGATACATTAGGTCATCTCGGAATTATATTATAGATTTGCTTATAAATGACTTAACGAACGATGTTTGGCTGTTCTCTTTGAGTTGAAAACTTGATTGAAAACTATGAAATAAAGTAGTGTATGTTTAGTATGCCAACTAGCGGTCACCGTTTGAAAATTTAAATCAGATCTGCCTATACAGGCTGTCCCACGCTAGAAATATAGTTATTTAACCAACAAGTATATTAAAAAGAGCGATTAATGATCGAGACTGTTTACGCTGCTGTGTATGCTGCCCACACAAGCTTGTTTTTTAAATGGAACACTAGGTATATTATTGCGGATTTGCTTAAGATCTGTATCCTACTTATTAAGGCATCAACTTGCATTCGGCAATTACCAACTTTTTCTGAAATATAGGGAAATTAATGCCAATAAAGGGCATTTTTCAAAATATCATTTTAAGGGAACCACCATGGATAAAGAAATAAAACAACTCATTTTGGATACTAACATTATCACACATTCTGAGTTACTATTTATTTGTGATTCTAATATGATGTATCCCGGATAATAATAACTGGAGATTTAGGAAACGCCAAAAAACTTAATAATTTTAATGCACTGATAAAAATGTGTGCGAATTTACAAATTTTTGTCAGTAAACCTACTCTATTAATAAGAAAGTTTACCAACATTTTAAGCAAAAATACCAAATATCAATAAAAATCCAGTTACATTTATTAATTGTACAAACTGCATGTAAATATGCTAACAAGGTTGTAAATTTCATAAGAAGAATTACATCAACGAAATACAATTTTACATCTATACATTAAAACTACTGTTTTGATATGTAAATTTGTCGTTTGCTCGTGCAATTTTCCTCTATATATGGTAAAGAACAGAAACACTGTTAGTTCGTCTGTGACTTATCCTTTATCAGTGTGCTGTGGAATTTTAGCTTCATATAGTTCTATAGTATTAAAGATATATTATACATTCTTCCCTCTGTATTTTGAGGAGGACTTTGCAAATATATACCTACAACAAAATGCAGGTAAAAGTTTGCAGTTTTGATATGTATAATTATTATTACACTTTCAGTAATTGGGTGTTCTTTTTAGGATGCAAGTATTAACGTTACTGACGTTCTATAAATTCAAGCATATTGTGTGGTGTCCATAGTTAAGGTTTTGTTTATTGTTCTTGCCTGTACATGCGTTCTTATAATCAAATTTATTACTGACATGTATATCACGTACCATTTCAACCACCATTGTCTACAAACATTATAACATTATAACATCATTAATAACTTTACACACACTTTGTACCTTAAAGGAAAGCAGCTGCGGACATTGTTATACTTAGTATATGATGTATGACTCATATACCTACTTTTTACTTTGATTTCAGGTGACACATTGTGGACTATATTGCTGTGTTTGGATTGTTCCCAGATGTTTCTTTCACTCTGGAGATGGCTCAGCTCTTTAATCATTATTAAAAAAATATTCCATTATTCCAGGGTTCAAAAACGAAAAAATGGTAAAACCAAATCCACTACAAAGGCGATCAAACTTATTATGTAATTAAATAAGTAATTGTGTGGCGCAAGTTTACCACATTTGTGTCAAATGAATATTCTTTAAAAAAGATTTAATTTAAGCACTTCTATGTAATTAATGATAAAAATATGAAATCTGTATTAAAAAAAAATGTCTATAAATAAAACATGTTATTTATTGAGGAGGGTACAATGAAAAGCTTGTCAGTCTTTGATATTTATTCTCTGGCTATTCACATTTGCCTACGTTTCGCCGATATTTGTCTTCGGCTTCTTCAGGGCTAGTGTGGGTGTGAGATTTCGTCAATGGTTGGGGGTGGAGGCCTTTGCGGAGGCAGTCATGTTCGAACTTTACAAACAGCGGCATCAAGCCAGTACAGCTCTAATTTAGTGGACGTATACAATACGAAATACGCTTTTCATTGTACCCTCCTCAACACTTCACACAGTCGATAGCCCCTCCACTATGTTATTTATTGTTAAAAGTATAATAAAACTGTATACTATTGTTTTTGTTCTTATTTATTATCTCCACATTAATAGGATTTTACTAGTGATTTTACCGTTGACAAAGGCTTGTTCGAGCAGTCGCAAAACCAGTTTACAAACAGAGCTTTTGTGATAAACCAGATAATGGTTCATTAGTATTTATAATGGAGCAATCATAGCAACATATCTGGTCCATCATGCTGATTGTTAACTGGTTTTGCGACTGGTCGAACAAATCTAATATTAAAAAATACTGTACTGTACTGTAAAAAAGTATCAATTAAATGCAATTCCGTGATAACGGTAAATTTACTGAACGTCAGTAATTTTACTTACAAACGTATAATATACAAAAACGTACACATCGGAAACTTCATTTTACATGAGATGTAAATTTATTAGCTCAAAGTAAAAATATAAGCCACATGGTATTTACCTTCGATAATCGGAGATTAAAAATGACCACCGATTTACACGGTAAAATTACCTCTTTATCGTCTATCGTCTATCGTCAACAGCTAAAAAGTTATTAAGCATCTAAATTCATAATTTAATATTAAATATCCAGATGTGTCACTCTAAAATTGTTCAAATAAAATTTATCAAGAAATTAAATTGTTAGATTACAATCCTAATCTTTACGCTCTTCTATTTGCTGATGATACAGCCCTAGTATCCCACTCCAAATTTCTCTTATTAATGCCACCAGTCACCTACAACCTCTCCTAGAAAAATTTCTCTCCTGGTCCCGTAGATGGAGAATTACTATTAATCTAAGAAAACCCCAATTCCTTATCCCTTTCCACAGTATCCATGAAAACTCACCGTCCATAACTATTAATAATACGTCCATATCCCCTTCCCGAAGCTGCAAGTGCCTAGGAATACAAGTAAATCCCAAGCTGAAGTTTACTGCCCATATCAAAAAGACGAAAATGAAAGCGAAGACAAGAGCAACAACATTCACAACCCTGACATACAACAGTAGAGGTATTACCACGGGAGGAGCCGAGCGACTTTACAAGGCAATATGTCGACCGGAGCTTGAGTATGAGTCACTATTGTTTAACAACATTGCAAGAGCAGCGATAAATAACATCGAGGTTGGAGTGCCCTGCGCAACATAACTTAGAATACGTCACCCCAACAATCTGCTCCACAACCCATCCAATACATTCCCCTACGAAAACACAAACATTATTCCCATTTCCCACAGACTAAAAACCCTATCTATCCATGAAAATTGCAAAAAAAAAACCACCAGAATGAACAGAAGAAAACCATCTACGACATCATAAAACACCTTCAAAACATTTACGTATCATACCAAATGCAAGACCCCGGCTGAAGGACTCCGGCCGTTTCCAGGCGAAATATATGCAAAATGATATGTACAGTTATGGAAATAAGTATGTTCGTATCGCTATCGCACGATTTGAAAATAGCATGTCGGTTATACCGGGTGGTCGTTTTAACTTGAGACTCCTAAATATCTCGTGAAATATGCATGGTACGACATAAGTGTATTGAATAAACTTGTAGGACTCAAAGGGGGAAATGAGCTGACGGTATCAGTTTCATTGCAGATGGCGCTGCAATCGGTGAAACTGAGGCTAACTTCACTTTTTTAAATGGGAATACCCAAATTTTTTATCAAATTATGTTTTTCCGCTAAATAAGAACAATTTTTTGTCTGAACATTTTTTTCGTACGATGCATCTATTAAAAGTTATTGACGATGGAAGTTTGCGGCGGCTGTGGTAGTTACGACCGCTGCCACTGCATGGGATGCGCTCGCCGTCTGGCAGTCAACGCAACGACTGAGTAGACACTCACGGTACAACGAAGGAAGGTATGTGCGTAATCGAGATACGTTTTGGCATCTCGCGCGTTGCGCCGTCATGCGCATAGGGTTTGTTTACGAACGAAAAAATGCATTGGACGAAAAAAAGTTTCAGACAAAAGATGCTTCTTATTTAGCGTAAAATCATAATTTGATAAAAAATTTGGGTACACCCATTTAAAAAAATGAAGTTAGCCTCATTTTCACCGATTGCAGCGGCATCTGGAATGAAAGTGATATCGTCATCTCATTTCCCCCTTTGACTCATACAAGTTTGTTTAAGACACTTTTGTCGTACCATGCATATTTCACGAGATATTTAGGAGTCTCAAGTTAAAACGTCCACCCGGTATATTCGTGTACTGTGCTCCCTCGACCCGGCCGCTTCGCAAAAAGTTGTCCGTCACGAGGTGGGTCTTCGATGGATGTAATGTAACGCGATTTAGTTTATTTTGAGCGTGTCCGATCTTTTCCTTAATGTGATACCTTCATTGCAATGTAATAAATGTAATATAACCACTAAAGTTGAGTTTACGAGTAGTGCATTTAATTAAATATAGAACCACTTTTATAATAATACTAATAAACATGAAATTTCATAATATGATACGAGAATCTCATTTTAAGATATTGCGTAATATCACGACACATTATTTAAATTTATTTTATCTGATACACATTAATTACGTAAGTAAATGCCTGTGTCCAGCAGTGGGATGACGAGCTTAAGTAAGCAAGTAAGTAAATGCACAAATCGTCTTGTTGCCAAGAATTATCACTGAATATAGACTATTTCAGAATTGCAATATTAAAATATATTCACTAAATGAAAATAAATTCTCTAAATTTAATTTAAATTTATATTTAGGCCGGAGCATGGTATTTTCTATGATCTATGAAGGACAATGGAAATACATATATCTGTATTTAGTTTATAGCAGTTAATGTTTCAATTAATTTTCATGAGATCTAATACATGCTAGACAACAAAAATAATGAAAATTATAGACTAATAATGTATACAGGCTGTCCCAAGTTTCTTATGCTATTTTTTTGTTCTTAAAGCAAATTACTTTTTCGATTCATTAAAAAGTTACAGCCGTTTGAATTATTAACAACATCTTATTTTAAACGGCTCCAACTTCTGAAGGCACAGAGAACACCAATAAGACCATATGAAACTAATTACTTTCTACTTTCTAGAAAAAAAAAACATTTTGATATCTTATTTTGTTCATGTATATGGAATTATGAAAATTTTAGTTAAAATTAATAACTTTTTATTGTTGTAATATGTATTTATTGTGTTAAATTTTTGGTTCTGCATTGTTTGATAACTAATTAATTTTTTATTTTTAGCTTTTTGTTAATATCAAAGGGCTCTACAGACGTTTTATTGTAATATAGTTCCAGTTCAATAAGCACACATTTATTATTTACCATATATTAGATAGGAATTATTGGATATTTAATTTCTAAATAAATTAAGAGGTGTGCATTAACAACGATAATAAGTTAAAAATAACATTTTGACTTATGAATTGTGTACTATAAGGTTAATTAAATTGCATTTACATACAAAATAAAGGTATTTTTAATTTGGAAACAATATAAACAATAACTGAAAATGTTTAAAGACATACTTTGTCGTAAGGCCCTTTGCGTCGCTACCACAATGTCAATAGCTCAGATGGGAGAGCATTGTGCTAGCGACGCAAAAGTCCCTGGTTCAAATCCAGATTGTGGCTGTAACTTTTGATTCAACAATTTACATCCCACCTGTATGATTACACCATATGATTAACGGAAAACAGGTTTATCGACGGTATCATATTCAAGGAGAAAGGAAGTTTGTCGGGCAATTCCGTCATACGAAGAAGCAACCGTAGACACGTGTTTCGGACTATTAGTCCTCATCAGTACGGTATAGCCAAGGAGTAAGATGGACACTCAATGGAAAAAACACTCAAATGGAGACCATAAGGGGGGTGCCCATATGGTGGGCCTGGGGTGTCCGTCACCTCCGGCGCGACATCACATCTAGTCTTCGAATCCTGAAGATGTTGTGACTGAAGCACCAATTTTTCCATTGAGTGTCCACCTTACTCCTTGGCTATACCGTACTGATGAGGACTACTAGTCCGAAACACGTGTCTACGGTTGCTTCTTCGTATGACGGAATTGCCCGACAAACTTCCTTTCTCCATATGATTAACGTATACTATAAACTGTGTTCTACTTAAGCATGCATAAACGTGTTCATTATAACACGTTAATAACTATTTTTTGTTTTATCTTTTAGGCTATTAAATTTGTTTAAACCATAAAGAACACATAGCTGATGTATCGAAACTTATTATATATATATATATATATATATATATATATATATATATATATACTTATTTTTTTCTTCAAATCTTAAATCTGTAGTAGTTTTGGACATGGAGGGAACTAATTTTAACAATAATTTTTCTGTTGTCTAAATGTTCTTTTAGATGGTTGTATATTTTGGTTTATTTATTTTATTTTTAATAATAATTATTACATATTTACATTCCATCAAAATTCGTCGAAAATTTAGAGCTTGCTTCTACAAGCTATAATTAATTTTTGTAAATTAGTTATATACGTAATTGTCATTATTTTCAGTTGTCATATATTTAAAAAATATTGCTGTAAAGTAAATACATAATAATAATATAAAAAAATTGTAATGATACATTCATGGTATACAAAATACATACTCCTTTGTGTTTAAGTCAAACACTGCAAAATATCGTTGAAGCGAAATATCTCGAAAACACCAGTAAATCACAAGTAACAAATTACCATAAATACAAATTTAAAGCAATTTAATTTTATAAATTTATTTCTATTTTGTGAATAAATGTTAATACATATTAGTCCTGAAATAACCTTCAGTAAAAATATTCACAACAAGAAATTGATTTTTGTATTTATTAACGCAAAAAAAGCTATTAGATGCAATAAGTAGTTTTTTGTGCTTTATGCAATATCTTGAAATGAGATTTTCATTTCATGTTATATAATAAATTATATTTAATAAAAACACAATTACATTGCAATGTAGGAATTACATTAATTAATTACACATTCATCTAATAAATAGAAACATATAAATCATTATAAACCAATTCAAAGCATTCGAACAAGGTTTCGCAAATAATAAATTTCCGATATACGAGTATGCAGCTTAAACGGACAATTTTTTGCACTTAGCGGCCGAGCGACCGACCGGAGTAACAAAAAACTCGTACATGGATGTGTAAAATCGACACACTGCTGAAATACGGATCAGAACAGTGTTCATCGTGGTCCAACGCATTGGAAAATTGATCGCCTGATTGAATCCCGTTTAATTTGTTACTCTGAAGACATAGAAGAATGGATTAAGACAAATATTTTAACAAATATTTGTAGAAATCATGGAAAGTAATATTTCCACCGAGAATTCAAAGTTGGACTTAAGCATATTTACGTGAGAGTGCTGATATGTGCACCCTTGACAACCGTACTGAAATAATTGTTATTTATTCAGTTTACAATGATCCACTTATTGAATTATTTATTCTTATTGGTTTTATTGACACTGTGTTATGCGTACAGATATGTTAGAATTTCTATCGAACACCACATTCCTACCAAAACACTCTTGTTTTTGTTATCTGTAGTAATTGGAACATCCCCATAAACTTCTCGCTTAAAAGTCCCGAAATAAATAATAGAACTGAAGATTTAAAGTCAATTCGCACTATAAACGTCATGTCACGTCAGAGAACGGCAAAGTTACGTCAAAAATACAAAACAGAGAAATAGACATAAACTCGAATGATGAGATGATTCAATGAGCATTGTTTCGCTCACTATCGGAGTCACTACAGAGAGTATTATATGTAAAGTAAAATACTATTTAACCCTCCTGCCGCGGGCAAGTTTTCAATTTTTCTGCAGAAAACCGCGGGAAATCGCGGGACATCGTCAACGGGGAAATCGAGTTTCCCGCGGCTGGAGGGTTAAAATACTTTTTAATTTTATCATTGGCCACATTAAGATCTATGACTTTTAAAATATTCTACTACCCCAACAAAACGTAAAGTGTAAAACAGTTCTTTAGCTATCAAACGTCATTCGCCTCTGAGTAGCGCCATATGTCTCTGGATTCTAGAACTATCTACATATACAAATATAGAATCAAAACGTTTTAAACCATTTTGTTTAGGTTAAACTTGAAAACTAGAAATTAGAATTAGATATTTTATCTAAATAGGCCATAAGGTTATATTTTAAGTTAAACAGAAGACGAAAAAACTTTGGGCTCGCTTGTTTTGGTTTGACGAAAATATGTTTATATTGCGTAAGTGAGCGATTGATAAACGAGAGCATAATAAAAGTCGTGTAATTGCTCCGATAACATTGTTTATTAATATTGAGTGACGCAATTGGTAATTTGTTCTTTATCGGACTTGTGGTATTTCAGACTAACTTCATTCATAAGTAAATTTTGTAGAAACGAGCTTACGATGTCATTACTTTACTGGTTGTTTATCATTTACGCACATGTATACATGCGATAAGGTACTTCCGTAAATTCAGTAGTAATAGGGTGACAAAACGTACAGCATTGCGCTGTACGGTTTGTCATTTTGAAGTAGTGTCCAGACTGTCCAGCATTCACAAGCGTACAGCAACACGTGCAGCATTTGCATCATATGTTCGTCAATATCCGTCTGTGACTTGTCTAGAAAGGGTACGAAAGTACAAAACGCGGTGGCTTTGTCTCATACCGGCAGTAGATAGAATTAACCAGCTGTATAATGCTTTAAAATGATTTTTTTGTGTCCTATATTACTAAAAAACTTTTTTCTGATCGAACATCTGAAATATGGTTAAAATTTATTCACTGCCAGTCTTCTTTATTTCACAAAACTATAACAGCAATGGAAAATAACAACAGCACTGTAGTACAAGTTGCAGCAGAACTAGACAAGCTTGTTCTTAAACCACGAGGTAGATCATATGTTACATTTCTTCCCTTTGCGAAATGATTTAGCCAGCCTTGTTCAAGAAGGTCACTAAAATCAGTGGTTTATTTCACAGGTTGAAATAATTCATAAAAAATGCATTGATTATATTGTTTTACGGAAGTCTCGTTTTTGACACTGAACTGTTTGGACTGGATAAAATTTAATAATACTGTAAACTGGAGCGTTGTTCAAACTGCTTACGTGTTTATTTCTAAACATCTTACAAACAACATTCAGGAAACGAATTTAATCGATGAAGTCACATTTTTGAATAGTTAACTTAATGAAGAAAAACTAGCACAACGAAGGCGTGATAATATTCAATCTGTTATGCGGTGGGTGGAAGTTTTAACCATTTTGAAAAAGAAAATATTCCATTTCCTGCATGTTTAATATTGTAGACTTTGCACTATGTTTACCTGGCACCAACGCACCAACGGAAAGAGTATTTTCTATTATGAACAGTATATGGACTGATGAAAAATCGCAACTGAATGTTGACAAAATGAAGTCCATATTACTTGTTCGACAAAATATTGCACTCTCTTGTGACGATTTAAAGCAAATTCACACTGCTGACAAATATGTACAATAAATACAGAATGTTGGTAAAAGTAACCTATGTCAAATTTGTCGATTTTATATTAACAAATCATATTTATAGAAAGAGAATATATATATTTATGTTTAATTTTTTCTACGAATTCGAGGTTATTTTCGAAAAAAAATTCTTATTTTTTTTCTTTTGCTGTTTAATATTGTGCTCAAGGAAGCCGTACAGCATTGGCCAGTTAAAAATCTGGTCTCCCTAGTAGTAATTATGTTGTATTTATTTCGGTCATATGTAATTTGTAGGGGAGACCGGGGCAGATTGGGACACGGGGCACATTGGGACACTTCAAATTCACCGCCTTAATGACTTGCCTTTAAATTCGCATTCACAAAGAATACGCGTCAGTGAATGTAACAATTTCCAAAACAGTTTCCAGCGCGATCCAGTATCAAACTACGTTTGTTAAGGAATGTCAGTTTGTTGTTAACCAAGTAAGTATTTTCTACGTCTGTTCGGAAGGCTGTACACAATTTTATATGTTATATTGTATAATATTAGGTATATTCATACATTTAGACATATATTCTTCATACATTACCGATATTGGCGGCTACAAAATGATAACCTTCAATTTTCTAGAATTTTTGAATTAATAAAGCTCATGTTGGGACACATTGGGATATTTCAACTGGGGCAGTTTGGGACAGGCAAATACGGGGAAATGTTCCATTAGAAGTTTTATGTATATTTCTATTTCTATATATTTAAATATTTGATATCAGGATCTACTCGAGTCGAACTTTGAAACTAAAATACTCTCAAATTGACTGCATTTCTCTCTACCGGATGTCGATGTCAGCTTGGTTATTTTATTTTAATTTCTCGGCAATATTTGAAATTTTATACTATCTTTGTTGTTATTAACAGTTTCAGGCTTGGTGGACGCATACGTTAACATGACCAACAATATGATATTAACTTCATAATTATAATACAGGATGCTTAAATCTAAGTTAAATCGTCAAAAAGTAAGAAAATAGAAATAACTCAAGATATTATGATGTACCTATAAGGAAACCTGATTTTTTTTTTATACCTGGAAACCAAACGTTGAACAAAAACACATCATTTTATTTGAAATAACAAAGTTGATATTTGTTCCCATTAGATCGGTAGGGCAGTCAAAAATTCCGAGGTCCAATGTGAGTATATTCTAAAGTTTCAAATACAAGTGTAGTCAAAATTACCGGAACAACTAAATAATTCTCCATCCGTAAACAATTAAAAATTGACACAACCTGTCAATTTTTAATTTTTGTAATTCTAAGAGTTTTTGGTAGGAATAATGTTTGTCCTAAAACGCATCATTTTTGGTTTTGAAGAACTTCCTCAACAATCATACACAACCATACAATCACACCATACCATACAATCAAGTCACCGTTAGGCTATATGTTCATTGATATTTTTGTTCTTAAAATAAGACGCTCTATCACCCCTCCAATATTCAGGACGTAGAACAACACAATCTGTATAATAATATAAAACCTATTTATATTTTAAGTGTATTTACAAGGTATAGTCTGGAATGACAGAGGGCAAGATTTTTTTTCGGTAGATATACACGTGCTAAATTTTTTTAAGTTTAAATATATGATATTTGTGTTGACAATGTTGAACAGCCTGTATAACATATAATAATGTAATTAACGGCATTTGTCCGTAAGTACAAACGTACTTACCAAACATCAAATTGGTATCTTCAATAATAACCAAGATATTCACAATGTCACAATATTCACAATATTCACAATGCTCGTTCCCATGTGCCCCGAGACGGGGCACATTGAATCAAACTGCAAATTTGAAATGAGTTATTATAATTACAAAAATACGTTAATCAACTTAAAATTTCCAGTGTATGTTACTGTAAAAGCCCGAAATACAGTCAAACCTAGCATTAACGGGTTAGTCGTAGGTTTGACCAATTAGATTTGGCAAATGTCCGAAAATTTCTATTATGCGGTTGGGGTTTTACTAACTTATATTGGTCAATCTTAGGATTTACCTCATGGTATTGGTGTAAGCTAGCTTTAGTAATTCACTAAACCAAAACCTACCGCAAATGTTTTATTAGCTCTGTGCGCGGAAATAGTTTTGTTATGAGTTTGTCTACTATAATGAGTAAGTAAGTTTCATTGTCACTGGGAAATGGGTACGAGTGGGTATCGCAAGAAAATATAAGTACTTTTATTTTATTAAATACCACACAACAAACAAACGTTGATTCTTAAAATAAAAATAAAGATTGCGTAACATTGACCGAACATAACTCTTTCTTATTTGGCAGTCGATAATATTTTAAATATAATATAAGCATTTTTTAAGGAATTTCTTTGGCATGTATTTATCGAAAACCAACACTACACCGACTTGAACACACCAGCATTCAAACAAAAGAAACAGCGATTACGCAATGGAATAACATCTTACCTTATACCGGCAATTTGTCTCTTCAAAATCGACGAAGAATGAACAACAAGGTCAATGGGAACTGATGGGAACACAACACCAAATGTCACATATTTATCACGTTTTTAAATCAATACACCGATAGCTTTGATAGCAAACATAGAGAGACGCGTAAAAATTGTAAGACGCTATCATTTTACTACGTACCGGGGTTACAAACGGTTTAGCACGGACGAAAGCAAAAAACACACAAGGACTGCAAACGCTCATTCACACAGCATAGTGGGACGGTGTGTATTATTAGTGTTGCTTGAATAAAAGGTGAAGCCAGGTACTTGTTGGGTATTATTTTGAATTGTGTTGTTGTGTATTTATTATTGTTGTTATAGTTTTACTAATACTTATTCTATGTGTATTGGTTGAATTACCCATTGACGACAAAATATAATTTTAATGCATTCAGAGTTAATTCAAAGATTGCGTAACATTAACCAAACACAACACTTTTTTATTTGGCAGACGTTAGTATTTTAAATATAATATAAGTATTTTTTAAGAAATTTATTTGCAATGGCTCATACAACTGCAAATATAGCACAATCGATTCAATAAGTTTTTTCAATAGTTCTTGTTCACATTTGTGGCCAATAGCTAGATGTGTGTCATGTAGGAATATACTGATTTTTTTATTACAGCAATTTTCAGCGTTAATTACCAAAGGCAATTTACTGTTAATATGTATTACCGTTGGTAATTTACTGATTTTTATAATGAATTACTATCAAATTAGAGAAAGCACCAGAGATTGGTCGTATCTACAAAATACGTGGTTAATTACGTGGTAAATTAATATAATAAATTAATTATTTTACGTACTCCGGCAATTTACTGAAAAATATAATTACCTACCGAAATTTAGCATCAAATTTAGCTCACAAAATAACGTATTCATATCCTGGTAAAAGCGGTGCGATACATTTTTCCTCACCACCAATACTCAAAACATCCAATCGAATTAAACTTCTCTAATGTACAGACTTGTTAGGGCTGTTTTATTGTACATACCTATCAGATTTGTTGCGTTAATTTAGCTTGTTAAATGAGAAGATGTACTGGCGGCCGTTACACAGAGTGAACACAAGGACCGCGATAGGCGACATATCCGCTGCCTACGACATATCTTCTCATTGAACAGGATAAAATGACGCAACAAATCTGACAGATCTGTTCTCATAACCATTGATGACTTTGCAGGTAGATGAAAATACCAGCCCTTAGACTCTTGAATCACCGTTGATAGCGATTCTAAAGTCCCATTTACTCCTAGGCTACAGTGGGCAACATGCAGCGTGCGACATGTTATTTTTTTTATGGATCTTATCTGATCAATGATATTTTTATTTGAGTTGTCAACAACACCAATATATTTGATCAAAAGTTGTTGCCCGTTGCTGTCGCCATCTGTTGTTCTTGTCTAAACTAAGCACAGGCAAGTGTCACATCTGAGGTTCACCAAAACGTCCAACACGAACCAGTAAATCCTATGTTTCACCCTTATGTATTGGTCAAATCTAGGATTAACCGCTATGTCTTGGTAAAAGCCCGAAATTATATTGATAAATACCATTTTTCGGTCATTTATCAATTCATATTGGTCAAACCTATGATTAACCCGTTAATCCTAGGGTTTACCGTATTTCGGGCTTTTACAGTAACATATATACCTTGATAAATGTAGCTATACAGGTGTCTCACGGTCTCACTGTTACATTAGAAGTTTCTCATGTTCTACTATTTCTGGAAACTTGTAATATTGGAATTAGAATTTACGCGATATGACCTCTTCAGCTAAAATTTTCTCAAGTTAACTGTCACGTCCGGTCACCGGAAGTCGGTATCAACTTTGTCATTTTAAATGAAATGATATAATTTTTATAATATTTTTGGTTTCTACGTATCAAAATACATCGTTTTTAATAAGGTTTCCCTATACCTAAATCTCACAATGTTTGAGTTTTTTGATTTTCTTAATTTTTATGTGATTTTCGGGGTTACGTTTAAAATTTAATATCTCGGTTATTATTGAAACTAGAAGTTTCATGATTGGTGGTTCAAAACTAGAAACATAACTAAATAAGGCGATGTTTAGTTCATCATGATATCTTATAAGGGATGTTCTAAATTTACAACACAATAATTGAATTTTCAAACTTAAAAACTAATTTTTTTCGAATGACACAGCCAGTATACCGGTACACCATTCGATAGGAAATCTTATTCCTTATCAATCAATATTAGGGCTTCCTATATCTATCTTTATTAGTTTTTGAGATATTGTCACTTTGTCTTTAAATCCATTTTAAATACTTCCATTTAATAATGGGGGACGAAATTAGATACGAAATTCACAACGAAAATTTAAATAGTGATAGATATTTAGAAACTTTCCGTGGATGTGTGAACAATTTTTGCGAAACTCTTCCCCTCACTATTTTACGCGAACGCTTTTATCAAATGGACGGTGCACCGACACATTCTTCGCATGTGGTATCCATTCAACTTAATTAGATGTTTGACGATAGGTGGTTCGGAAATAGGAGACCCTGGCGGTGTCCACCAAGCTCACCAGATTTAACACCATTAGACTTTTATTTCTGGGGTCATGTGATAACTCAGGTCTATTTCACACCAGGTAATACTCGGGAAGAATTGACTAACAGAGTATTAGCTGCTATTAAGGGTCTTCAGCGTCAAGAAATCCGAAGAACGACGATGACAGAAGTACAGCGAAGAGTTTTAAAATGTTAGGAGCTTAATGGGCAGCATTGCGAACAACATAATTAAGTTTTAATGAAAGTTAGAGATCCCAAATATATTATTTTAGATTTAACAAACGTTTTCAATATTTTTCTGTTTTCCTGCTGTTGCAAAGTTGTTACATTCCTATAAATGAAGAATAAATCGTTTTGTATTTAGTTTGCATTCTTTTATACTGACAATATCACAAAAGCTAATAAAGATAGATATAGGGAAAACTAATATAGATTGATAGCGAATAAGATTTCCTATCGAATAGCGTAGCGGTATACAGTCAAATACACAGACTAAATTTTTGCCGATATTTGCATTACTGGCCTCGGTTAGTGGCATTAATTGGTTTTTGGGTAATCAGTCATTTTATGTCCTACATGATCTTAAAGTGACATTTTACATCTTTGATAAAGGTGTAAAAGCTGCTTCTTAATACCCGGGAGGGAGTTAAGGATTCTTAACGTGTGGAAGTGGAAGTCTGAAGAGAAGCATTTATACCTATAATGGAAAGACATAATCCCAATAACGAGACATGACGTAATTTTATGCGAATTCCAAATTGTACACTTAGCGCTTCGGTACAAATGTAATATCAAAGTCTCAAAATGGATGTAATTAACCTACTGTTAATCGTAATGAAGTTACATTTTGCGTTAATATTTCTTGAGTAATTTTATTCCTAAAAATATGATCTCCATAGCTCTTTACAGAAAAAGCATTGAAATTGAGTTATAGAGTAAATATTCGGGAAAATCGCTTCTCCGCCAGGTGCCGCTTGCCGCACGAAGGAAAGGTTAGCCTGCTCAAATGGCAATTACCGGCGATGGATTTTTTAACACAATTTCCAACTTTTGATGTCAGCCGGTCGCCATCATCTACCAGCTCTCGACGCCGCCGTTAATGCAACATCTGACGCCGACGGGTAATTGCGTTAAAGGCGAAAGCGCGATAATTATAATTGAAATAGCTAAATAGAATCGCGGAACAAAGGCGACTCGCGTCACAATGTGGCGGCGAGAGTCGCCATTATAGTTAGTTTTTATTTTCTTGGGGAAATGTTAGTCCACGTAAGCGTTTTTAACAGTTGAAATGGACCGTTGTATCACAATGGCTATTATCGAGAATGAGGTAAAGATGAGTTGGGTAAGTTTGCTTAATTGTATTCGTAGTCAATGGGCTTATGATCGCATTGAAACGTAGTAATTTTGTATGAGTATGTATTAAAATTTAGAAAATCGGTTATACAACGTTTAACGTTCAAACTATGATGGCAGGTCAGCTCATTGATTGGAATATGTGTCGTTTTCAGCATAGGAGTTCTGCAAAATCATATCCAAGCGTCCACAACGAGTTAACACGCGTTTAAACTAGTTCAGATGCCAAACACAAAATAGGTTTAAAACGATGATATTAACACGTTAAAATAATGTGTTCATGGCTTTGCTTCACACACGTAGTAATAGATATTAGAAATAATAAAATAGGAAACAAATACGAATGTCTTGGATTCACCCAGAAACACTACATGCAACGAACTGATGAAAGCTCGTGGGCCAGTCTGATAGATCTGACTACAGTGTTCGTTGTGTGTGCCCTTGTGCAGAGTCGCTCACATTTGAATTGATAGTTCTTCTAATAAGTGTTATTTTATTTTAGCCTAGTAAGACTTTTTACTTTATCATACGCAGTATGATAAAGTAATGTAATCGTGCCTAAAAATTTGAGATTTTAGCGAAAATAGGTCTCTCTGTGTCCCCTGAACATTTTTGACCAAGGTACAAAAAAAAATCTGAGTGTGTGTATGTGTGTAGCCGATTTTTGTGGCGTCGATTACGCAGAAACTACTAAAGGTATCGGGACAAAACTTCATATTTAGAAGTTTCATGACCAAACTTAGAGCTGAAAAGCTTTTGATTCAAAAGGGTCCAAACTCCAAAGGAACTGGACTCTTATAGCATTTTTTTAATGACTTTGCAAATGGGCCGCCATTTCTGTATTTACGTCAACATAGTTAAATAATAAATTAAAGTTGAGGAAATTTTGTATAATTTATGTCTATGACATTTTTTGGTAAAATTATTAGTTTAGTTGTAGGAGCAAATTCTATATGATCGAAATCGTGTCTGCATTAAAATTAGTTAGCCAGGATTTGACAGATATATATATTTATTCTAATGACAGTAGGTAGTGTCAAACGATGATTTTTGACAATACCTACTGTCAATAGTTCAAAATATCTGTCAAACCCTGGCTAACACGTTTTATGTTAATGCTGAAACGATCTCGATCAAATAGAATCTCATGCAGCTAAACTATTAATTTTATATATTGTATGATAAAGGCATGTGCCTGGCCACATCATATTTTTAATCGTGCCGAAAAAAATGAGATTATTGCGGAATAGATCGTTTTGGGTCCCCTGATCGTTTTTAAAGTTTTCTTGCAGTACATATACAGGTGTCCACACGCAAAATTTGTTTTTAGAAAGTATTAGTCTTTCGGAGTAAAACAGATGGGCCTACCGCCCGGCCACTCAGAAGTAGTTCGCAGAAATATAAACATTAGGATGCGCACTCAACATTTAATGGAGGGGGTTACTGTGGTGACAAACTGAACCTTTTATATAAAAAGCGCTCGCAGGTATCTAATATTTGTGTGAATATATCGGCTCCCAATTGCTCGATTATGATGATTTTTGTGCTAAATCAAAGCCCTGACTTCCTCGATGTGTAACCATTAACTATTATATTTTTATAGGGTGAAGTTCATACTAAAAAAAAAAAAAAACGAGGTATGATGTGCAATGGTTTTCCCTCATCTCGCGTACACTGCCTGTCGGTTCCGCCGAATGTCCTTGTTGTTGTTCTGCGCAATCATCGAGTCGACTTTAACTTGGCGGAGCTGTAATTGTTTTTCAAATCCTTAAAAAGTTACAGCCGCTTGAAATACTAACAAAAGGCAAACATAACCAATACAAAAATGTTGGCTGCGAATGAAAAATTAAACTTCTTTGGGCACATTGTATATATGTTTCTTATTGATTTATTTAAAAAAAATACAAGTGTGTCCTGTCCTCTTATCTTCAAACATTTTTCGCACACACAAGATAAAAACCACGCGCCGGCCCTGATCATATTTGATAATACGATGGAGAAGATTCCCATTACGGTTATTTTGGTAACCAATATTACCAACCGATTTGAAATCATGTGAAGTACCATAATATAACATTCCTAAAACGAAACAAGTTTTTCGATAACTCACTTAGCTCACTGAAGACTACTCCGCTAATACAAGAGAAAGCCTACAGCACAAAATTAACGAGGGCACGGAAATTTTGGAAAAGTGGTTTAACAGTCAATGAAACTAAGACAGTATTTATGGTATTTAAGAACGATAAACAAAATTTAGAGCTGGAAGTGACTTGAAATTTAGAGCTGGAAAAACTGTAATAAATACCTTGGACTAACGATACAAGACAACTTAACATGGAACGCGCACGTACATAATCTGATAATCAAATAAAGAAGCGAATGATAATTCACCCAGGTGAGGATAATTTTTGGAAAACACATCCGCCCGGATTTGAACCAGGAACCCTCCAATTTCCGGTTGACAGCTCTCCCAAAGCTGCAGAAGCTACGAAAATTTATAGGTTTTATTTGTCACTTCAGGACTTGCAATCCGAGTTTGGAATTAAACAAACCCATCGTCACATCTATTGAGGCTAGATAGAAGTTTGGTAACTAGGAATCGCTAAATGTTTATTGCTAAACAGCTCATACAGATGAATAAATTCAAGGGAACATGGTTCTTACGTAAACTATTATTATTACGAGTTTACATAATAATCATGTTTCCTTGAATAATCTGATAACCACAAACGCAAGATCAAAAGCTGGTATCCATAAGATCAAAAACATAATACCGGAATTTTTAAAGAAGTCTATATACAAATTGTCTATACATTTCTAGTATGAATTATATAATGGAGATTTGGAGTAACACCAAACAGACAGCGATAAATACATTACAAAGACAGCAAAACAGAATAATAAAAACTCTACATTGCCTCGATAGACAAACCCCTACAAGTGGTGTCTATTATACAACAAAGGAACTGAATCTAAGACAATTAATATTGCACAGCAAACTTTTGCTACTTCACAAGATCCACAATAATTTGACGAAAACCAAACTAAAATTTAAAAAAGGTGAATAAGCACACAAACATCAGACAAGGAACGCACAAAATTTCAGAGCAGAAAGATCCTTAAGAATGCGTTACGGACCGTCCATTTCGCACGACGTTTTGCATACGTACAATAAATTACCGGAATACATCAAGGGATTGAAGTACGAAACATTCAAACTAAAGACAAAAGCGCTAATCAAAGAATGCAAGGTGTAAAGTAACGGAGAACACTGACAAACAACATCACAACACCCTCAGTACCATCAGCCCGAGACAGGGCATACCATCCCATTCCCGAGGCAAAGGAAGAGGGAGAAGACCATATGTTTCTATAGATACATTTAAGAGTTTTTATGTATATTTTACTTAAACAAATGTTCCTGCTTTCTTAAGAAAGTTGCCTCATGTGGGGTATGATGATGTAATATCATGACTCTGTACCTCTGCTGTAATTAAAGATAGCACCATGTGTGTGAAACTAACGACACCATCTATATCTACTACCTTTTTATTTTGATTCTCACGAAATTATTGTGATTACAGCTTTCTCACGAAATGGACAATGTAACACCACAGAAATCCATAAGACCAATTTGAACATGCTTTCTGATTACACCGACACTCGAAGATTGGTGTGCGCGGATCTTCCGTATAATTTTGCTCGGATTTCCGCTCCAATCCAACCACTGAAATTCAGACTACTGCATTTCGCATCAAAACGTCAAGTTTCATTCAAATTCAAACAACACCATTCCCCTATCCTATATAACTGTAAATTGAATTTCCAATCGACACAACTGAAACACGGTGATTGTTATTCCTCCCTCAGTGTGTGTTCGAATGGTGTGCTATATAGTATATATGTACACACATGCGACGGTGTCAGTCCGGTTTGCAGCTTCTGTTGTCCATCAAAGGTCAATAGCTCTTGTATTAGCGATGCCTGTTGCCGTTTGATGTACCTTATCCCTTCCTCAAAGAATAGTTATCGAGCATTGTTTACGTGTGCCTGCTATAATAGAGATACGTTTCCCAGCTGATTGTCATTAGTGAAATATATACGTAGCTTAGCTACCAGCTACCTAATTAATGCCAAATATTATGATACGCTGAGTTATAAATTCTTAATATCCAAATAGGCCAGTGCGATTGGTGTAATATGCGATCGTATGATATCGTATGATCGTATGATAAAGTATTGTAATCGAGCCGAAAAAAAAAATCCTATTTTAGCGGAAAATGGTCTGTTTTGGGTCCCCTGAACACTTTTGACCAAGGTACAAAAAATGTCTGTGTGGGTGTGTGTGTACCCGAGTTTTGTGGCGACGATTTCGGAGAAACTACTAAAGGTATCGCTCGCATGATTACACGCGAGCCGTAGTCGACCGTGTAAACTTCATGGTCACGATTTATATCCTTAATTATGTGGTCGTCAAATAATATACTATAGGTGAATGAGCAAATTCTATTTCATCGAGATCGCTTGTACTGCATTAAAACTAGTTAGCCAGCATTTGTCGGATATTTTGATTCTAATGACAGTAGATAGTGTCAAACGCTGATATTTTGACAATACCTACTGTCAATATAATCAAAATAATTCAAAACAAAATTCAAAACAATTGAGGGTTGGAAATATAAAATTATATAAATTTGGGGTTTGATAATTAAAAATCGGATGTGACCCAGGCACATGACATTATCTGCATGATATTCCATTTGATTCAGAACGGTCGTGTCTAGGGATGGCAAATATTCCAAAAACATCGATGTTTTATATCATATGATACATCGTAAGCACACATCGATATATACGATGTATCGTACAAAAACCATCGATGTTTGAAAAACAATCGATGTTTTTATCAATGCTTATAATCAACGTACAGAATTAATCTATAGTTCTTAATTATTCGTTAAACACACCACCACTATTGTGCTTTTATTGACACTTGAGTCTCCTTCTTTTAAAAAAACAAACTATGATGTTTGGGCAGTGGTAGCCCTTATCTCACCCATCGCAAATAGTTTTACGTAAAGAAAAATAAAAGCTCCTAATCAAATACTGACGTCATTTCCAAAAGAAAATAGAATAAGACTGTAGACACTTGAGTCACTATCACTATTAGTAAGATATACTATATATTATTAATAAATTAATCATCTCTCATAGCAACTAACAAGTTATTGCTACAGTTCTCTACCTTTTCACAATAATTGTAGTAATTGTAGTAGTGGTGCTGTTAATACCCACCACTATAGTAATTTTGATGACTCTGAAGAGTAGTAGAGAGTCACTATTCCTTAAGTGAGAACTACTATAAATTATATTAATACATACATAATCACTGATAATAACTAACAAGTTATTGCTACAGTTAACTACCTTTTCACGATAGTATTTTTCTCCACCAGATGGCAACAGATAATTATATTATTGCTAAGGATACCTATTTATTTATTATATACCTATTACAAATATAACTTCTTTGATACATCAAAACAAAAATATCGATGTCATAGATATAAACTATTCAGAATTTCGTCCACTTTTACTACTACATTTATTATTTAACTATTTTGACGAAAGTATAGAAATGGCGGCACGTTTGCAAAATCGTTGAAAATGCCAAGAGTAAATATCCCGTTCTTTTGGACTCTTTTCATCTAAAAGCTTTTCAGCTCTAGTTTGGTCATGAAACTTTTAAATATGAAGTTTCGTCCCGATACCTTTCGTAGTTTCTCCGGAATCGTCGCCACAAAAAAACGGGTACACACACATACAGACAGACTTTTTTGTACCTTTGTCAAAAATGTTCAGGCGACCCACAAGGACATATTTCCGCTAAAATCTCATTTTTTGCACGATTACAATACATTGTCACACTACGTATGATAAAGAAAAAATCGACTTGTCTGATGAATTTTTCAAAAAACAAACAGTTTCAGAGATTTTGTCATGTTTCCATAGTCGGTCACTGTATAGAGTAGAGAGAGAGAAATACATAAAATGAATGGCAGACTAGACATCACTTTTTATTGGTTGCCTCTATATTTAAAAGGTTAGTATTTTATATAATTTGTATACAAAAGTACAAGTAAATAGATAAAGGAAGAACCTTGGTCGAAACAAAGAAATTTTAGAGGGAACATTTTTACAGTGGTTGAAACGGAAAGACTTGCCACTATCTCTGGCACTATCAGATTCTCCGAAAATGGTTAGTATACAAATTCTAGCTTGTTAGTGTGTAAGTTAATATAAGAAGGAATGTATGACTTTTTCACATAACTAACCGTGTTTCAAGGATACTAGCAATCAATAAAAAGTGATGTATAGAATGCCATGCATTTTTACGACTTGATACTGCGGTACTTATAAGAGAGAGAAATTTTTTTTACGAAATGTGTATTGGAAAGGTGATATATTGTAAAAATCAAATTTTGTCGTGATTTTCGCTGCCTTTTTCAAGATAGCGGCATGCGCATGGGCGCGCCAAGGTTGCATGTAGCAAAAGAAGCCCAGTTTAAAAAACTGAAACTACTAGAATAATAGCTTAAAATGGACTAAAACTAAATACCTACGTTATTCTTTTATTAATAATGCTGGACGAATGAAATTTTGTGGAAGGGATAATAGACAAAAAATGCTAATTTTGATACTCTTTAATTTTTGGCCAATGAGTTAGTGGAAAAATACAGTAAGTGCCCGCCAATACCCAATGAAATCACGCTAGAGGGCGCCAGTATAATACTATATCGGCCAAAATCAATTTAGTCAGTATTTATTTGACAATTTTGGACTATTTCACGAATCTACAGCCACCTAGATTAATAAACAAAAGTTAGTATACAAAAAAATAACGTTATTCTTTCGTTGCCTTGGTGGTAAAAATTGACGGTGAAATGTTTTTGTGTTGAGAATGTCATCCTACAAATAATATAGATTGCCATTTAAAATTTTGAAAATGATGACGTCATTTTCGATAAACCAGAAGTCATACTCACCTCAAGAGTATCAAAAAAATGCATATTGATTATTAGCACTTCTAAAAATGTCATTCGTCGCGCGTCATGCCTAAAAAATAAACGGTCGTGCCTATGGCGTGGGTCACCCGGTATTTATTTGAATCAAAATTGCACATTTTTGGCGAACGAACACGCACTTTTAACACATTCACTGCCGTAGCGGACACTGATGTCCGATCTGGCTTGATTGAAATACAGGGTCTCTCACGACCAGCTGTGATTAGAAGTATATGGAGAACCAATTGAAATGTGAGATTGAAAGTTTGTGGACTTGGAGTTTTCGGTTACTTCCGGTTACACCGGAAATGTTGTCAACTTTTATATTTCACATTTTATATTTGTTTAATAAAATTCTGTTCATTCCAAATTCTTCAATTGTTGTCAAAAGCAATCTAGATTTGGCAATGTTTGCAATTTCTACTATGATGTTTAAAAATTGAATTCAGTAGGTATAAGTACATTTTGGGTGTAGGACATTGTACACAAAGTTCATCTAAAATTTTCTATAGAATTGAGAAATGTATTCATATGTGAGGGTTGCCATTTGAAAAAATCGCCTTTTAGTACTTTCTCGAATTCAATATTGATCTTATGATTTGAACACCCTGCAAAACTTTTAGAAGAGTTCTACCGATGTGTTGATAACACGTTGTCTTCATAACAATTTTCCCGGACAACTTTTTTCCAACGGTCACAGGGGATAGTTTATAAGTAATTGAAACTAACCGCGCAGCTGTTATTTTTTAAAGAAAAATATGACTATCTCAAAAATGACGCATGCTAGGGAATGTAACATAAAATAGATCTAAAATTTAATGAAGATTTAAAAAATGCGATAAAATACAGAGTGCTCCATTTGAAAAATAAAAGTTGGCATCATTTCCGGTGTAACCGGAAGTAACTGCAACCTCAAAATGTTTAAGATGGGACGATCGTGTCCAACAATAAAACTCCACAAATTTTCAATATCTCATTTCATTTGGATCTCCATTTACTTCTAATGGCAGCTCGTCGTGGGAGACCCTGTAGATTCGAGCGGATACCAGTGCCCGCTTCGGCAGCGAATGTGTTAAAACGAAAAACATTACCTTAAAGGAGAGTAGTTTTTATTTGTATTCAAATACTTTTATTAAACTTTAAAAGTCTTCAGTGCAGTTTTGTGACAGAAAGTTTATTAATCTAAGCTATTTTTTGGTGAATAGTCTAAAATTAATTATCACATAAACACTAAGACCAAGCTCAACGAACTGAAATCTGTCCACATTAACTTTACAAACAAAAGAATCGAGGACATACCTCATGTAAAGATTAACGACCCCATAGTTCCATATGCGAACACTGCAAAGTATTTGGGTATGACTCTGGATACAAACCTAAGGTGGAAAGAACACATTAAGAAGAAAACAGTAGAGCTTGGCCTCAAAAATAGAAAACTCTACTGGCTTCTGGGAAGAAACTCTGAGTTGTGAGTATAGAACAAACTACAAGTTTACAACCAAATACTAAAACCGATTTGGTTATACGGCATCCAGCTTTGGGGTTGCGCGAAAAACTCCAATATACAGGGAATCCAGACTTTCCAAAATAAAGTACTAGTACTTTCAAATTTTTACTTTAAAGCAGCAAATTTTAAAAAAATATATTGGGTTATGATCAGTCAACGTAGTGGACTATGGATGAATGCTAACATCCGACTTCTTTCATTATTAAATTATATTTATTATACAAGAACCTACAAATATAAAAGGTTATTAATTTATCTAAATTACACATTTTTACCGTAAACATAACTACGGGGAATAATTCCGTTTTGAATCATAAAATTATAAGTAAATATTCTGCTCGGGGATTTATTTCGCTAAGATAAACATACGAATCTTTACGATAGATTTTTATCTTCGCAGAAATTCCTCAAACCATTTGCCGTAGGCACAAAACCTGGAATTATAACGAATTTCGAAGAAAAACCGAAAAGCATTAGTGGACACTATTTTGACTATTAACCCACATAGTCGCGCAATAACCCACAACTGCATACATATTACCCAAGGTCAAAAGTTAACGTATGTATATGTGTATAATATAAATGTCACAAAGGCTCTTGAACGTGTCTCCATAGCGTACTGCGATGAATGCAATGCATGTGGACGTTAGCCTCTGCTAATGCCAGGAATGCGGTCATTGCTGAACCATTTAATACTAGATTAAGAGTGTACTCCGTACACAGGACATTACAGGCGGTGAGTATCCTGTACACATTGTAGAAAATAACATCATCCAACGCAAAATTTTATACTGTTTAAGGAGATCTTCAAGATTGATTATGCACGGTGTTTGTCAGCACGTGGTAGCCTGGCAAATAATGATTCATGCTATTGGTAATCCACTTTTTATATATTATTTAGTTTATTAGTAATTCTGAAATGTTAGTTTTTTTTTGTACTGACTTTGGCAGATGTCGTAATTATGTTATCGGTAATATAAAAAATTCATGGCTTTACAGCTGAAAAATTTCGAGAAAAAGAGTGTAAGGCGTTTTCCTCCTAGGAGGTGCCCGCTTAGAGAATCGCTGTAAATGCTTAAAAGACGTTTGTGAACAACTTTTCGGGATTTGAGGTAAAACTGTAAAGACTGGGGAGTACTAAGAGATCCTTTTGATGATTCGAAGACAATGAGTTTAGCTGGTAACAATTTCCAAAACCATTCAAATATTGTGTTTTTTTGTCAGTTTGACCCATTTTTGTTTTTTTTTTTCGAAAACTTTACGCCATAGTTTTGTAGCACTAGTATATCTTCAGAGCAAATACTTTTAGCTTCAGTAAGAATTGACGCTCGGAAATTCATTTGCTTACAAAGGTGTGTTTAGCGCTTTCCTCATGTTTCCATACTTTGCGCGCTGACTGTATACCTACGTATGAAATATGATATGAAATAGATATGAAATAGATATGAATTTCATATGAAATATGAAAACACTAGAGCACTAGCTTTTAGTAACTTTTAGTTTTCCAAGATTGGTGATATTGATGCCAAGCGTCAAATAATGCTGACATCTCAATCGCTATTGGCTCGCCTCGATCGTATTTCAGTTTAACAACTACAAACTTTTGAAGATAATACTACTCTAGAATGTACGATACAACCGTAATTTTTTAAATTTACATAAAATGTCGCAATCAAAAAAATAGTATATAACACTCGTTTTATAAGAGGTATTGGCGCACTCGTTCCATTTGGGAAAAAATAACTCGTGCGCCAATTTTTGTCTTATAAAACATGCATTATAATATTATACTATTTTGCTTTTAATTTTTGCATCGAACTACCAGGCAATCTGTATATACAGAATAGTAGGATTGTACTACAAAACTTCGTGTAGAAGATCTTTAAATTCCAAATATTACAAATACAAAACTAGTAAAAATAGGTAGTTGCAGGGGCGTAGCTACGGGGACCAGAGGGAGCAAACTGCTTCAGGCGCACAGGTAGAGGGGATGCCAAATTGGAAGGTCCATAAAAAGGTTTTCGTAAAAATTTCTATTAGCCAGATGTTCTAAATAAAACTCAACACACCTAAATGTTTTGTGATCTTGACTTAGTTATTATAATTTTGATTTATAAATTGGTGCGTTGCATTTATACATAATGTATATAACTCCATGTAATACATTTAACATCTGTAAATGTTTGCTTTTTAAGCAAGCGCACTTATTGCATATTTATTTCCTTATTGAGTTCACTATTGTAGTATATTGTTCAATTTAAATGATTGTTATGACTTTTAAATGACTATTATTTTACTAAATTAGTGTGTTTTTATTCATAAACTTATAAGTATAGGCAAAACTGGGAGAGCTGAAGATTACTCATAGAGTTCAGCTGTTATTTTAGACATACGTTACAGAATATTTCTAAATATTGACGCGTGTTAAAACGAAATAGCATACTTTTCATACGTCTGCTGTATAATTTAAATGGGCAAGACAAAAAAGTACGTCTGTTCTTAGAACCATAAGAACGAATGACAGCGGTAGCAACCTAACCTCCAATTCGACCGCGAACGTGTGATGTGAACAATATGTTTTCGTTGGTATGTTTTCACTTTGCTTCTGTTAAACATGCTAATGATGGATATATAAATTAGATAGGACAATTATCACAATTAAATGACAGTATTTTTAATAATTAAATATTAATCATGAACGAACTACCTAGTAGGCAACTTAATAGACACAGCTAATAATCTATTCACGCGGTACGTTCATAACTTGGTTCATACGATTTTAAGCGATGAATCACCTTCAGCTCTCCCAGTTTTGCCTATATGTAGGTGGTTTTCAGTCTGTTCTTGTTAATATGAAACACATGTTACTTATTTTAAAAGAAAGAAATTGTCAATCTCAAAATTTTAGTGGTAGGTAAAAGTTTCAATTGACTAAAATGATTCTACCAAATAATTTTAAGCAAAATAAATGATAGAATGTACACTTGTTGACGTTAATTGACTAAGTTTTTATTATTTATTTAATTCTATTTACTATTTCTCGTGTTTTCTTGTACAGATTTCTGGCTAAAAACTCCTTAAACCAGAAGTACCTTATCGATTATTACAAAACTGGCCTTACCTCTCAATATCTGCACGGTATCCCCCATTTGAAAGTTAATTATCACACCGGGATTGACGTGGAAATGGACGATATGCTGGTGACCTTGAATGGGGCCGACCGTATACGGGCCGTCGCCACCGTTGCCACCCTCAACCACAGAACTACCCCCAGCACCGACGACGCCAGATTCCAGCTGGGGGTTGTTAGGTGGATTTTGGGGTTGAAACCCCGGCCCAATGTAGAAACTCGCGGGGGATGTCGCTCCCCCACTACCTCTGTTAGTGCCGTTTGCCTCGGCGACGTCCATCGATGCGTAGGTGCAATGGTGGAAGGGGTGATGCGTGAACGGGGCGTGATGGTGGTAGTGCGGAACTCGGCCCTTGCGGCCGTAGTTCGGCCCTGAAGAGGGCCCCTTCGGCTCTCCCATTACCAACGAGTCGTCGTCCCTTACCTTCACCATTCGTCAAGGTCTAACTGAAACTTCTACGACGTCCCGTTTGCTGAAGTAGTCCTGAAAAAAAAAACAAGGATTGGTCAGAAACACGTATCAGGTCACCTGACAAAATTTTAGCAAATAATGATTTATTTTTTGATTTTGCAGATTTGTTTTCTCATCGCGCCACCTACTAAAACTAAAGAATCGGTATCTGGGATAACAATTTTACAGGCAAGCAAATTTAGTTTAAAATTTATTATATTGATTCTACTATTGGATGAATCCAGATAAACAATTGTTTATATTAATTATTTTCTTGTGGTTAATAAAAGACAAAGGGCTGTTTTTTTAATACAACAAAACTTCAACAAAAGTTCAATAGGTTCTGAGGAAAAATACATCAAATATGTAGAGGGAGGTATTTCCTAGATTAAATCTAATCAATTTTAAGCTGTTTAACGTAAAAAGCAATTGAACGAATTTACGCAATAATCCGTAAATACCTTTTTTTCTTATGCCGTTACGAATAAACAAAAACTGATCTTATTTTCTTCATCAATGTCTTACTGTATTGCTAAGATTCTGTGTAAAAATACCTAAGAAAAATCGGGGGGGGGGGTATTTTGTGCGACAAAAAGGAAGATAACACTCTGGATCAGTTCTAATACGATCGCGTATCAATCCATGCGCACAGTGTTATACATTATATTTGTGTATTACAGTGTACGGCGAAAGCGACCCGTCTGGTCATCATAGGTAGGTATATCGCATTATATCATAATTTATCTACGTGTGTAAAGCCTTCTACACACTGAAGCTGCAACGTGTAATGCAACACGTAATGAAATATGCAATGCGCGTGGACGGTGTTAACAAAAACCGCAGTCGGCGGATCACGGCAAGCTAACGCGCGCTGCAACATGGCTGTTACGCGCAACACCCCGTCCACACAGGTTGCGTTGCATGTTACATTACGTGTTGCGTTACACGTTGCAGCTGCAGTCTGTACAAAGCTTAAACAAAACCTTATACTTTAGGAAGTCTACTCCAACATATTTAGCACACACAATACAGATTTTTTAAGTGTATTGTATACGTTACGGGTAAAATGGATACTTGGCTACTTTCAAAACTAACTAGCTATTTTGCAAACTAACTAAAAGCGCCGTTATTTTGAAGGATTTTTCCCTTTGTTGCAAAATAGCGGGTAAACAGCAGCTAGTTTACAAACTAGTTGGTTAGTATGCAAACTATATATTAGTTTTGGTTAATGTTGTTACTTTATACTATTGTTTTAATATTAACCCAGTATTTTAGATAGTTTGTATAACAAGCATTAATGATGTTGGCTAATATGATAACGTTAATCGTCACCCAAAATAGCAAGATTCCTGGCTAGTTTATAAAACCAAATGGACTGCCTGCAACATTAGTTTCCTTCCACTAAAAGTGTGAGGTTATGTAGAAAATAGAAGGTTGTTGTAGCAACTTTTCTCGCGCAATCAATTTGATATTTGTAATCAGTAATTTTTGTCAATTGAAGATGCGAAGGATACATAAATTACCTTTCGGGCTGTAGTTGGGTGTACTTCAGTGTCGGGATACACTCTCGGTTACGTTAGATGTCAATGTATCAAAACGTGTACCGACAAGAAACGTAAATGTGTAAGCTCTGGATTAGCATGTAACAGTAAATTCCACCAAAGCAAAGACTGCGCTAATAAATAAATTTTGTTAGTATTTTGTTTTTTTAATTTTTAAATAAAGTTTATAAATAAAATTGAAATATATCATATTGCTATGAACCAAACCTACCTACCCAGAGATTCTACATTAATAAAAAAAATGGAATAAATTTTGTAAACTATCTGGTAAGTATTCAAACTAGCGGCTATTTTAGTAAACTTATATAAAATCCCCATTTTAACAAGATTTTGTAGACAGTTTGCATACTTACCAGCTAGTTTGTAAACTGGCGGCTGGTTACCCGCTATTTTGCGAGAATGAGCGAATTCCTCAAAATAACAGCGCATTTAGTTAGTTTGCTAAATACCTAGTTAGTTTTGAAACTAGCGAAGTATCCATTTTAGCAGTAACATATACAACATCACTCTGTACAATACATAGCTATTGTGCGTTTCTGTTAAGTTGCGCGGTCTAGAGGCTTGCATAAACATTAAATCTATAGGCGGGCAAATCCAGGATTCTGGCACTCCTGTATAGGCTCCTATCCGTCTAATATAGGCCTTAAAAGATATATTTACGTTTACATTCGATTCCTAATTACTCACAAACTTACCACATTATATTTTTCTTGGCATTGATAAAACGCCGCGCGGCTACGGGTGACTTCTGAGTGACAGTGGAGATGCAGTGAAGCATGACTACTGTCAAAACAAGCTAGAATTGTTCCACTATAGCAATCATATGTAACACAGATGCGTGACTATTATAACTCCAATGCATTATTGGATATAACCGAGCGGAAATATTTTTATCCTTTTCTATAATTTTGTTAATATGCGTAGAAAATATTTCCGCACCATATCAATTGTGGACTGCTTTACACCGCTCAAGTTATCTGAAACGGACAGTACACAGCTTCCCCCTTTTCCGCACCCACTATCTGGTGACATCACACCGCCCATATACAGGGTCCTGCAACTCAGCTCCCGTCTTCTGTAACTCAGTTACTAATTAAGCTAAGAGTTTGACATTTTGCAGGCTTTCCCTGTACTTCAAGGTACATTTCAGGAAATTATTTTTGATTATATAGTCTGTCCCTAAAATGTGCATGGCGTTGCACATATTATTTTAAATTGCATGCTAACATTTTTTACACATTTGGAAGTCTTTTATAGTTGCCTACATAGCACCAAAATTTTATTGAAATCGGTTCAGTGACTGCAGCGCAAAAAAATAAAAACAAAAAAAATGATTTTTCGACGCTGGCTCAATAAAAACCACAAATTGCACCTCGTTAATAAGTTATTAAGTTAGAGCTAGTAGTCACGCTAACCAATTGCCATTGATCCAAATTATACAGGTTGACCAAATTCTAGTGTTAAACTTGTCAAACTTCAAAGCGTGCTATTGTCCTTATTTTAAATTGGAACCCATATTTTTTTATGTGAAACGACGCAGAATTAAAAAATAAACATTGTATCTAAATACAACCCCATCACAATTCCCAGTATTTTAAAAGTTATTCGCCAAAAACTCATTTTTCATTGTTTCCAACGGCAATTTTAGGTAATACATATCGTACGTGGCGTTGAAAACCAATTTATTTCATAAAATATAACGCAGAGAGGTATTTTAGATTTGAGTGTACTTAATTAAGTAGTTGTTCAATTGCCAAATTTACTGCACAATTTACCTATAGCGGTAAGGACGGAAATGTGGCTGCAACATGATGAAGCTCCAGCACATTACTCGTTACAACATGTCAGGGACCAGCTCAACAAAATCTTCCCAAATCGGAAGATTGGAAGAGGAGGACCAGTTGCTTGGCCTCCTCGAACACCGGACTTAACGAAACTGGATTTCTTACTGTGGGGCTACGTTAAGGACATCGTTTATGCTGAACCTCCAACAGCACCAGAATACATGCAAGAAAGAATCCGGGGCGCATTTCAAACTATTACGCCCGACCTATTAAGAGCAGTGGCGGGGCCATTTCATACTCGTCTTCGTTTGTGCCTCGAAGAGACACGGAAGACATTTCGAATAACTATTTAATTAAGTACACTCAAATCTAAAATACTTCTCTGCGTTATATTTTATGAAATAAATTGGTTTTCAACGCCACGTACGATACTTATTACCTAAAATTACCGTTGGAAACGTTCAAAAATGAGTTTTTGGCGAACAACTTTAAAAATATTGGGAATTGTGATGGGGTTGTATTTAGAAACAATATTTATTTTTTAGTTCTGAATCGTTTCACATAAAAAAATGTATGGGTTCCAATTTAAAATAAGACCAATAACACGGTTTGAAGTTTGACACTAGGTTTTGGTCACCCTGTACAATTTGGATCAATGACAATTGGTTAACGAGACTACTAGATCTAAACATCTAAAGTGTACTTATTAAGTTAGATCTAGTAGTCTTTTTAACCAAGTGATCATCATACATCGACAAAATCAGTATATTGTTCAAAACCGTTTGTGAATAGATGTAGTTAGTATTTGACCGAGATTGGTCGTATCTGCATTAAAACTAGTTAGCCAGGATTTGACAGCTACTTTCCTTTTATTCATAGTATTGTCAAAACATCAGAATTTGACACAGTTTACAACTGCTGTACTGTATGATAAAGTCATGTGTCTGGCCAGATCAGATTTTTATTCCAACTAATATCCAATTATCAAAGGTGTAATTGAGTAAGTAACTATTAAAATTTGATGGCAGCACCAAACCACAACAAATAAACGAAGATTTAACAACCATCCTAGGCGAATGGCAAAAGTTGGAACGTCTGGGGCATAATCGAGATTATACATAAGGATCGAACGATTCTAAAAATAGCAGACGCGATCCGCGAGCGCAAATTATTTTACAATTCAATAGCTGGCACGTCTGCGGTAAACTTTCAACGTCCTCCGATCGTTCTTCAAGTAGAAGAAGAGTCTGCGGATCCTCATCGTGCAGTCGCCAACCTTGCGCCACTGACATTTCGCCAAGCGCGCATCTTCTCTTCACTCTGCCATTTTACAGAGCGATTCGCCATTTTTGAACTGGGTCCCGTTGCCGATGAACCGTCAACCTTTCACCGCAAACGCGGATCGCAATTTCTGGCCGAACCGACCGATCGACGACACGATGTAGCGTTCCGGAAGCCATCGTCCGTCAGATCGAGGATGACGCTCCGCGAGGATTACGTAAACTGTGATTGGATTGGACTAGGCCAGAGGTAGAATAATGTTTATAAAGATTGGTAGACGGACTGATGAACTTACGCCGGGTTAAATAAACGACGAATAAGTAATTTACTAGGCACATAGTTTAATTTATTCTGCAGATTTGGGTAATCTAAAGGCCAAATCTCGGACGTAATATTTACTGGTGTAATATTTCTGGGAAATTTCGTATTCTGAAGAAATAGCTAAGCTATCATTGCCAGACTTGATTTGACAGTGTCAATATAGAATTTATGTGTACATAGTACAAATTTATGCGTTTCGAGGTGTTTCATCTGTTCCAAGCATTCAGGTTCTTTCTCAAGTTCACCTGCGAGTGTTTAGGAAGCAGGAACCAAACCATAGACTAAATAGAACAAGGCACGGCCTGGTTGACCAATAAATTCAGTAAGTAAATAGTTTGCGGCACCGAAGATTTGGTGGACGTTTTACTAGCCCTCAAAATATATCTTTTATAACAGCAAAACGTACAAAATAAATTGTCGTACGTACTTATTTATTGACAAAACCCAGGAATTTATATAATAATTCCTTTGGTATAAAAAAATAATTCAACAAATTATAGTTTCACACTCTAACAACATTGGAATTTATCATAATTACTTCCTCCAGGTAATAATCGGACATCAATATTTTTAACATATAGTCTAAATTAGGAAATAAATTGCTTCCGGGTTAAATGCTGTGTGTCATGATTCGTAAATGCTGATGTTTCGCGAACCATGTTGCTCGCTCCTTCAGAACTAACTGAATGCTGAAGACCTACCTAAGAAATCTCTCTTATATATCTAAAATTATACCTCATTGCACACATCTGGAGCTACCGCTGCCATGTGTTTTTCCTCCTGACCGCGTTAGGATCGAATTCCAGACCGAAATATTGTCAGTGCCGTCCTCATGATTGATGTTTGTAAATTTCGACGGTTTCTCTAAAAAGCCTTCGATGATAATTACTCACCCTTGCCAGCATCTTAGCCGATTCTCGAACAGGAACAAAGAAGCCGTTTTGTTCAACCACCCAGGGCACCTAGGATTTACGGTTTGACGAAGATCCACAAGTACCTTTGAGACCAATCGTCAGCGCAATAGGCTCTCCAACTTATTTATGGCAAAATACTTATCGAAAACCATCCAGCCGTTTATAGGGCAACCTACATCTTTTGTGAAGAACTCTGAACAGTTTATTCAGATTAAGAAGGAATTTGTCATTGACCCTCAGGATATGTTTCTGAATCACCTGAACAATAGTAGTCCTTCCATCAAATTCACGATGGATATAGAAGAGGATAATCATCTGCCATTCTTAGATGTGCTGGTATATAGAACTCAACGGGTAGGCTTGGACATACAGTCTACCGTAAGAAAACACATACCGATCGGTACTTGCGTGCTAAATCACACCACCATCCCCAACAGATGAAGTGTTATTAACACTCCTTGGACGACGAACGGAAACACTTGGAGCCCACTCCAACGTCAGAATGGATACACCAACCGTCCGACATATGGGGTGTCACACAAAGAAAGCCGCAATCTTACAGGAACCACAAGAGTCAAAGGGGTTTGCTTGCTTACCACACGTAAGTAGGGTATCAGAAAGAATCGGTAGATTACTGAAGAAATCGGGTATCACAGTAAGGTACAAAGCACCAGCTAAGGGTAAAGGATCTTTTGCCTAACCCAAAGGATATCACACTACTCCTGAAGAACGAAGGGGTATGCAAGTTAACATGTGAGTGTGGAACATGCTATGTAGGACAGACAAGACGAAGTATCGAATGTCGAGGAGCACAGTACACACGCCCGACTAGGCAAGATTAACAGTCCGCTGTTGCTCAACACTGCCATGAGTCGGGACACAAAATGGATTTCGATGACGTTAAAATTTAGGCAAGGTGAGTAATTATCATCAAAGGCTTATTAGAGAAGCCATCGAATTTTACAAACATCCTAACAACACCAATCGTGAGATCGGCACTGACATTAGTATGATCTCGAAATCGGCCCTAACGCGGTCAGGGGGAAAACATATGTGCAGTGATGTGTAAATATAGGTATATAAGGGAGATTTCTTTGGTAGGTCTTCTGTATTCAGTTAGCTCTGAAGAAGCTACATGGTTCGCGTAACGTCACCATTTGCGAATATTGACACGCGGCATAACACGGAAGCAATTTATTTTCTAAATGAGTTTGGCCGCGAAAGCCTACGTACTTATATAGTGTAATGTTTAAGAGGGCTGGCCACTTCATCATGAGGTTCTCTTGCGATCGGTGTCCAAGGCCGACATACATGGATATACGATGGCATGTTGAAATGGCTTCTGATCATCAGATCATATGTTAAAAATGTGGTGTGTTTTTAGTGGATTGCACAAATGATAAATATAATAATAATAAACTTCAAAGTACCAAGTCCGAACATGGTCCGAACATGACATAATCGACCGCGTTCCGACCGTTTGTTCATGTACTTTCTGAACGACAGACTGCTATGCATATAGTTATAGCGTTTCTGAACGGTTATTTTAGGTTCTATCTTACAAAGGAAATAAGCTCTTGCTAGACTGGAAAACAATAAATTTAATTAATGCTGTCTTACCGGCTGGAAACTTCGACGTATCGATGTAGAAGATATCTTTACACAGCTTTTGCACAAGGTTTAGTCTCAAATAACAAATGTACAACCGAAGAGTAGAGTTAAAACTTGGTGCGTTCAAACGACGTTTAACGTGTCTTTCTAATTGTTCACCGACATCGTTTCGGTGGTCATTGGCAGTAATAGTGGCAACAGTTGTAATGTAAATTAGCAATCATCTTGATGTTGTAAATAATAGCGCACATACATAAAGTAAAATATACACGGTTTTTACTTTTAGTTTTTCGGTGACAATATATTGTTACGAATATTGTGTTATTAGTTAGCTTTGAATATTTTTAAAATAGTAGAAAATGATGTGTGTAAAGTGTCAGAGTTACCTGGAAACTCTCGGACAGATGACACAGTTTTTCTGAAAGTTTAGTATTTTTATAATTCCTGTTGTAATCCTTGAAAAGAAATAAGTCACATCACAGCAGCAGTTTTTGTGACAATTGGTGTCAGAAGTGTGGGATCAATCCACGTAGAATTACGATTCTTTTCGTATCTGGTCAGTTACAAGAAAAATGGTAGAAGATACGGCTACCCAGTTGACAGATATTATGCAAATGATAGAAGAAAAGATGCAGCCCATGTAGGAAGACATGCAAACAGTTATGTCAAAACAAGAAGAATTGAAAACAGGTATGGACGTGAATGCAAGCAAAATTTAAGAAAACTTCAATCAACTCAGGCAAGAGACTAAGAATAAAATCGTATGCATAGAAGAAAATGTAAAACACATTGAAGAAAAAGTAACTGATGTGCGTAAAGACGTTCAACAAGTCCGCAATGAGATGGACGAAAGAGTAGCAGAAGTAGTAGATCAAGGTCTTCGAGTACTAAGAGACACTGATGTAAACGCCACTGGAGTCATCTGCGTCCATCAACTAAATACGTTAAATATCACTGTCAAACCGAGTCCATATACTCGTAAAACGCCCTGGGATGAGTCTTTCACCCAAATAAAAATTCTAGGGGAAATAAATGGATGGAATAACCCAGAAAAAAACTAAGGTTTTAGCTACGATGCTGCGAGACTCTGCGGTGGGTGTTTTACAGAAATTACCAGCAGCCAAACGTCTAGAGTACGAAAAATTAACGAGTGCATTGAAATTACGGTTTGGTGATGAACATCTGACTGAACTTCTTCATGACCAGTTGCATGATCGCATCCAGATTCCTAAAGAGTCACTAACCACTTTCGCCAATGAGATTCAAAAAATGGCCAGAAAGAAATTTGTCAACTGCCCCACTCAGGAGCTAGTAGCTGTTAGACAGTTCATCTACAGCATCGCGGACAGAGAGGTGCAGAAGATTGACAACACCAAGGACTTTGCAAGCGGCTCTTGTAAAAGCACTAGACATTGAAGAGAGCGTCTTGCGAGAGCAGAAGAGTCCACTGTCTGGAATCCACAAAAGAAGACGAGGACGAGCACGTGTTGAGAGCTTTTGAGCAACCTAGAAGTGCCAGGTTCCATAGTCCTAATAATACATCCGGTTTGCCTCCCTCACGAGTTCCACCAAAATGTTGGGAATGTGGAAAGATTGGGCATGTCCGTAGCCAGTGTAGGAGTCAACGATTTTTACAACTCCAAAAGACAGCATCTGAAAACAAGCCCCGAAATTATAGAAGAAGAACACCAGATAACCAGAATTACAACCAGTCCTGTGGTGGAAGGATTTATAGAAGATACGCCAAGTGGCATGTTGATGGATACTGGCGCAAATGTAACTATCGTTAATCCCCGAATCTTAACAATAATTCCAGCAGAATCGACATGCAGCTCACAGCAGAGAAGAGTTAATCTAAAAACAGCAAAAGGCGAACGTATTCCTGTGGAAGAAATACGAAGTTTAAAAGTTACTATTGGGGATTACTGTAGTAACCACGAAGTTTATGTGGCCAACATGGTCGATGATTATGTTCTAGGGGCAGAATTTTTGCGAAATAACGATTATGTAGTGGACCTGCATTGGTAAATTTGAAAAAGTGTCGTTATATTGCAACTCGATGACTGAGGAAGAAATTGATGTTACCGCTCCACGTAATATTTGTATTCGACCAGAATCTGAAGTAATTGTTCCATAGAGTGTTAATAAACTGAAGAATTTTTTACCTTACATCTTTGTGCCAGAAAAATCAATAAGTTGGAACAAACCGATAATTATAGCCAGAGTTCTTGCTCATAATTTTAAACTTCCACTCAAAATCGCCAATGTTTCAAAACGAGCAGTCAACATTAGAAAAGGAACACCTCTAGGAATTGTTCAGGCAGCAGCCATCCTAAGACCATTAGAAGTTTCTGGCGACAAAGAAGAAAATAGCAATTATCATACCTACCAGACCCAGTAAACAATTTGTCAAAAGTAGCTGCTGCAATTTGTCTTCTATAAAGAAGAAGAACGTTTGCTAAATTCTTCAGAAATATCAGGACATATTCGCCAAAGACTTTGGGCCCACATATCTAGCACAACATAGAATCAATATTGGGGATGCAAATCCGATCAAGCAGCACCCCCGAAGAATACCCCAAACCCGAATTGGAGAAGTTCATGATGCATGATTTAGTCAAGAACATGCACGAGCAAGGTGTCATTGAGCCATCAACTAGTCCATAGGCATTGCCTATTGTCATTGTGAAGAAAAAGAATGGGTCGACACGGTTCTGTGTGGCCCATAGAAACTTGAATGCCATCACTAAAAAAGATTCTTATCCACTACCTAGAATCGATGACACCCTCGACGCTGAAGGAAGTTCAAGGTGATTTTCGACATTGGACATCCAGAGCGGTTACTGGCAGGTGCCGACGGATTAAAAGGATAAAGAAGACAGCATTCACGTCATTCGCTGGACTATGGCAATTTACTGTGATGCCATTTGGATTGTACAACGCTCCTGGAACCTTTGGAAGACCACTGGAAAGAGTTCTGCATGGTATGTCTTGGATTATTGCTATGGTCTACCTTGATGACATAATCGTTCACGACAAATCCAGCCAACTTGAAGTTAAATCCAAAGAAATGTTTTCTTTCTCAAAGGGAAGTTAAGTATATGGTCCACGTTTTGTCTAGCAGTGGTGCCCAAACAGATCCGGACAAAATCAGTGCCATCAAGAATTGGAAGGCTCCAGCTAATGTGAAAGAACTAACAAGTTTTGTGGGTCTGTGTAGTTATTATCGTCGATTTGTGATAGATTTCTCATCATGGGCAAAGCCTCTCTGTACATTGACTGAGTCTGGAAGAATGTTTGAATGGACCAATGATTGCCAAGAAGCTTTCAAGACCCTCAAAACAAAACTGACCACATCACCGGTTCTTTCACATCCCAGTAGAGATGGCATCTGTTATTTGGACACTGATGCGAGTCATGTTGGAATTGGTGCAGTTCTATCACAAGAACAGGATGGTGAGGAAAAAGTTATTGGATTTTACAGTAAGCCCATACAAACAGCACAAAAGGATTGGTGTGTTACAAGAAAAGAACTTTACGCTGTAGGTAAAGCGACTGATAACTTCCATAACTTATTGTACGGAAGAAAATTCGTGGTTCGCACACACAATTCAGCATTGCAATGGTTGATGAAAATCAAGAATCCTGAAGGCCAGACAGCTCGATGGTTGGAACAACTGCAGACCTATGACTTCGAGATTCGACATCGATCAAGCAAATTTCATGCTAATGCTAATGATTTTCTTTCTCGAAGACCATGTGAAGATAACAGTAACTGCTATAAACAAGAAAAACGTGGTGTGATCATAGATTTACTACAGATTGACGAATTTCAAGTAGGAGAATTAACCTTTTCTCTTGAAGACTTCAAACAAGGGGAAAAATCGGATCAAACCCTAAAACACGAAAGGTCTTGGTTAGAAGAAGGATTAAGACCCGCATGAAATGAGATAACCGGTATGACCCCAACCCTAAAGGCATATCTGGCTCAATGGAACTCCCTGAAGAGCAACGATGGTGTCCTCTACAGGCTTTGACGAAGTGTTGATGGCCTTGTGGTCAAAGAAAAGCTGGTTTTACCTACGAAATTGAGGAAGACAGTGATGGAGCAGCTCCATGACGGATGTACAGGTGGTCATTTTGGAGGAAAGAAGACATTGGATCAGATACGTGTCAGATTCTATTGGGTTGGTTGCCACGAAGACGTAGATCTCTACTGCAAAACATGTAGCATCTGCAATTCTCGGAAAGGTTCAACTACTAGAAGACGAGCATTAATGCAGCAGTACAACGTGGGTGCACCGGTTGAAAGAATTGGCATCGACATTCTTGGGCCATTACCTATGACACCTCGTGGGAACAAATACCTTGTCGTCGTTGCCGCAACTGTTGCAGAAGGTCTGGTCGAAAATTTAATCTCCAGGTTTGCGGTGTAAATGGAACTTCACTCAGATCAGGGTAGAAACTTCGAGTCGGAACTTTTTGGTGCATTGATGAAAATTCTCGGCATCAAGAAGCCTCGCACTACATCATTACACCCTCAGTCCGATAGCATGGTGGAGAGGTTTAACAAATCTATCTTGGACAACCTTTCCTTTCCTTTGGAAATTGTCGCCAGTATTGATTGGGATAAGAAAGCACATCTGTGTCTAATGGCTCACCGCAACTAATGAGGCAACAAAATTCACACCGGCAAAATTAATGTTCGGCCGTGAGCTAAGCATACCAATAGACTTGATTGTTGGAAAAGTGTCCCATAAGAGCGATGAAAGTTTGCCAGAGTGCGTCGACAAGCTGCGGAATACTCTTTGGGAAATTCATGAATCAGCAAGAGTAAATATCAATTGTGCAAGTGACAGAATGAAGGCGATATACGATCTGCGGTGGAATGGGTCAAAATGTAAGGAAGTAGATCAGGTACGGTTCTTCACCCCGAGGAGAAGAAAAGGTAGATGTCCGAAATTGCAACGCGATTGTGAAGACCCTTACAAAATCGTAGTGTTTGAATGATGTCGTGTTTCGAATACGCATGGGTAACCATGGAAAATTCAAGATAGTGCATAGCGACCGTTTATCGCGGCATCATGGACGTGATCGTTTGTTCAACGAGGACGTCGAGCCTTAAGGAGGGAACAGTGTTACAAATATTGTGTTATTAGTTAGCTTTGAATATTTTTAAAATAGTAGAAAATGATGTGTGTGAACGGTCATAGTTACCTGGAAACTCTCGGACAGCTTGACACAGTTTTTCTGAAAGTTTAGTATTTGTATAATTCCAGTTGTAATGCTTGAAAAGAAATAAATCACATCACAAGCAGTTTTTTGTGTATTTTGTATTTTGTAATCGTAGTATAGTACCTTTACGATATTTGATTGGGGCAGGTTGGGGATTCTCCCGTTTTTGAGTAAAAAGTCGTTGCGATGTTCACAGCCGTCACTTTAGTTTGAATGTCCGTAACCGCTGTGTGTGCGTTCTGTTTAGTTGGTTGACATGTTATTAACGTCCATGCTTGTCGCTGTGTTTTAAGATCATTTATTAGGCATGTACAATGCGCTTTTAGATTGTTCTGTTGTTTGTCAATTGTGAGTAAAATTTTTTGTTTCTGAGGAAGCCAACAAGATTTGACGAAATATTGGACAATAAGAAAAGATCTTACAAATAACACCCTTTTCTGAAGCCTATCATCCCAAAAAATACAAATTTATTAGCGTACAATCAGTGGCAAAAAAGTTTCACTTGGACATAAAAGTGAACGTTAATATAATGTTGGAATACAGAATATTACAATAAAATAGAATAAACTTCAACTTGCGCAGATATTGCTTGTGTGTAACGCAATTTGGTTTATGAGATAGAACATAATTCTGCGGGGTCACACGTACTCAACCTCTGACAAAGCTTATTAACTAACTCCGTCTACATAGGTATAGGTTGAAAACGCGGTCCCGAGGATCGCTAATTAAGTAAATAATCCCAAAACGGGGTTACTCGTAGAGTGGGACGGGATGTCCGAAATGTCAGGAAAGTTCAAGGGGCAACAGGCTACTGTTTAGCAAATCGTCAGGTTACCCCTCGTGGGACCACTTGTGGATAATGAACAAGAGCTCGGATTAATGCGAATTCAATTGTTCGGAGGCGATTAATTAGTCAAATTGGTAGATGAACGAGGTTTGTATTGCGGGCACAAGATAATTTTCTGGATAATAATTCAGTTTATCTCTTGGAATTGTGATTTATTTTAATATATGTAATTAAATTTTGAAAGAAAATAGGATTGTTTGGATTGGGAAACGACCGTCATGAACTAAATATATTGCTGTTCTTGCACATTCATATCATTTATTTCAGCGTTGGTGAAATAAAAGGTTTGTTCTGTAATCTTGCTAGATGTGGCACAGGCTTTTGGTAAAGTCTTGCATGCGATAAATTAGGAAGTATCCTCCCCAAACAGTTTGTACATATATTAAATAAGCGTGAGAATAATGATAACATACACCTCCTCTACAAACAATGCAAAGGACACAAGCTAAGCATGGGTATCAGACTATTAAATGACCAACTACTCCTGCAAAAGAAGCCTTTGTTCTCGTACTTGCATAGTCTCTGATATCTCATGACATTACTGAAGGCACCCAATAATTTGCCTCCTCCCGCATAGTCCTGAACGCACATAGCGGATGACGCGTCACCTGAAACGTCAACATATAACCTAACTTATTTCAATTGGACTCGTCCAAGAACGTGCGACCACGAGCTTCGTAATTTGATGTTATTTTAATTGATTGTTTGACCAAGGATGCTGCAAGATACCAGAATTTTGTCAAGTGTTCTATTGTGAGAAGTGACTAGTACGTAAAATTTCTTAAACACCTAAATATTTTTTTTTGCACGTGTATCTCTTGTTTGCAACCGTTTAAGTCTTTGTAACTGATCTTTCCATTTTTAGTTTTTGCCTAAAGATGGCTACTGTGTAGCTGAAACATGTAGCAAAAGTATATTTTAATAAACATACAAGGAATAATGACACCAAGAAGTTTTAATTATAGTACTGCACCTTGTACTTGCAGAAACCCCAAGATATTACTTGACAAAGACAAAACAATTGTTAACTGAACGAACTCATGTCAGTACATGTTGACTTACCAACAACTAAATACAACAAATCCCGGTTATTAATAATAACCAAAAAGTACATTCCACATTAGAAGCAAGGCTCAGCTGGAAAGCCCATGTAAAAAAGAGAAAGGAACTAGGAATCCGATACAGAGAGATATATTGGCTGCTGGATAGAAACTCCACACTGTCAGTAAATAATAAGCTTCTCTTGTACCAGCAAATTCTAAAACTAGTGTGGACGTATGGTGCTCAACTCTGGAGTTTCACCGAAAAAAAAGTAACATTCAAATTGTCCAGACCTTCCTAAATAAAGTATTAAGATGCATTATCAATGCTGCCTGGTACATTAGGAATGATCATCTCCATAAGGACCTCACAAAATGGAGTTTGTGTACAAAGAAAAAAAAACTGTAAGAAGTCACGAGGAAAGGCTTCTTCATCACATAAACGTTAAGGCCATCCAGCTCCTCCACAACACCGAATGGGTCAGAAGACTCAAGAGAAAGAAGCATTCTGAGGTAGTGCAAATGTTACTTAGTGACAAAAGCAGAGTAGAAGCTCTGTAAAAGCTGGTTGGAAGAGTTAGCTCAAATAGCAGAGACAGTGCTATGTAGCGAGAGTCTTAGTTACTTTTAAATCTTTAAAATCGAAAAATAATTGAAATGTAGGGGCTAACATAAAGCAGATACATCTCACACCATCTCAAGATTTAGGATTTTAGGTTTAGATTAACCATATTTACCCGGTATTACGTTATGAACTTACTTATTATTTGGATAATTTTCAGTGTTTAAATGTAGACTCCTTGAACATAATCGTATAGGACCACTCCCCACTGATAGGACATTTGGGTCTACATATGTATTATAACTCACTTATTTAATACATCAGTGATGTCAAACCTGCGGCCCGCAGCAGCCTACTGTGCGGCCCGCGAGCCCTCGCTAAAATTGTGTTACATTACAATAACATTTTAAAAATATAAAACTGATTTGTAACATTTTTTAATTACTAAGTTTGCAATGAGCTTCGGAGACGAAATTGCCCGACAATACCTTTCTCCTTCGGAGCAGGGACACTAGTTATTACTTATTAGTTATTACGTAAGTAGCAGAGGAGTAACCATTTTTATTTGGGTATTCCTACATTATTGGGCTTACTATAAATAGAAAGTAAATAATTTAAAGGTGGAATTTTCGTAAATATATCGTTCAAGTGCAAATTTACATATTTCATGCATGCCACAGGAGTTTTCGAAACATTCTATGCGCTAAATATGAATCTTGTGTTTAAAGTTCCCTATCATGTCTTCCACCGAAAAGTTCAGCCCACGCGTCCACTGGTGTTGTTCATTGTCGTGAAATTTTACTCTCAAATATGAAACTTAAGATATTTTACGACTTGTTGTGCAACTGCACCCATGAAGAGTATAACACCATTTCAATCTTTTACTAAAAAATTTACTAGTAATAGCCCAGAAACAACATGAACAGAATGCCCGAAATGCTGTAAAATCAAAAATCATTATTAAAAATCGAAATTTGCTTAAAATATTTTTGTAACTATCATTTGAATGGGATTTTGGGATTAAAACTTTTGAGATTTTTAATGTTCATCATTCTGTATTTAGAGATTGTGGCTAATTCTGAACTAACCTGGTCAAAAGCTTTAGGGGTTAATGAAAAATAGGTTAAAAAAGTTGTTATTTTCTCCCCAACTATTTTGATGATTCTTTCACTTACTGGTAGCCTAAATCTTCAGAAGATGTACGGATGAAGAATTTTTATTTCAATTTTCAGTGTTGAGTATAGACAGGGTGTAAGAATGTTGTTATGATTTTTGCCTGAACTTTGAAGTACTAAGTATATGGAGTTCCAGCTATAAAAAACTGGCAATAACTGGAATGACACTGTCATATTTTTTGAACATGTTGGTTTTCGATTCACTTCATTATCTTTGTTTTTAAAGGCCATACAACAAGAACGGTAGGTAATAATAAAATGCGCACGATTTCAAAGTTGATTTTCTCTAGTCCCGATTAACTGGCTTTGATGATTTTTTATTTACATGTGAGTTGATTCCTCAGTTTTAAACATATACGTTGAGAAAGAATTAGTCGGTATACATATTTTGACAACAAAATATTTAAAATTGATTCTTTTTAAATATTTTCGTTAATACCATTTGAATGGGGGTTTGAGATTAAAAGCGTACTGTAGTAATTGTTTTTAAACATGAAAGGTGAAGGTGTAGTCAAGTTTAGAAGCTATTTTGTATAAATTCAAGGGAAAATGGTGATTACGTAAAGTCGTACGTAATGTAGTATCAACTAAAGACGCGAATGATAATTAATCCGGGTGAGGAAAAATTTTTGGAAAAAAAACACCTTCACCTAGATTTGAACCAGGAGCCCTCCACTATCCTCACCTGTATTAACTATCATTACTAAACCTAACCAAAACGTAGTCGTCAGTAATGTAGGACCACCTAACGAAGCGAATGATAATTAATCCAGGTGAGGATAATTTTTTGGAAAAAAGCACCTCCGCCTGGATTTCAACAAGGAACCCTCCATTATCCTCACCTGGTTGTAATTATCATTCTCTTGTTTAGTTGATGTTATTTTCTATGATTTCCGTTAAATTGTAAAAAAAAATCAATTTTTTTTAATGTGCATGATACTTTTCTTAGGCAATTCTAAATGTCAAATGAAAAATGTTTGATAAAAATCCTTATGAATTTTTATTTATATTGTTAACTCCGAATTAGCGCTCGCATGCGCACGCGTATATAAATGCAAAATATTCATGCGAGTCATCAAACATATCAAAAATTAACATACTGATGTAATTGATCTAACACGGTATTAGCAACATGGTACAAGAACCATTAAAATGAAAAAAATCAAATGAGACAAAAAACTGTTTCACCAGTTAATTCCTTTTTTTGAGTATTTTTTGTATGCGGCCCGCCGAAGTTCAGATCAGAATTTTGTGGCCCGCGCCCACAAATGAGTTTGACACCACTGACATCAAGGCTTTACTATTGAGTTGTACCGCTAGCGCAAAGTAACGCAAGGCAATGCAGCGATATGATTATTTTGCAAGCCATTTCTAGCTCTCTTGGTGCATCGCATTCCTTACAATCTCATAGAGCAGGGGAGTTCGGAAGCAGAAGAAGAACAAGTGAACCTCTCTTCGGAGGTATGTAACTTCCAGGCGGACTGTGTCGACTGTCGTGTAATTCATGTCGTACTGTTTGCCCGCATTCTCCGAATGCTTTGTGCATTAGCGCAGTGCACAGTTGTGAACGGGCAAAGTACCGTTCGCAACCGCATGTAATTGCAAGAACGCTTGCATGCTCCAAGCATAAAATTGTGTTATTTCTTCGTCTTCGTCGTCGGTCGGGCAGATCGTGTGAGTGTGTGTGTGTGTGTGTGTGTGTGTGTGCAAAAATGTAGCGCGAGCTGAAAAGAGCAAACAAAATGTGGCGCAACTATGTTAACGTGTTAGTGAAGAGATCAGCATCCGCTCTATATTTCGGCATTCTAACGCGAAATTGTACTTCTACGACCACTGATGATGTTTTTATTTGTGGGCAGTTTATGTCATGACTTACTAATGACCAACTTGAAATATATGTAAATTACAGTTATCGATAAAACATAAAGCATTAATTTGCATATGAGACGTTTGTTTTTGTGATTTGTGTCTAAGACCCCACACCCACTGGACACACTTATCAATCCATAAACATGTTTATATTACTGCTTTTGTTTAATATAATAATTATTCACGTATTCACATTGCACTTTTTTAAAAAACTATACCTTATTTCTATAAAAAACCAAAATTAAAATTGAATTTTATTCACGTCCTACCACGTGATGGAAAACGCTCTGTAATTGGCTCAGTCTCCAGTGACGTCATTCGTTAGTACGCTTATGAATCTCCCGTTTGAATTTACTACGCTAATTTACAAACAATAGGAAACAACTTTGTTAACGCGGTTAGTAGTAATCTACCGAAGGTTAACGCTTTGATGGTGGGATTCTAATTTAAACATAATCCTAATTTTTACGCCCCGGAACTACGCAACGTGTAAAAAGTGCAATGTAGGCATAACTTTGTAGGTTAGGTTAGTCCTAACCGTAAACTGTCAGATAATACCTGGATCGAAAATACGATAGGAAACTTATTCTAGTCAGTTTTACTTATGTCGACGTAATCTTCACAAAAAAAAACACTTGTATTGGCCGCTATTTATTTCTTTTGGATTTCTACGAGCCAGTCTCAACCACTTTCTTCGCAGCATCAAATCTTGCAGAACAGCTACATTATCCGACGTTTTTATTGACGTATTTCTGCATTGTGGATTTATACACTATTTATAACCCATTTTATGTAGAAATTGTGAAAACTACACATCATACAACACAATTACCAAATGGCGACGAAGCTGATGCTTACAGATCATATTGGCCGATTGGACATATAGTATCGTGTGACGTCACAAGACAGAAACTATCGTTTTGGCGGGACTTTTTGTGATTCAATTTTTAATGCCGATTTTTATGAAATATAGAGAATGTAATTACGAAAAATAATGCATTTACAAAGCAGAGTGAACGAATAAACACACTAAGATGGTTTACCTAAGATAGTTAAGGGTGCGGAAACCGGGCACATTTTAACTTTGGCCGCGTGATGGCGCCACCCACCCTACATGCTTATTTTTCTGTTTTATTATACTAAATTTCAAGATCGAGAACGCCAGCGGCCAGCGCGCCACTTCGGATGCCGTGTGTGTCACGACGTCACGTGTTCGCCTTTCCCCTGCTGGCTGCTCCATACCTGTGCATTTTCATACCTATTCCACACTATTCCTTGTTAGTTCATATTTCACAGCGATGTGCGGTCGTAGACTTCGCGCGCCGCGGCACGGCGTAAAAAATACCCTGGAAACGTTATCCATATTTTTTTAACCGATATTTATTATTTATTTATTACTTATTATTTATTTATTATTTATTTATTATTTATCTATTATGTATCTATTATGTATCTATTATTTATCTATTATTTATCTATTATTTATTTATTATTTATCTATTATTTATCTATTATTTATCTATTATTTATCTATTATTTATCTATTATTTATCTATTATTTATCTATTATTTATCTATTATTTATCTATTATTTATCTATTATTTATCTATTATTTATCTATTATTTATCTATTATTTATCTATTATTTATCTATTATTTATCTATTATTTATCTATTATTTATCTATTATTTATCTATTATTTATCTATTATTTATCTATTATTTATCTATTATTTATCTATTATTTATCTATTATTTATCTATTATTTATCTATTATTTATCTATTATTTATCTATTATTTATCTATTATTTATCTATTATTTATCTATTATTTATCTATTATTTATCTATTATTTATCTATTATTTATCTATTATTTATCTATTATTTATCTATTATTTATCTATTATTTATCTATTATTTATCTATTATTTATCTATTATTTATCTATTATTTATCTATTATTTATCTATTATTTATCTATTATTTATCTATTATTTATTTATTATTTATTTATTATTTATTTATTATTTATTTATTATTTATTTATTATTTATTTATTATTTATTTATTATTTATTTATTATTTATTTATTATTTATTTATTATTTATTTATTATTTATTTATTATTTATTTATTATTTATTTATTATTTATTTATTATTTATTTATTATTTATTTATTATTTATTTATTATTTATTTATTATTTATTTATTATTTATTTATTATTTATTTATTATTTATTTATTATTTATTTATTATTTATTTATTATTTATTTATTATTTATTTATTATTTATTTATTATTTATTTATTATTTATTTATTATTTATTTATTATTTATTTATTATTTATTTATTATTTATTTATTATTTATTTATTATTTATTTATTATTTATTTATTATTTATTTATTATTTATTTATTATTTATTTATTATTTATTTATTATTTATTTATTATTTATTTATTATTTATTTATTATTTATTTATTATTTATTTATTATTTATTTATTATTTATTTATTATTTATTTATTATTTATTTATTATTTATTTATTATTTATTTATTATTTATTTATTATTTATTTATTATTTATTTATTATTTATTTATTATTTATTTATTATTTATTTATTATTTATTTATTATTTATTTATTATTTATTTATTATTTATTTATTATTTATTTATTATTTATTTATTATTTATTTATTATTTATTTATTATTTATTTATTATTTATTTATTATTTATTTATTATTTATTTATTATTTATTTATTATTTATTTATTATTTATTTATTATTTATTTATTATTTATTTATTATTTATTTATTATTTATTTATTATTTATTTATTATTTATTTATTATTTATTTATTATTTATTTATTATTTATTTATTATTTATTTATTATTTATTTATTATTTATTTATTATTTATTTATTATTTATTTATTATTTATTTATTATTTATTTATTATTTATTTATTATTTATTTATTATTTATTTATTATTTATTTATTATTTATTTATTATTTATTTATTATTTATTTATTATTTATTTATTATTTATTTATTATTTATTTATTATTTATTTATTATTTATTTATTATTTATTTATTATTTATTTATTATTTATTTATTATTTATTTATTATTTATTTATTATTTATTTATTATTTATTTATTATTTATTTATTATTTATTTATTATTTATTTATTATTTATTTATTATTTATTTATTATTTATTTATTATTTATTTATTATTTATTTATTATTTATTTATTATTTATTTATTATTTATTTATTATTTATTTATTATTTATTTATTATTTATTTATTATTTATTTATTATTTATTTATTATTTATTTATTATTTATTTATTATTTATTTATTATTTATTTATTATTTATTTATTATTTATTTATTATTTATTTATTATTTATTTATTATTTATTTATTATTTATTTATTATTTATTTATTATTTATTTATTATTTATTTATTATTTATTTATTATTTATTTATTATTTATTTATTATTTATTTATTATTTATTTATTATTTATTTATTATTTATTTATTATTTATTTATTATTTATTTATTATTTATTTATTATTTATTTATTATTTATTTATTATTTATTTATTATTTATTTATTATTTATTTATTATTTATTTATTATTTATTTATTATTTATTTATTATTTATTTATTATTTATTTATTATTTATTTATTATTTATTTATTATTTATTTATTATTTATTTATTATTTATTTATTATTTATTTATTATTTATTTATTATTTATTTATTATTTATTTATTATTTATTTATTATTTATTTATTATTTATTTATTATTTATTTATTATTTATTTATTATTTATTTATTATTTATTTATTATTTATTTATTATTTATTTATTATTTATTTATTATTTATTTATTATTTATTTATTATTTATTTATTATTTATTTATTATTTATTTATTATTTATTTATTATTTATTTATTATTTATTTATTATTTATTTATTATTTATTTATTATTTATTTATTATTTATTATTTATTTATTATTTATTTATTATTTATTTATTATTTATTTATTATTTATTTATTATTTATTTATTATTTATTTATTATTTATTTATTATTTATTTATTATTTATTTATTATTTATTTATTATTTATTTATTATTTATTTATTATTTATTTATTATTTATTTATTATTTATTTATTATTTATTTATTATTTATTTATTATTTATTTATTATTTATTTATTATTTATTTATTATTTATTTATTATTTATTTATTATTTATTTATTATTTATTTATTATTTATTTATTATTTATTTATTATTTATTTATTATTTATTTATTATTTATTTATTATTTATTTATTATTTATTTATTATTTATTTATTATTTATTTATTATTTATTTATTATTTATTTATTATTTATTTATTATTTATTTATTATTATTTATTTATTATTTATTTATTATTTATTTATTATTTATTTATTATTTATTTATTATTTATTTATTATTTATTTATTATTTATTTATTATTTATTTATTATTTATTTATTATTTATTTATTATTTATTTATTATTTATTTATTATTTATTTATTATTTATTATTTATTTATTATTTATTTATTATTTATTTATTATTTATTATTATTATTTATTTATTATTTATTTATTATTTATTTATTATTTATTTATTATTTATTTATTATTTATTTATTATTTATTTATTATTTATTTATTATTTATTTATTATTTATTTATTATTTATTTATTATTTATTTATTATTTATTTATTATTTATTTATTATTTATTTATTATTTATTTATTATTTATTTATTATTTATTTATTATTTATTTATTATTTATTTATTATTTATTTATTATTTATTTATTATTTATTTATTATTTATTTATTATTTATTTATTATTTATTTATTATTTATTTATTATTTATTTATTATTTATTTATTATTTATTTATTATTTATTTATTATTTATTTATTATTTATTTATTATTTATTTATTATTTATTTATTATTTATTTATTATTTATTTATTATTTATTTATTATTTATTTATTATTTATTTATTATTTATTTATTATTTATTTATTATTTATTTATTATTTATTTATTATTTATTTATTATTTATTTATTATTTATTTATTATTTATTTATTATTTATTTATTATTTATTTATTATTTATTTATTATTTATTTATTATTTATTTATTATTTATTTATTATTTATTTATTATTTATTTATTATTTATTTATTATTTATTTATTATTTATTTATTATTTATTTATTATTTATTTATTATTTATTTATTATTTATTTATTATTTATTTATTATTTATTTATTATTTATTTATTATTTATTTATTATTTATTTATTATTTATTTATTATTTATTTATTATTTATTTATTATTTATTTATTATTTATTTATTATTTATTTATTATTTATTTATTATTTATTTATTATTTATTTATTATTTATTTATTATTTATTTATTATTTATTTATTATTTATTTATTATTTATTTATTATTTATTTATTATTTATTTATTATTTATTTATTATTTATTTATTATTTATTTATTATTTATTTATTATTTATTTATTATTTATTTATTATTTATTTATTATTTATTTATTATTTATTTATTATTTATTTATTATTTATTTATTATTTATTTATTATTTATTTATTATTTATTTATTATTTATTTATTATTTATTTATTATTTATTTATTATTTATTTATTATTTATTTATTATTTATTTATTATTTATTTATTATTTATTTATTATTTATTTATTATTTATTTATTATTTATTTATTATTTATTTATTATTTATTTATTATTTATTTATTATTTATTTATTATTTATTTATTATTTATTTATTATTTATTTATTATTTATTTATTATTTATTTATTATTTATTTATTATTTATTTATTATTTATTTATTATTTATTTATTATTTATTTATTATTTATTTATTATTTATTTATTATTTATTTATTATTTATTTATTATTTATTTATTATTTATTTATTATTTATTTATTATTTATTTATTATTTATTTATTATTTATTTATTATTTATTTATTATTTATTTATTATTTATTTATTATTTATTTATTATTTATTTATTATTTATTTATTATTTATTTATTATTTATTTATTATTTATTTATTATTTATTTATTATTTATTTATTATTTATTTATTATTTATTTATTATTTATTTATTATTTATTTATTATTTATTTATTATTTATTTATTATTTATTTATTATTTATTTATTATTTATTTATTATTTATTTATTATTTATTTATTATTTATTTATTATTTATTTATTATTTATTTATTATTTATTATTTATTTATTATTTATTTATTATTTATTTATTATTTATTTATTATTTATTTATTATTTATTTATTATTTATTTATTATTTATTTATTATTTATTTATTATTTATTTATTATTTATTTATTATTTATTTATTATTTATTTATTATTTATTTATTATTTATTTATTATTTATTTATTATTTATTTATTATTTATTTATTATTTATTTATTATTTATTTATTATTTATTTATTATTTATTTATTATTTATTTATTATTTATTTATTATTTATTTATTATTTATTTATTATTTATTTATTATTTATTTATTATTTATTTATTATTTATTTATTATTTATTTATTATTTATTTATTATTTATTTATTATTTATTTATTATTTATTTATTATTTATTTATTATTTATTTATTATTTATTTATTATTTATTTATTATTTATTTATTATTTATTTATTATTTATTTATTATTTATTTATTATTTATTTATTATTTATTTATTATTTATTTATTATTTATTTATTATTTATTTATTATTTATTTATTATTTATTTATTATTTATTTATTATTTATTTATTATTTATTTATTATTTATTTATTATTTATTTATTATTTATTTATTATTTATTTATTATTTATTTATTATTTATTTATTATTTATTTATTATTTATTTATTATTTATTTATTATTTATTTATTATTTATTTATTATTTATTTATTATTTATTTATTATTTATTTATTATTTATTTATTATTTATTTATTATTTATTTATTATTTATTTATTATTTATTTATTATTTATTTATTATTTATTTATTATTTATTTATTATTTATTTATTATTTATTTATTATTTATTTATTATTTATTTATTATTTATTTATTATTTATTTATTATTTATTTATTATTTATTTATTATTTATTTATTATTTATTTATTATTTATTTATTATTTATTTATTATTTATTTATTATTTATTTATTATTTATTTATTATTTATTTATTATTTATTTATTATTTATTTATTATTTATTTATTATTTATTTATTATTTATTTATTATTTATTTATTATTTATTTATTATTTATTTATTATTTATTTATTATTTATTTATTATTTATTTATTATTTATTTATTATTTATTTATTATTTATTTATTATTTATTTATTATTTATTTATTATTTATTTATTATTTATTTATTATTTATTTATTATTTATTTATTATTTATTTATTATTTATTTATTATTTATTTATTATTTATTTATTATTTATTTATTATTTATTTATTATTTATTTATTATTTATTATTTATTTATTATTTATTTATTATTTATTTATTATTTATTTATTATTTATTTATTATTTATTTATTGGTAAAGAAAAGCTACGCTCAACACATGAAACTTTCAAGCAGCCTTGCCTAAATTCACATAACACTGGCAATTTTATAAATCCTTTTCACAAAAAAATCCTCTCACCACCCCTCTCGATTCTTGATTTGTTTGTGCTATACAATAACCACTTGCGGCCATGCGTATGCAATACAATTTTTTGCTGTGATGGTATCCGATATGCTAAACAGAACCAGCAGGACTATTCCTACAACGCTGAGAGAGATAGACTACATCGTGTATTTCCAAATATGACAAGAACATACTGTCGTTACGTTGTGCTTTTCGGCATCGGGACTATCGGACGCTGTCACAACCTTACGTTACATATGTTGTAAGATTTTATTTATTTACTATAGACATGAATCTTTTGGATGTTCCTTATCGATTCGGTGATGGTGAAGAATCAAGAAATCAGCGATTTCGACTATCAAAGGAAACTTTGGTTGGTTTTATCTCGACTGATATAGTATATGAGTATACAATGTCCATCATATATATTATGTAAGTTCAGTTTTTAGTTGTATGTTTTTGTGTGTTAAATGATGTTTATTTTTTTAGAAATCATGCTCTTTCACCTATTAAAAACTTCTGCTAACTCTCCGAGTCTACACCACAGTGGGTTTTACGTAGCAATTCCTATGGACACCAGCAACGGCTACTCTTACATGTAATGTTACAGTTCACAAGCGCTTCTGCGAAGTACCTTCTCTACAGGATTACCGTTTTTTGTCGTAAATCGATAATTCAGCTATCAAACCCCGTTCTTTAGAACTGGGATCTGTATAATAATAAAACATTTCAATTTTATTTTATGGGTGCAAGGACGGCTAAACATAACGGGAAGGAAAAGGTGTTATTTAATACTTAATATAAACGATAACCAACCACTCAATGTTGTGAATATTGAGAACAAAGAAAAGCTATGAAACAAGTACATGTTGCCCAAGTTATGTAAATTTTATAACAAACAGGTTTAGCATGCTATTATTATCCGAAGGTATATGACCGAAGGTAATATTTTGGACCAAAACCGAACCTGAACTTCATCTTTTTAGGTATCTTTGGCAGAAGCCGAAGGAATACAAAAGAAGTGCCAATGTTTAAAGTAAAATAGTATTTATGTTTTTTGTTGTGCTAAAAATACATAAAGTAATAGAATTATAATTTATTTATACAGTACGTGTGTCACCTAACTATAGCTTGGTTTGCTGAGCGGTTTTGGAACGCGTTGAACGTAAAATTAACTAATTTTTATTTGTTGTGTAATTGTTTTAAGATGTCATTTGTGACCATAAGTGGCCAAAGCCGAATGTTTGGTCGGGTTCTAATCATAAGACAAAATGATAACATAGTAATAATAATAAATGAATGATATAATATGTGTTAATGAATTAAGTTGTATGTTGGCAGTTCACTGTTGTCGGAACTGTAGCTGTCAAATACTAATTATTTAATATATTTCCCTCTTTTTAGTTTACATTTTTTAACAGTGCTTATTTGTTTAATGTATAGTAAATTAGTTAATTAATAAAAGAATGTGAAATCTGCTTTGAGTGTTATTACCTCTTCTCTATTTGATTTATAATATATATAAATTATGTTTTACTGCAAATAATTTCAATTTCTCAGTAATCTGAGGGTATTACCCTTGATTATATATAAAAATAAAAATTCAAGAGTATACGTTTGGTACTACTATACGTATAGATTTATGGAAGTATCCGCTGTTTGCAGTGTACTTTGATGAACCAGGAATACTAGCGGTGCAGCTATTGGGACGGTTAATAAATTAATCCATTTCCTTTGCAAGGCTCTTAGCTTTCGACAATTTATTTATGTCTTCATCAGAGGGAAATCTAAAAAACATAACGTACACAATTTTCACAATAACCAATGTTAAACGAGTCAACTCACAGCCGGAAGCAAACACCAAGTCAACCAACGATGACATCGGACAGAGGTCTGAACTCGGTGGGCATTCTTCAAAACTTAAAAAGTGACTCTTATCATTAGGTAAAAGAACGACAACTCTTTGATATCCATTTCTTAACATGGTTGGTGCTTATGTTTGTTTTGTTAAGTAGTAACTGATTCTTGTAGACTTAGATGTGTCGCACTGTATGTAGCTAGAGAATGCTCACCGTGTTCAGACCTCTGTCCGATGCCATCGTTAGTTGTTTCGGTCATTGTGAAAATTGTGCACGTTATGTTCTTTTATTAGACTTCCCTCTGATAAAGACTTAAATAAAGTGTTGAAAGCTTAGGGCCTTGTAATGGTAAGTGTTTCATTTATTAACTGCCACACTGGCTGCACCCCCAGTATTCCTGCTTCTTCAAATTATATGTATATATGTATGATTTACATGAAATTGTTTGAGGCCTGATGAGTAGTACACACACACATAATATTCGTTTGAACCAAAAGGAAAATTAAATTAATAAACATTTATTATCAATAACCAGTTTTGAATATTAATTTCTACACAAATGCATATGTACTTCCCATTGCACAATATATGTAATAATAATAATAATATAATAATAACAATACATATAATAATGGATAATAACTGCAGAGATAAGATAAGATAAGATATGAGAGGGAAATAATACAGAAACTGCGAATTTTATTTTGAATGTTTGTTATAAACAGCGGTGGCGCCATCTATTCGAAAAGCGGTGAACTACAGGAATTCCCACTCTTGGTTCAAACAACACAATCCGCACAAAAATCATAGCTTTTTCTGCTTCCAATTGATTTCCAAACAAGGGTGGTTTTATGGAGATTTTATTGCATACATAGGTAGGTGATTTTTGTGTGCATGGCTAAAAATCAATGATTCATAAATCTAAAAATAAAATCGTAAGTTACTGCCTATTGTTCAATAATGACTGATTTTAAAAAAGTATTTCCTTTTCAATTATTGTTATGAGAAGTTTTCCCCAATAGCTACATTCAATTCAAACCGTTTGAGCATAAAAAATCTCAAATTTAAAAGCAACAATTGAAGAACAATTGGAACTACCGAAACGCCATTTGGGGTACGTTCTAAAGCATCGTTTCACCGGACCCTTAAATAGACTATTCACCCTTGAGATGGAACAAAATAATAGAATACAGTTTCTAGATGTTAAAATCATGAGAACCTCGAATGTAATAAGCTGGACTTTGACATATACAGAAAACCAACTACCACTGATACTATAATTCCCAAAGAGCCATTCAATTCTAACAGCAGGGAGCCTCTCGTTTTTCATCAATAGATTAGTTAATTAACCCCTCAATGAAAATAATTTTAATAGAGACACTTTTAACATTTTACTAATTGCCAAAGATAATGGTTATGACAAATCTTTTGTTCAGGATATCTATAATAATATACACGAAAAGAAAATCTTAAACGTCATTTATCCTAATCAAGCAATAGTCAATAAGTACACGTTATTAAACTATCAGGGCCACGCATCACACCAAATACAAAATACACTTAAGAAATTAACGTATCTTTTAAAAACACCTACAAGATAGGCAATTCCATACCCAATAACAAATACCGACATGATTAAATGTTTAAAAGCGGAATATATGAAGTAACCTGTCCTGAATGTAATAAACAATATATAGGCCAAACTGGCCGCAACATCGGCATTAGATTCCGAAAACACACATGCAAACGCGAATCATATGTCTATAAACACATTTAGGACACAGATCATAAAATAGAGGTTACTAACTTAAAAATACTCAATGAAATCCAAAAATCAAAAAGGTTAAATCTAGATCTACGAAGAATACGAGATGTTTAAACGATATAAACGATATGTGAGAGCACCAGACTTACTATTAAATCAGGCAATCGAAATTAATCCAAATAGATTATTTCTTAACTTATTTAAAACTCAAGCCATGGAGAATGCGCCACCTCGCGACAACGGTTGAACTGAGTTTTATTAAGAATTATTATACTCTGATGGCATGGAGTCTTTTACATCAACACTAAATGCTCCCATACATAAGTGTATAAGGCATCACCCAGACGATGTGGCCAACGCTGGTCTTTGGGGGTGATCCGCGACTTTGGTGAGACCCAACTCTTTCTATCAATAACTACTACATACTTATTATATTTTACATACTAAAGTTTCGTTACTTTCGAGCAGGGATGTAAAACTACAGGTATTTTTGTTCATTATTCATGAGCAAATACCTAAACTTTGGGTACTTTATCTGTCTTTGCAAAGAAGCTATTAAAATTGGGGTTGGCAAACTAATAAAAATACGATTTCATCTTTTTACCGCGTTTGTAAATCATGAAGGATGTTATATCTCAATAGACCTCTATCTGATGACCCCACTAAGTTAGCGAAACCGGCTACCACCAGAACTTTTGGCTTCATAATCAGGGTTGACATAAAAAAAGTTTTTTTTTTATTTTAAACAAAACAAACATGTTTTTTTATAAAGTGATGTTATTTTAACGAAACAATGTTTTATTAAACGCTTCACAAAAAAACATGTTTTAAATCACCCAAAAAAACATGTTTTGAATAAAGAATAAAAATTGTTTTTAAAATGTTTTAAATCACCTAATAACTTTAATACTTTAATAATAACTTTAATAATGCCTTCCTGGAATAAGTTATAACGCCCTTATATTATTTATAGCAACTATTACAATATGTGTAGGTGTTAAATGATAAATATAATAATAATCCCATGTCTGTTTTTATCTAATCAAAATAACAAAACACACACAAATGTTTCATATACCAAAATATACAAACATTAATAATAAAGAAATATAAATAATTAGTAATAAATATAGCGCTCTACTAATAGTGATTCGACCCTATCAAAGTAAATACATAATACAAAGCAAAACAAGTAAAGAAAGTAGTAAAGAAATAACTAAGAACAAAGAAGAAATTCATTACAGTCCGAAAAAGAGATCTCGTAGTTCACACACAAAATAATAATGTGTTCTGTATTGTAGACATTTATATGTCTGACTCAATTCACTTAACGCTAAACGATGGATACGGCAAGAATAATTTGTTATCACTAGATCTCCTAAGAGGAAAACGAACGAAAATAATCTCGCATTATTGTCATAGAGTGTCTGTGCCGTAACTCAATCATTGCTCCCAATCTATCAACGTTGGCGATCTCATTCCCAAGGCGGCGCGGCGGGCGGTTGCAAAATTTCATGCCATTAGAGAGCGAGCTAATTGCGCTTTGACGCAGCGTTCGATCAAAGTAGGCGATCGAATCGATTCTATTCTCTCCCCCGCAGAATGTCGGCACTAGCTGCTGCCTTCCATAGCACATCTACTTACTTTCAGACACCCACGATTCTATCTATCGACAAAATAGTGTTGCCAATTATTGATGATGAGCTAAAATTACATACCAGTAAACAGTAAGTAACTAAATCGAAAACAAAAGAACTTATTTGGGGATTTTGGATATTGTTCTGAAGGAAATTATTAAATACTAATTAATAAATTTAAAAAAGTAAATCTTGAAGTCTTAAACAAGAATTCGCATTCAGCGCAAAGAAATCAGCCGCAAACGCCTATTCGCAAATTTTAAACTTTTCTAAACACAGTCAAAACCAGTAAGAAAAATCCAGGGTCACTCGGTATGAGTAACAGTAAACTCCACAGGGATTTTCAGATGGAGATGGTAACCACTAACATAACGACCTAGGCCGCAAACATAAAAAATACAATATTTTTCAGTTTGTGAAGTTACATTATCAAATCAGAACATACTCAGAATGAAATTGGGATGTTCCGATGTTGTACCGGTATTGCTTATCATTTAGAAAATACGGGTTCTGCACCGTACCGGACAATAAAGTATCAGTACGGTACATATTTCTGATACCAGCTGTAAAATGTTTAAGTTTCGATGACCATTTTATTTTCGGTAGCACCAGGTAGCTACGCTGAAATAAATCAATACAGTATTATATTCACTTTAAAATCGAATAGGAAACAACTAAAAACTAATTTCAAGGTTTACTGAAGAATTGTAATTAAAATATATAAAATTGAAATAAATAATATAATTTCACACTAATATCTATACTAAGGTGTCAAAGAAAGCTTTCACGGACAGAACCAGAACAAATATTTACTGGTTGTTGGTATGATGGTATACAGGTCCAAAATATCGAGTATCAGAAAGTAAAGTACCAGTATACGTAAAATATTGTATTGAATATCACTCCTATGAAGTTCAGAATATCAATGTGTATGTGTGTGTGCGTGTGTGCGTGTGTATATGTGTGCGTGTACCCGCTTTTTGTGGCGACGATTCCGGAGAAACTACTATTTAGAAGTTTCATGAGCTGAAAAGCTTTTTGATCAAAAGGGTCCAAAGGAACTGGATGTTTACTGTAAGCCTTTTTCAAGGAATTTGCAAGTGAGCTGTCTGTAATTTCGTTAAAATAGTTGAAAAATAAATTAAAGTAGACGAAGTTTTATATAATTTACGTCTACGAAATTTTTTGATAAAATTAATAGTGTAGCTCCATGAGCAAAACGATTGAGTGAGATCGGTCGTGTTGTGTGAAACTACAAAACAAACGGTGATGTTTTGACAATACCTACTGTCAATAGAATCGATATATAACTTCTGAACTTTTATTTTAATGCAGACAGGATCGATCTCGATCAAATAGAATCTCATACAGCTAAATTATTAATTTTATATATAGTATGATAAAGTCATATGCCTGGCTACATCAGATTTTTACTTTATCATATGATAAAGTAAAGTAATAGCGCCGAAAAAAAAAGATTTTAGCGGAAATATACCCGTTTGCCCCCCCTGAACATATTTGACCAAGAAACAAAAAAATGTCTGTGTGTGTGTGTATGTATGTGTGTATGTGTGTGTACCCGTTTTTATGGCAACGATTCCGGGGAAACTACTGAAGGTATAGGGAAGAAACTTCACATTTAGAAGTTTCATGACCAAACTTAGAGCTGGTTCAAAAGGGTCCAAAGGAACTGGGTGTTTACTCTAAGCCTTTTTCAAGGATTTTGCAAATGAACCGCCATTTCTGTAATTACGCCAAAATAGTAATAAAACAAACTGCTATGGCTACTACTTAATGTGATACATTAACGTTGCCTTATTATTTGAAGATTTTAATGAGAAGAATAAGTATAATTTAAACAACAACAAAAGAACTAAAATTATTTTGCTTTACGACAATACATTAACATACCACAGTTATTAAGGTAAAAAATAATCATTTAACTTTTGAGTTTAGACAAGATTCATAAATTTCCATGTACATACTAAATTTGTTAAAATCCAATAATCCAAGCTGGCTCTCCCGGTCATTAATGAACAAAATCGAATAAATGAAAACTGTTTCTGGTATGCCTTTTTCCGTTGAATCTGCATGTAAAGTAGAAATTATGTATGAACTGTCTAGTTTTGTGGTAAAAAATTCATTATTTTGTTTATTTTGCAGTTTTTGAGGCGTAAGCGAATAAGACCGTGTTAATGAGGTGATTCTGTAATATTTTGAACGAAAAGTAATATTCTCAACCATTACCAATAAGTAGTAAACAATAGTTAAAATAAAAGGTGTTTTTAATGTTGTTATGATAGTATTGGTTTGAGTAGATTGTTTTCGAAAAACGAATCGTTTTCAATTTTAATACATTATAATATAATAATATTATAATACACCTTATAGAGAATGTACACTTTTTTCCCTCAAAACTTTTTTTTAATGTAAATGTCATACTGATTTCTTTTAGGTATATCATTAACTATTTGAAAAAATTCATAAGAATTTTTTACTCAATTTGACATTTAATGCCTAAAAAGGTTTTTCGGAAAAAAACTGGGAGAGCCTGTATAGATGTAACGTCTTGCGGTCAGTAAAAAAATAGTGTAAAAAAACAATATATTGACACTTCTAGTATTACCCGTAAAAATAAAATTGAAAAATCTTTACTTTCACGAAAAATATCTACAACATTAGTCTCGATCGTATATAGAGATTGGACAACTTGATCCTTGCACAAATGCAATTAACGAGTATGTATGTAGTAGGTTATGGCACAGATAGGCGAATTGCAATCGACTGCAGTGGGTGGTCCACTGTGTTACATTTCCTTGCGAAACTGGCGGCGGAGGACAGCATTGCCAGTGACAGTTCGCCCGATTGCCGCGGGGGGTCATTCGCGGATAATGTGCTTACTTCATCGCTTAGAGTTTGTTTAAATAACATCTAAGATACGGCCGACTGTAATATAAATAATTAAGACATAGAAAGTGCCTTCAATTCAATAAACACTACAAGATTATAATACGTATCGTGATCTTGCATACAAAGTGGCAAATATATAAAATATCCAATATGAATGTGCGAAGTTTAGCTGGTGATGGAAAAATGTTAGGTTTGAGGATATTATAGGAATGTTCAGATAACGACGATAAGTAAGTTTCTAAGAAAAATAATATAAATTGCAATTGATTGCTTTGTAATAGAAGTAAGTGACCTTGTACCTACACGTTTTAACAATTGTAATTCTTATCGTCATATTTAATGACAAATAAATAATAAACAAAGAGTTGAAGTGGTACTTTCCTTGTTGTACATAAAAATACCAGAATTGATGACATCTCATGACTTGCTCGAATTTCCTAACACCGAAATTCCAGAATGTCGTTTTTATTTAAAAAAAAAAATTACGATTAACCTTATTCAGTGAAAACTCTGTTTTTACTTTATCATACGCAGTATGATGAAGTATTGTAATCGGGCCGAAAAAAAATTTGAGATTTTAGCGTAAATAGGTCTTTATACTTTTTAAATAGGTCCTGACCATTTTTGACCAAGGTACAAAAAAATTTCTCTGTGTGTGTGTGTATGTGTGTGTGTATGTGTGTACCCGATTTTTGTGGAGACGATTCACAAAAATTCACGAAAGTTCATATTTAGCAGTTTTATGACCAAACTTAGAGCTGAAAAGCTTTTGGTTCAAAAGGGTCCAAAGGAACTGGGTGTTTCCTCTAAGCATTTTTCAACGCTTTTGCAATTGAGTCGCCATTTCTGTAATTTTGTCAAAATAGATAAATAATAAATTAAAGTAGAGGAAATTTTGTATAATTTATGTTTATAACATTTCTTGGTAAAATTAATAGTTTAGCTACAGGAGCAAATTAGATCGGAATCGTGTCTGCATTAATAGCAGGTACCCAGGATATTTTGAAACTTTTGACAGATTCAGAACGTCAGCGATTGCGAAACGTCAATTCAACACACAAATGCATGGAGAATGCGATGAGGAGGAGAAACACGCGCGCATGTACAGTGCAACAATATTAAAACATCTTGGTGTCAATGTGTATTTCGATTGCGGATAGCAATGTTCTTATGTTTTCGCGAATAAATACAAAAAAGATTGTAAGACGGTATGGTAACATTAAAACTTAGTTGGAATATTGAGCATAATTCTTTATGAACTTTTGTAGTTAGCACTGAAGACGGGGCAAAACCCGAAAATATAGTATGCTAGAAGCCAATATAATATATTAATCATCAGAACCAATAATCTTTTTACTTTATCATATGATCATATGTAGTATGATAAGGCGGTTTAGTCTTACCATTTTTAAATATTCTGCAAATAAGCCGCTACTTCTGGAATTTCGTCGAAATAGTTAAATAATAAATTAATGTAGAGGAATTTCTGAATAATTTATGGCTATAAAATTTTTGGGTAAAATAGATATTTTAGCCGCATGAGCAAATTTTATTTCATCGGGATCGCTCGTACCGCATAATACACTAGTATTAAAACTAGTTAGCCAGGATTTGTCAGATATTGTGATTCTAATGACAGTAGGTAGTGTCAAATGCTAATGTTTTGACATTACATACTGTAAATATAATCAAAATATCTGTCTAGTTCTAGTAGTTTTATTTTAATGCAGACGTGGCCGATCTCGATCAAATAGAATCTCATGCAGCTAAACTATTAATATATGGTATGATAAAGTCATGTGCCTGGCCACATCAGATTTTTTTACTGAAAACTCAGTGGTTCTCATAATAAAATGTATTAGGTATATATTAAAAGTCTGAAAACAAATGAATACTTGAATAAGTCTATATCGCGTCTATATCGCGTTTGTTTGTACTCGGTTGAGGAGAACATTATAAATTTTTAGAAAACTCCGGGGCATTTTTCCGTTTAAAACCCTCAAGACATTTCATCTTGGGCTGGTACAGTCTATAACAAACTACAGCATTGTTGGGGAGGTGCAGCTGCAAATCATATGAGGAAATTGTGTGTTCTTCAGAAACTTATTCTTAAAATAATACTCTTTAAGTTTTTCTTGGACGACGATGTCTTTCTTATAGATCAGCGGTTCTCAAACTTTTTTAAATTTCCTGCGTCACGGTCCCTTTAATAATTTTTTGATAGCTTGCGGACCCCAATAATAAAAAACGAAAATTGTAGTAAATAAAACATTTCTTTACAAACATTATGTATTTAGAAAATATTATAGGTTATGTAATCGCCGTAAATAACAATGTTAATGGGATGGATGCATTTGCAGTGCCTGAAGTAATTCTTCAATGTTTGGCTTTGGCTTGGCCAGTGCAACTCGTATGTTTTTTGTCAAAATCAATTAATTTTTAATCAAAACAAAAAATTATTAGTAAGAAATACAATGCATTTTTTAAATTCTACTAAATAAATTACCGAAAAAGTGCCATGAAATACTATAAATCCAGTTTACTAGTCTACTTATGAAATATATATTTGGCCATATAAAAATATAAAAGTGTAAGTTAAGTTTACGGTTAATTTTATTACATGAAATCAAATTCTGTGGAATCACTAACTAAGCAATGTTTTCTTTAAAAATATTATTATTGAATAAAATAAAAATAATAATTCTCATTAATAATAGGTATCTTTAATGCTTTATTCCACATTCAGTTAAAACTTAAAATGTTTATTACTTGAACATTTTTGTATATTTATTTTTGATTGGAACGTAACCCCCCATACAGCATTGAGAGGTAGACTTAACATTCGCGTATTTGACATTCGCGGGAGTTTTCTAGAACGTAACCCTCGCGAATTTACGTAAAAAAACTCGGGGTCATTATAAATCAAAATAGGCGATGACAATGCTAATAAATTTTTGCCGCTATACACGAACAAGTATCAAACTTAGATTATGTCATGCAAATAATTTAACTCTTGCGTATAGAACAGTAACATTCAATATTTATGGAGCGGCAACTAGAAATCTTTACATTTGATATCATAGCCAAGCATTTGCTATGACCCTATATAAATATATTAGGGTTAAACAGCGTGTATGAAAAAATAATGACAGTTTGCTATATAAGGCATAAAAGCGTGCCCGCTTTTCCACATGTTGTTATGCTCTTCTAACTGTTCTTCCCGGAATAGCATTGACCGCGTTTGTTATTCGATCCCGCAGATCGTCGATATTTCTACGAGTATTGTGATAAATTTTGTCGTTCACAGTTCCCCAAAGAAAATAGTCCAGAGGACTTAAACCAGGAGATCCACCACTCCACCATTACCAATCCAGCGATTTGGAAATTGTTGATTTAAATAATTTCGTACAATTGCAAAGTTTGACTTGTGTGGGGATTGTACGGTTTCAATATCTTTGTTCGTGGTCTGCAAACACGTGTTTGCGGCAATTACAAATTAAGGGCTAATTCCCGCTTAGAAATACAAGAATCGTCATTTATGTAAAAACCAGTAGTTGAATCATTGCAAATCAATGTAATTTAACGGTTACCATTTCTAAAATACCTCTTTGATTAGTTTCAACATTTCCATGAGGATTATAAGAATTGCAGGGTTTACTAAACGATCCATGGTCCGCTAAATTTCCGTCCAATGTTAGGAATATTGTACGATGCGACATTTCTAAGAGAACAATAATAAACCCTTATTATATCACGCTTTTCGTTATTGGTAAACGGCATTTTACATCCACAATCAACCACAATTAATGTTTATTTGGTTAAATGGCAAACCTAACGCTGAGTGCGCCGCTTGATCCAAGTGCATTTTGCTGGCGTTGCTTGGCAACGACTCCGGAGGTCTGTAACCAAGCTCCAGTTGGGTACCTGAAGGTTTTTGATTATTACACCATTATGCAAAAAAAGAATGGTAACATGTTATACATTGCGGAAATGAGAAAAAACATGAGCATCGGAAAAAATTCACAATAAAATCCATAAGAAAAATAAAAGTTGGCCATGGTTACGCCGCCATCTTTGATGTTATTTCAAATTACAAAATGACACTGCATTCCTTGTTAAAAAGTACCTGAATGGTTTTGTTTCAAATGTCTAGCTACATTTGGTTTTGAATAAAAAATTAAAAACGATATGTTAAAATTTCAGTGTTTTATGGATATCATCAAAATGAAAAATGATAGCTTAAATTTCTTTTCAGATAATTGATTAGCACAAAAATACGAAACTTTGCCAAATTTAAACATAGGCTTTATCTCCACTAATACGCGAGATCCCCATGGTCAGGCTCGAAATTGAATCACCCGGTATAGATTTTAATTACTTATACATACCTACATATAACATATTTGTTTTATATACAAAATATCAAAATACCGAAATAGTATCTGCTGCGAAAAGGGATACATCATTAACTAATTATTTTGAGACAAAGCGGGATGTAGAAAAGCTAGTTATTTGTGTTAATACTGCAAAAACAGATCTGTTGTGCTGTGAAAATCAACCTCTTTGCAATATAAATAGATTATATAATATATAGATTATATAGATTGCTATTAACGCTGGATCTTTTAAGTTTAGGAACAACTTACTGGTATTCAAATCAGTGCAAATATTATACTATTTATCTCCAATGATAATTTTTTTCTTCACTTGAAGAAACTGTACAGTAATAAGCGAGATCCCATGGTAAGGATCGAAATTGAATCACCCAGTATAAATAAATATGCGTTCGTTTTTCGCGGTCCTACCGAAACCGTTTGGCGGTCCCCTAGGGGACCGCGGACCCCACTTTGAGAACCGCTGTTATAGATAAACTGTATATCGCGCAGATTGCCAGAATGCTGGTGCGTGATGGATCGCTGGTGGAGACTCCATGGCATACGCATAGAACTAGGGGCCGTATTCAGGGTAGAGCTATGCCCATGAAATGTCGAAAGGCAATTTCTCAGCGATTTTATTTATGGCATGTTGATAGAGTGCGCAATTGTTTGTTGAAATGCATGTTGAAATGCATTGCGGCTTTCGGTCTGACAATGCGGTGGGTTACGCGTCGAGCATAGCAAAGCGTTGGTTGTCATAAGTGACGGGGGAGGAGGTTGTTCAACTTCTCAATAGAATGTACTGAGCAAATTGTTTTTAGTTTGGGGTGATTTGTTGTCCTATGAGTATTTTCGTTTGCTCTTTTATTTTATTTTCTTCATTTGTGGATTTGTGCGGTGCTTTTGATTGTTTGTTCGCACTCGGAGCATGACTGCCACTTTTTAAGAAATTATATATTTTTTGTTTAGCCACATGCAAAACTTACGTAAGTTTTGTGTGGTGTAACCTCTGCCAAGAACATATTCATAGTGTTCTGTTATTTAGTGTACCTAACTATCAACTGCAATATTTTGACTTCTTTGGTAGATGGCGGATCTTTGTTGCCTATTTAATATTAAATAATTATATTTGTATTTTGTTTACCATAAAATAAAGTTTTTTTTTTGATTTGATGACTGATTTCATCAGTCAGTCGAAATATTTCTGACGTCAAATACTGTAAGTACATTGTCACAGATGTTCATAATAAACGTCTCAAAAAGCGCTTCCTAAAAATTAAAACTGTGGGTTCGATATGCGAGGATAACGTGAGGAAAAGTAGTGAGGATCAATTAAACGTACATTTGTGCCTTTAGTGTGCATTTTTTTAGATAATAAAAATGCCGTAATATGTGGTTTGCCTAATTATAAACCAGAGTTTACTAGAAAGTTAATTTTGTATTTATTTGAAATCCGACGGTAGCAATTTTCTGAACCAGTTTTCTCTGGTCCAATTCGAAATTTGATTTGTTTAATTGAAAAAGCAAATATCGATTAAAATTTAAGAAAAATAAAAGCTTTTGGGAGGATTAAAAAGTCAATCTACAAATTTAAAAAAATCTATAAATGATAATTTGTTATTTTGTGTAAGTACTGGAAAACCTCAAAGGTACAGATATAGTTTCTCAACAAGATTCACCCTTACCAAGTTCATGCAGAAGTTCTACCCATTCCAAACGATAAAGAAAAAATTCGTTCAAAAAATTTCGTAATTAAAAGTTTCTTAAAAAACGTTTTGTAATTTCTCAATTTCCACGTAATTCCTCAAGAGTGGTGCGCTTTTATAATGGTTGGTGTCTGGGAAATTCTGGACTTTAGAATTAAATCGGCGAGTTCGAAAACAGTACATGTGCAAAATTGGCCATTTAGAACTGAAATAGCCAAAATGTTCACTATGGTTTATTCTATCGAATTAACCTAAAGAGGATGCTCGGGTTGAAATAAGTAAGTCCTGAACAGTGATTTTTTGCTACCTAATGCAACGCGTTTCTACTCAGTTTCAACTAATATATTGTCGTAAACAGTCGCCAACTTCGTAATTTGAATTCAAATCGTTGTTGAGGTACGCCGAAATAATCAATATGAATATGAAAATCAAAAGAATAAATAATATTAAAAGTCTAAGCAAAATATCGAAAGTCCTCAAGTATTTAACTGGTGAAAATTTAGAATTTAATACCACGTGACTTACAGAGTTAGCCATAGTCACCGGAACACCTAAATAATGTAGTAATATACTAAAAACTGATGCAGTTTATAAAAAATATAACTAAAAAAATTCTAAGAATTAATCTTAGAATTAAAAAATGTTAATATATACAGGTGTTCTATTTGAAAAAGAAAAGATTGCCAAATTTCCAGAATAACATGAACAGCGTGTATATTCAAAATATGATTAGACGATAGTTTGTTGAAAACCAAAAAAACTTTTGTTAAAGCTTTTCTTTGAAAATCTTTACTGTTGAAGAATTACTAAGGTGTTCCGATAATTTTGACTAACCCTGTATAATCCGCTATTTTTAATTCATTTCGAAAATCTGCGAAGATTTTGTACATTGAATTTGAATTTTAAAAATTGGTCATTAGATTTGCAGTCTAGGATCTCCAAATGTCACGGCAAATAGGTTTCATATCCACCCACCACCTTTCAAATTTTTCTGGTAGCCATATTGAATCCGCCATTTTGAATTAAACAAATATGACAACAGGTTTGGAATCAAAACGCCAAAAACGCTATACATCATAATAAAAATATTATTTAAATGCTTTAAATAAACAATATTGTAAAAAAGTTCAAAAACAGTACATGTCCATGATGATTGTTTTAATCATAGCTCTGCTTTTAATGCAAATATAAATAAAATATGAAATAGGTACATTTAATTCTCTCTGAAATATTTTATATTTTGTCTATTGGCACAAAATAGCAAACTGCTATACTTTTCAAGATATTGCACCGAACTAATTATCTTGTTAATTTTCTCTGAACTCACTTTTAGGACTTCGGCAACTTCCGACTTTCGACTTCGGGACTGTCCAACCCTATTCCGGACGGTTGGTCACCGTGCAGTTATCGCAAACCCGACCCGTACCAGAAGTCGCTAGAGAATCACTTTCTGGGGCTGCTCTATTAAATTATCTGTTGGATTTTGCTCTTAATTAACATTATGTTACGCGAATCTTAAAGAAAAATAAGGCATTTTAAGTAACCTAGCAATACCAGTAGGGCGGGGGAATGTGTCTTCTTACGGCATACTGTGTTCAAACGTATCGTTTGATGTCATATACATACATGGTGTTAACTGGCTAGGTATTTAACTTAGATTACTGTTGCAGGTTTATTAGTATCTTCGTCAATGTCACATATCTTAAGAGAATACAATTAAAAGCCAAAGTCAAAAAAGCATAAAAACATAAAGTGGTTTGGAAAACACGTTTCTAGCGCTTCAAGGTCAAATTATACCAACTACACTCGCGTGCAATAAAATCGGTCCACCTAAAATGTGTTAACTTAGTAGTTAGGTATATTTTGAACCAATGTTCTGTTTAATTGGCGACTTCTTCCTCAACAACAGCGGTGGGGTAGTAGTATTTATTGTTAAAATTTCTTTGTTGAGCATAATATACAGGGCCGTAGGAATTATTTTTTCTATCAGAATTTGTAGGGTTTTGTGGATTATACCTAATACAACCATATCTATCTATATGTTACGATAAGAACAGAAATGAAATGGTCTTGAAACGTACCGAGCAGTAGTAAGTGAACTATGGGAACGCACAGTACACTTCATGGAATATGCACATAAAAGCAAACCTCAACTCCAGCTGGGCGAAACATGCAAAACATATAAAACTTCTATAAATGCAAATTAAACAAAAAGAAAAGACAACAAATCACCACAAGAATAGTTCAATCAGACTGCAAAAGCAAAGAGACATGGACGATGATAAATGAAGAAAACTGGAAGAAGCGAGAATAACGCTCTTGACACATCCCTAACCCCAGACGAACTCAACAGCGTTTTGCAAACATCGGACACCTCTACTGACTAACCATATGGATGGTGCAACGAGTCAAATCAACACAATTAAAACTCAAAGAACAAAAAGACCGATGATATTAAACCCGATAAGTGAAGCCGAAGTAAAAGCCATTACAAAAAACCCTCAAAAACAGCAATACAAAAGATATGTACGAATTCTCAGTTCACCTACTCAAAAATAATTAAATTTAAAATTACAATAATTATTAATCCATTAGTTGGGTAACGCAAGAAAATCTCGATAATTGATTTATTTAATTTCCTGCGTTTTTAACCCGTTTGCGTTATGTCATTGCTGTTCATATTGTAGCTCCTTTACTAGAAGAGAAAATTATGTGAATCATTAAAATCAAAATGTTTATTAATGCTCGGGCTACTGTTTGATGCCAGTTGATAGTTGATAGCGTTCGCGCACTTGCTACTTTATTATCGCGCTTCTGGCTAGACTAGCTAGTAGTGGTTCTTGCGATCAATTGAAACGTGCTTACCAAAATGTCTGACGATGACGCAGTTGAAAGGGTTATAGATGCATAAATATTAATTACATTGATTGAAGAATGGCCCAGCACTGTTCCACAATAAATCTATAAATTTCTCATGTTCTAAATTTTATTACCTTTCCATGGAGCTTCTGATGAACAAAATATGGGTGGATTGATTAATTTAGTACCTCTAACTCTTTTTTTATCATTGCTAATTTAGCTTTATCTGGAATCCCATTTTTATCTGATAAATAAAACTACGTTGTATAATATGGAGATGTTTCTTTACTCTGAAACAATTTGCGTGACTATCGATTTCAACAAATTAATTGTCATCATCAGGTCAACACTACGGAAAAAGATATAATTAACAATTAAACCTTAACAACCTATAACATTATCTTACTGTCTATCGGACAACGGCAAGGTCAAACATTCATATATAACACTCGGGGCAGCAACAAACATTCGCAGGGCAACCATGAACCAAACTTGGGCATTGGATGTGGCTCCCTTTATTATAAAATTAATAGAAAACCTCTTATCAGTCTTAATTCAAAAACTGTGCAATGTGACAGCAGAATTTTTGAGGTTATGTCAGGTGGCTTCTTGCTATTACGTCTAAAAATAAAAATAAAAACAAACATAGATACACAATACTAATGCACAGCCAATTAACTTACATAAATAACGTCAATGAACGCAACAAAATTGATGGAAGTAGATGAAAAATCTTCAATTTGTACAATACGAAACAAGGTGTGCGTCCAAATCATCAAACGATACAAAGCGATTATAAACGAACGGCAAGAATACCAACATTCAAACATCATAATCCAGGGTATCACCCACCAGTGCCAACCTACATTTATGCTGAACTGCGCATGGTCGACATATCAAATTCATACAAAACTTATATTCTAATTAAATTTAAAACTTTATAACACTCAAGCAGAGACAGAAACACCTATTGTCTTTGGGTGATCTGTTTAAACAAATAATAGCCCGGGAAATCTGTAATGTTGTTGATGAGGTTGTTATCACTTCCATCTCTTTTTATTCGTCTGTGGATGTAGAATATTTCAGTGTAATCCATCAATATAGATTTCGGGATATTTCTTAAGAGTTTCATGTTTTGGATGTGGAAATGATGACCCTCTTGTATCATATGTTGTCTCACCGCTGAGCTGTTACGAGAAATATGTTCATGGAAGCGTATTTTCAGATTTCTGCCTGACTGTCCTATGTATACTCCGTCACAATTTGAGCATTTCAATTCATATATACCGCTTTGTTGTAAATGTGGGATTTTGTCTTTATTATTCAGTAATATGCTTCCTATGCTGTTGCGTGTTGGGTTGCATACCATAATTCCATTTCGCTTCATTATTGGAGTTATTTTCCGGTGTAATAAGGGGTGGTATGTTAATTTACGATAGTGGCATATCATGTCCCAACGCGGATATATTTCTTTGAGTATGTTAGCGTTCTTTACTTTTCTATAAAGCTGATCAACTATCTTCATCTCATAACCATTATTAGCAGCTATTGTTTTGATAGTATTCATTTCATGGGCTCTGTCGACATCATTCATGGGAATATTTATCATGCGTTGTAGGTGGTGTCTGAAGGATGCCATCTTAATATTGTGAGGATGTTGGGAATCATGTGGGATCGTTATGTCGGTAGCAGTAGGCTTTCTGAAGATCGAGAATTGTAAAGTGTTAAGATGTCTGGTAATGGTTAAATCTAAAAAGTTCAATTTATTCATAGTCTCTTTTTCGATGGTGAATTCTAATACTGAAAGTTGGTTCATTTTATTGAATAATGTATTCAGTTCATGGTCATTACCATCCCACACAACCAGAATGTCATCCACATAACGACCCCAATACTTTATATGACAACTCTCACTAAGTTTGAATATTTCCCTTTCAACCCCTTCAACATATAAGTCTGCCATGAGTCCACTTAGGGGACATCCCATAGTTAAACCGTCTGACTGTACATACACAATATCATTGAACTTGAAATAATTTTGTTGTAAACAAAGTGTAAATGCTTCCGTCATTTCAGTTACTTGAGAGTCCGTAAGATCTTTTTTCTGAAGGAATTCACGTAAAGCTTTCAAGGCATCCATAACGGGGACATTAGTGTATAAGCTGACAATATCAAAAGAGATCAGTTGTGAAGCATCTGTTAGTCGGGTGTTCTTAAGTTGATTAGTCAAGTCCATTGAATTCTTGATATTGTGTTTGGCTCTGTAATGGTATCTCTGTAAAATTAGTTTATTCAGTTCTTTTGAAAGTCTATTGGCAACTGTGCCAATGGATGTAACTATGGGTCTGATGGGATAACCGACCTTATGAACTTTAATTAAACTATATAAGCGTGGGATATTGGGATTCATTTCGCGTATGTTTTCCAATCGGATGTCAAACATGTTTAAAGTATCTTGTATATCATTTACTGTCTTCCGAAAACGAGCTATATAGTTATTTTGTATGTTCGATATCTTAGTGGGTTTAATATTATTTTCCGCAAAGAAGGTATCAGTCTTTTCAATATATGTGTCCCTATTCAATATGACCAAACCAGCGCCCTTGTCACCCTTAGTAATTATTAAATTATTGATTCTGACTTTGTCCTGTATCTTTTTGAGTGCTGCACGAGAACTCTCAGTAGATTTTGAATTTTGTTTTCTATTATTTATTGTGGTTTTGATATCATTTTTTATCTGTATAGCATTGGGGTGTTTATGGGTTGCTACATCAATTTCTAAGAGGTACTCATCTAATTTAACATTGTATGGAATGATTGATTTATGATTCTCTAATATGGCCTGTTCGTTTTTATCAAAAGGGACTGTGGTAAGGTTAAGGAAGCGGCTGGGGAAGTCATGGTTAGTAATATTGTCAGTTGGCACCCTGGATCTGTTGTCGTCTGTCACCCTCTTACTATGTAACAATCGGCTAAGTTTAATGTTTCGTTTCTGATCTTTTAAATGATTATGACGTCTTGTTTCATTTTCAAACTTTTCTATTATGTTATCATATTCTAGTTGATGTAAGTAATTAGTGAGGAGGTGACGATGTAAAAATTTTAACTTTGTATCAATTTCGGATTGTTTGGTGTGATGTTCCCGCAGTTCTTTACGGATTAAAGTTCGTGTCACGCTTGTTGAATGTTGCTTTAGATGTTTAGGCAAGTGTACCTGACAAAATGCTGGCGTAAGATGATGTTGTTTTGCTGTCTCGAGAAAGATGATGTGTTGCTGGTTAAGGTGTCGTTTCCCTATCAGTTTCCGTAGTTGGCGGATAGCAAACTGTTCATTTGCTTGTTTAATATGATTCACAAAATATTCCACCCTTTCCATATTTCAATATGAGATAAATAAAACTACGTTGTATAATATGGAGATGTTTCTTTACTCTGAAACAATTTGCGTGACTATCGATTTCAACAAATTAATTGTCATCATCAGGTCAACACTACGGAAAAAGATATAATTAACAATTAAACCTTAACAACCTATAACATTATCTTACTGTCTATCGGACAACGGCAAGGTCAAACATTCATATATAACACTCGGGGCAGCAACAAACATTCGCAGGGCAACCATGAACCAAACTTGGGCATTGGATGTGGCTCCCTTTATTATAAAATTAATAGAAAACCTCTTATCAGTCTTAATTCAAAAACTGTGCAATGTGACAGCAGAATTTTTGAGGTTATGTCAGGTGGCTTCTTGCTATTACGTCTAAAAATAAAAATAAAAACAAACATAGATACACAATACTAATGCACAGCCAATTAACTTACATAAATAACGTCAATGAACGCAACAAAATTGATGGAAGTAGATGAAAAATCTTCAATTTGTACAATACGAAACAAGGTGTGCGTCCAAATCATCAAACGATACAAAGCGATTATAAACGAACGGCAAGAATACCAACATTCAAACATCATAATCCAGGGTATCACCCACCAGTGCCAACCTACATTTATGCTGAACTGCGCATGGTCGACATGTCAAATTCATACAAAACTTATATTCTAATTAAATTTAAAACTTTATAACACTCAAGCAGAGACAGAAACACCTATTGTCTTTGGGTGATCTGTTTAAACAAATAATAGCCCGGGAAATCTGTAATGTTGTTGATGAGGTTGTTATCACTTCCATCTCTTTTTATTCGTCTGTGGATGTAGAATATTTCAGTGTAATCCATCAATATAGATTTCGGGATATTTCTTAAGAGTTTCATGTTTTGGATGTGGAAATGATGACCCTCTTGTATCATATGTTGTCTCACCGCTGAGCTGTTACGAGAAATATGTTCATGGAAGCGTATTTTCAGATTTCTGCCTGACTGTCCTATGTATACTCCGTCACAATTTGAGCATTTCAATTCATATATACCGCTTTGTTGTAAATGTGGGATTTTGTCTTTATTATTCAGTAATATGCTTCCTATGCTGTTGCGTGTTGGGTTGCATACCATAATTCCATTTCGCTTCATTATTGGAGTTATTTTCCGGTGTAATAAGGGGTGGTATGTTAATTTACGATAGTGGCATATCATGTCCCAACGCGGATATATTTCTTTGAGTATGTTAGCGTTCTTTACTTTTCTATAAAGCTGATCAACTATCTTCATCTCATAACCATTATTAGCAGCTATTGTTTTGATAGTATTCATTTCATAAGCGTGGGATATTGGGATTCATTTCGCGTATGTTTTCCAATCGGATTCCAATCGGATTCCTTAACCTTACCACAGTCCCTTTTGATAAAAACGAACAGGCCATATTAGAGAATCATAAATCAATCATTCCATACAATGTTAAATTAGATGAGTACCTCTTAGAAATTGATGTAGCAACCCATAAACACCCCAATGCTATACAGATAAAAAATGATATCAAAACCACAATAAATAATAGAAAACAAAATTCAAAATCTACTGAGAGTTCTCGTGCAGCACTCAAAAAGATACAGGACAAAGTCAGAATCAATAATTTAATAATTACTAAGGGTGACAAGGGCGCTGGTTTGGTCATATTGAATAGGGACACATATATTGAAAAGACTGATACCTTCTTTGCGGAAAATAATATTAAACCCACTAAGATATCGAACATACAAAATAACTATATAGCTCGTTTTCGGAAGACAGTAAATGATATACAAGATACTTTAAACATGTTTGACATCCGATTGGAAAACATACGCGAAATGAATCCCAATATCCCACGCTTATATAGTTTAATTAAAGTTCATAAGGTCGGTTATCCCATCAGACCCATAGTTACATCCATTGGCACAGTTGCCAATAGACTTTCAAAAGAACTGAATAAACTAATTTTACAGAGATACCATTACAGAGCCAAACACAATATCAAGAATTCAATGGACTTGACTAATCAACTTAAGAACACCCGACTAACAGATGCTTCACAACTGATCTCTTTTGATATTGTCAGCTTATACACTAATGTCCCCGTTATGGATGCCTTGAAAGCTTTACGTGAATTCCTTCAGAAAAAAGATCTTACGGACTCTCAAGTAACTGAAATGACGGAAGCATTTACACTTTGTTTACAACAAAATTATTTCAAGTTCAATGATATTGTGTATGTACAGTCAGACGGTTTAACTATGGGATGTCCCCTAAGTGGACTCATGGCAGACTTATATGTTGAAGGGGTTGAAAGGGAAATATTCAAACTTAGTGAGAGTTGTCATATAAAGTATTGGGGTCGTTATGTGGATGACATTCTGGTTGTGTGGGATGGTAATGACCATGAACTGAATACATTATTCAATAAAATGAACCAACTTTCAGTATTAGAATTCACCATCGAAAAAGAGACTATGAATAAATTGAACTTTTTAGATTTAACCATTACCAGACATCTTAACACTTTACAATTCTCGATCTTCAGAAAGCCTACTGCTACCGACATAACGATCCCACATGATTCCCAACATCCTCACAATATTAAGATGGCATCCTTCAGACACCACCTACAACGCATGATAAATATTCCCATGAATGATGTCGACAGAGCCCATGAAATGAATACTATCAAAACAATAGCTGCTAATAATGGTTATGAGATGAAGATAGTTGATCAGCTTTATAGAAAAGTAAAGAACGCTAACATACTCAAAGAAATATATCCGCGTTGGGACATGATATGCCACTATCGTAAATTAACATACCACCCCTTATTACACCGGAAAATAACTCCAATAATGAAGCGAAATGGAATTATGGTATGCAACCCAACACGCAACAGCATAGGAAGCATATTACTGAATAATAAAGACAAAATCCCACATTTACAACAAAGCGGTATATATGAATTGAAATGCTCAAATTGTGACGGAGTATACATAGGACAGTCAGGCAGAAATCTGAAAATACGCTTCCATGAACATATTTCTCGTAACAGCTCAGCGGTGAGACAACATATGATACAAGAGGGTCATCATTTCCACATCCAAAACATGAAACTCTTAAGAAATATCCCGAAATCTATATTGATGGATTACACTGAAATATTCTACATCCACAGACGAATAAAAAGAGATGGAAGTGATAACAACCTCATCAACAACATTACAGATTTCCCGGGCTATTATTTGTTTAAACAGATCACCCAAAGACAATAGGTGTTTCTGTCTCTGCTTGAGTGTTATAAAGTTTTAAATTTAATTAGAATATAAGTTTTGTATGAATTTGATATGTCGACCATGCGCAGTTCAGCATAAATGTAGGTTGGCACTGGTGGGTGATACCCTGGATTATGATGTTTGAATGTTGGTATTCTTGCCGTTCGTTTATAATCGCTTTGTATCGTTTGATGATTTGGACGCACACCTTGTTTCGTATTGTACAAATTGAAGATTTTTCATCTACTTCCATCAATTTTGTTGCGTTCATTGACGTTATTTATGTAAGTTAATTGGCTGTGCATTAGTATTGTGTATCTATGTTTGTTTTTATTTTTATTTTTAGACGTAATAGCAAGAAGCCACCTGACATAACCTCAAAAATTCTGCTGTCACATTGCACAGTTTTTGAATTAAGACTGATAAGAGGTTTTCTATTAATTTTATAATAAAGGGAGCCACATCCAATGCCCAAGTTTGGTTCATGGTTGCCCTGCGAATGTTTGTTGCTGCCCCGAGTGTTATATATGAATGTTTGACCTTGCCGTTGTCCGATAGACAGTAAGATAATGTTATAGGTTGTTAAGGTTTAATTGTTAATTATATCTTTTTCCGTAGTGTTGACCTGATGATGACAATTAATTTGTTGAAATCGATAGTCACGCAAATTGTTTCAGAGTAAAGAAACATCTCCATATTATACAACGTAGTTTTATTTATCCCATATTGAAATATGGAAAGGGTGGAATATTTTGTGAATCATACCATTTTTATCTGGTTTTTATTCAAAATATTTAATTTTAGAAATTGTATCTTTAAGTTTTTCATGTTATTGATCCTTTTAAAGTAATAAGACACACCACAGGCTCAAAAACTATGAAAATGTATTAAAAATCTCATTTAGCTAACTAAGTAAAACCGTATTTTCCCCTTTTTAAATACAACACCCTATATATTATTAAATTTTTTAATTCTAAGATTAATTCTAAGAATTTTTCATAGGAATAAATGTTTTGCAAAATAAATTCTTTTTTTAATTATAAGCTATTAACCGAAAATACTCAAAATTACCGGAACACCTTATTACCTCTTCAGCTGCAAAAAATTTCAAAAAGATATTCAGGTAGAAGTTTTTTTGGTTTTAAACAGCCTGTCGTTCACATATACATATATTTAAAATACAGGGAGTTTATTTGGTTTGTAAATTTGCAATTTGATTTTTTTTATAACAGAACACCCTGCATATTTTATATTTTTTAATGCTAAGTTTATTTCTAAGAATTTTATGTGAGAGTTATTTTTTTATAAAATGCGTATTTTTTAGCTATAAGCAATTAATCAAAAATTATCAACTTTTACTTGAACCAAACGGGTAAAAAATAAATAATATAAAAAAATATCAACACAATTAAATAGAATTAAATAAAATTAAAACAAAACTCCACAATCCCAATTGAAATAAATGTGTATGTAACTATGTGGGAAAATATTTTTAATTTGCAGGTCAGGAATTTTGATTAATTGCTAATAACTGAAAAATATTGCATTTTAAAAAAATATTTCTACAAAAAGTTCTTGGAATTAATATTAGAATAGAAAAATAAAAATATGCCGGGTGTTCTATTAGAAGTTGAAAAGGTTTGCATATTTCCATAAGAAAATGAACACATTATATTTATCAAACTATATTCAAACGAGAGGTTGCTTAAACGCAAACAACTTTTTTTTGATAAATTTTTTGGAGCTGAAGAATTGTTTATGTGTTCCGGTAATTTTGATTATTTTTGGTTACCAACGTATATTTAAAGATAACGCAGTTTATAAAAAAATTTATTCCTATAAAAAATTCTTCGAGTTAATCTTAGAATTAAAACATTGTTTCCTATTTAAAAAAAAGAAAGGTTACCAAATTTCTATAATAAAATAACCACCCAGTATTTTGAACATACATTTAAATGTCTGACCTTTGGAGAATTATTTAGGTAATTTTGGTTAATTAAATTTAGGTAATTTTGGTTAACCCTGTATAGTAACTGCACTTTCATGTGGTGGTGAGCAACTGGAAGTCAGAAACAAAAAAAGTTTAAATTGTCGCACTGTGTAATCGTTCCTCAGCAGGTATAGACCTCCCGAATCTAGTATCTTGTTATTTTAGGTCCTATAATTGGAAGTAATTCATCGAAACTATTTTTGTTTATCCGATAATACTGAAAAACTTGGCTTATGGCTATTGCGAATTTTTAATCGCTGCGACAGAAAGTCGTAGTGCGCGCCTACCCTTAATCCTTACACCCTGATTGTGCTTAAAATTAAAATTCAATAAAAAATACTACAGCAGGGCTGTTGTTGAGGAAATCACAATTAGGGCCGGTCTTACAAAACAGTTTATTCCATTAGTTATACCATGTTTAACTAAATGTTGGTATAAACTTTAGAATAAGTTGTTATTACCATGGAAACGCCAATATTATAACCAATGTCATACGGCGCAGGAATGGAATAACTATTCTCCTGGTTATACCAACACTTGTAAGAGCAGCCCTTAATTATGTAAACGGAACAATCGTAAAAATTGAACAATTGGTTCAATAGATACTTAACTTTAAAGTTAACATACATTTTAGGTGGGCCAGGTGGGCTGCTATTTTTGCACGCAAGTCTAGTTGGTATAAAAGGTTTTACTATTTATCATCCGCAATATTTTAGATAGTTACTGACAAGTGACAACTCAACAGCATGTTCACATAACCTAAACGAACGTTACACCGACAGCTACAAGCTAATATTCCATCTCCATAACAAGATAAACCAGCTATAACAGCACCATTTAACATAATTTCCACTGACAACCAGATAAACGTATCGTCAATTGAACTCCATACCAGTAACAGCGCCTGGCATAACTTCCAAGCCATCCTACTTACCGCAAAGCGGTTACTTTCTAATTTAGATATCGAATCGATTGGCCGATACTAGTGCACTTTACAACCGCCATTATAAATTCGAATGCGAGCAGCGAACTGTCAGGGTAGGATCTACTCCGAAAGACTTAACGGAAAAGCAACTTGAAGAGGAAAGCAATAAAAAAAACACGCATACAGCGCAAACCAGTGGCTGATATATCAATTAGAGTTGAGATGTTAGATATACATCTGTTGGATGCGGGCAGAACGATATTTATTGCACGGATGTGATTCGTTTTACATGCGTTAACTGTCTCCGCAATAGCTTTAGATGGCATAGATTGTCGGTTTCAAGGATTTCGACGGACGCATATGGGATAATCCGATTTGGAAATCGCTGGAGATCGCAGATCGTATGTCATTCATACGATAGGCTTCAACTGGCTTCGACTATCAACAACTGTTTTCCTTCGGCATGCTTGCGTATGAAGCCTATGGATGTTTAATTGTTTTCCGGTTGTCTCCGTGCGCTTAAATTAATATTATTATACCTACATGTTGTTGTTGCTAGATAGGAATAGTAATATTTCCCAAAAAAATTCGAGTTTATAGCTTTGTTCGTTGGATTCACTAGACATTACTCAGGTTAGATATTGACTTTACGAGTGGCTTAGAGTAAAGTGAGAGCAAGTTGCTTGGAGCAGAATTGGTAGAACAGAACGAACTTCTTGGTTAAGGGCCTACATTCAAAAAATGCCCGAAACAGGTGTCGCCCACTCCAAGAATTTATCCAAACCCTTTCGAATCTTGAAATCAAAAAAATAGAGCACACGCAAGAAGGATGCCTTCTTTCTGTAAGAGATTTTTTTTTTTCAAAAAACCTGATCGGTTTCCAAAAAAAAATCGAAAAGATGGGCAATTTTCAACTATTCAAGTCAAGATTGACAAGTTAATAATGCTTCAATTTGAATGGATTATGCATAAATACAAT